>OV049927.1:20496651-21046361 GCA_920104205.1 Eupeodes latifasciatus
AATAGAATAGAATAGAATAGAATAGAATAGATAGAATAGAATAGAATAGAATAGAATAGAATAGAATAGAATAGAATAGAATAGAATAGAATAGAATAGAATAGAATAGAATAGAATAGAATAGAATAGAATAGAATAGAATAGAATAGAATAGAATAGAATAGAATAGAATAGAATAGAATAGAATAGAATAGAATAGAATAGAATAGAATAGAATAGAATAGAATAGAATAGAATAGAATAGAATAGAATAGAATAGAATAGAATAGAATAGAATAGAATAGAATAGAATAGAATAGAATAGAATAGAATAGAATAGAATAGAATAGAATAGAATAGAATAGAATAGAATAGTATAATAGAATAGAATAGAATAGAATAGAATAGAATAGAATAGAATAGAATAGAATAGAATAGAATAGAATAGAATAGAATAGAATAGAATAGAATAGAATAGAATAGAATAGAATAGAATAGAATAGAATAGAATAGAATAGAATAGAATAGAATAGAATAGAATAGAATAGAATAGAATAGAATAGAATAGAATAGAATAGAATAGAATAGAATAGAATAGAATAGAATAGAATAGAATAGAATAGAATAGAATAGAATAGAATAGAATAGAATAGAATAGAATAGAATAGAATAGAATAGAATAGAATAGAATAGAATAGAATAGAATAGAATAGAATAGAATAGAAAGAATAGAATAGAATAGAATAGAATAGAATAGAATAGAATAGAATAGAATAGAATAGAATAGAATAGAATAGAATAGAATAGAATAGAATAGAATAGAATAGAATAGAATAGAATAGAATAGAATAGAATAGAATAGAATAGAATAGAATAGAATAGAATAGAATAGAATAGAATAGAATAGAATAGAATAGAATAGAATAGAATAGAATAGAATAGAATAGAATAGAATAGAATAGAATAGAATAGAATAGAATAGAATAGAATAGAATAGAATAGAATAGAATAGAATAGAATAGAATAGAATAGAATAGAATAGAATAGAATAGAATAGAATAGAATAGAATAGAATAGAATAGAATAGAATAGAATAGAATAGAATAGAATAGAATAGAATAGAATAGAATAGAATAGAATAGAATAGAATAGAATAGAATAGAATAGAATAGAATAGAATAGAATAGAATAGAATAGAATAGAATAGAATAGAATAGAATAGAATAGAATAGAATAGAATAGAATAGAATAGAATAGAATAGAATAGAATAGAATAGAATAGAATAGAATAGAATAGAATAGAATAGAATAGAATAGAATAGAATAGAATAGAATAGAATAGAATAGAATAGAATAGAATAGAATAGAATAGAATAGAATAGAATAGAATAGAATAGAATAGAATAGAATAGAATAGAATAGAATAGAATAGAATAGAATAGAATAGAATAGAATAGAATAGAATAGAATAGAATAGAATAGAATAGAATAGAATAGAATAGAATAGAATAGAATAGAATAGAATAGAATAGAATAGAATAGAATAGAATAGAATAGAATAGAATAGAATAGAATAGAATAGAATAGAATAGAATAGAATAGAATAGAATAGAATAGAATAGAATAGAATAGAATAGAATAGAATAGAATAGAATAGAATAGAATAGAATAGAATAGAATAGAATAGAATAGAATAGAATAGAATAGAATAGAATAGAATAGAATAGAATAGAATAGAATAGAATAGAATAGAATAGAATAGAATAGAATAGAATAGAATAGAATAGAATAGAATAGAATAGAATAGAATAGAATAGAATAGAATAGAATAGAATAGAATAGAATAGAATAGAATAGAATAGAATAGAATAGAATAGAATAGAATAGAATAGAATAGAATAGAATAGAATAGAATAGAATAGAATAGAATAGAATAGAATAGAATAGAATAGAATAGAATAGAATAGAATAGAATAGAATAGAATAGAATAGAATAGAATAGAATAGAATAGAATAGAATAGAATAGAATAGAATAGAATAGAATAGAATAGAATAGAATAGAATAGAATAGAATAGAATAGAATAGAATAGAATAGAATAGAATAGAATAGAATAGAATAGAATAGAATAGAATAGAATAGAATAGAATAGAATAGAATAGAATAGAATAGAATAGAATAGAATAGAATAGAATAGAATAGAATAGAATAGAATAGAATAGAATAGAATAGAATAGAATAGAATAGAATAGAATAGAATAGAATAGAATAGAATAGAATAGAATAGAATAGAATAGAATAGAATAGAATAGAATAGAATAGAATAGAATAGAATAGAATAGAATAGAATAGAATAGAATAGAATAGAATAGAATAGAATAGAATAGAATAGAATAGAATAGAATAGAATAGAATAGAATAGAATAGAATAGAATAGATAGAATAGAATAGAATAGAATAGAATAGAATAGAATAGAATAGAATAGAATAGAATAGAATAGAATAGAATAGAATAGAATAGAATAGAATAGAATAGAATAGAATAGAATAGAATAGAATAGAATAGAATAGAATAGAATAGAATAGAATAGAATAGAATAGAATAGATAGAATAGAATAGAATAGAATAGAATAGAATAGAATAGAATAGAATAGAATAGAATAGAATAGAATAGAATAGAATAGAATAGAATAGAATAGAATAGAATAGAATAGAATAGAATAGAATAGAATAGAATAGAATAGAATAGAATAGAATAGAATAGAATAGAATAGAATAGAATAGAATAGAATAGAATAGAATAGAATAGAATAGAATAGAATAGAATAGAATAGAATAGAATAGAATAGAATAGAATAGAATAGAATAGATAGAATAGAATAGAATAGAATAGAATAGAATAGAATAGAATAGAATAGAATAGAATAGAATAGAATAGAATAGAATAGAATAGAATAGAATAGAATAGAATAGAATAGAATAGAATAGAATAGAATAGAATAGAATAGAATAGAATAGAATAGAATAGAATAGAATAGAATAGAATAGAATAGAATAGAATAGAATAGAATAGAATAGAATAGAATAGAATAGAATAGAATAGAATAGAATAGAATAGAATAGAATAGAATAGAATAGAATAGAATAGAATAGAATAGAATAGAATAGAATAGAATAGAATAGAATAGAATAGAATAGAATAGAATAGAATAGAATAGAATAGAATAGAATAGAATAGAATAGAATAGAATAGAATAGAATAGAATAGAATAGAATAGAATAGAATAGAATAGAATAGAATAGAATAGAATAGAATAGAATAGAATAGAATAGAATAGAATAGAATAGAATAGAATAGAATAGAATAGAATAGAATAGAATAGAATAGAATAGAATAGAATAGAATAGAATAGAATAGAATAGAATAGAATAGAATAGAATAGAATAGAATAGAATAGAATAGAATAGAATAGAATAGAATAGAATAGAATAGAATAGAATAGAATAGAATACAATAGAATAGAATAGAATAGAATAGAATAGAATAGAATAGAATAGAATAGAATAGAATAGAATAGAATAGAATAGAATAGAATAGAATAGAATAGAATAGAATAGAATAGAATAGAATAGAATAGAATAGAATAGAATAGAATAGAATAGAATAGAATAGAATAGAATAGAATAGAATAGAATAGAATAGAATAGAATAGAATAGAATAGAATAGAATAGAATAGAATAGAATAGAATAGAATAGAATAGAATAGAATAGAATAGAATAGAATAGAATAGAATAGAATAGAATAGAATAGAATAGAATAGAATAGAATAGAATAGAATAGAATAGAATAGAATAGAATAGAATAGAATAGAATAGAATAGAATAGAATAGAATAGAATAGAATAGAATAGAATAGAATAGAATAGAATAGAATAGAATAGAATAGAATAGAATAGAATAGAATAGAATAGAATAGAATAGAATAGAATAGAATAGAATAGAATAGAATAGAATAGAATAGAATAGAATAGAATAGAATAGAATAGAATAGAATAGAATAGAATAGAATAGAATAGAATAGAATAGAATAGAATAGAATAGAATAGAATAGAATAGAATAGAATAGAATAGAATAGAATAGAATAGAATAGAATAGAATAGAATAGAATAGAATAGAATAGAATAGAATAGAATAGAATAGAATAGAATAGAATAGAATAGAATAGAATAGAATAGAATAGAATAGAATAGAATAGAATAGAATAGAATAGAATAGAATAGAATAGAATAGAATAGAATAGAATAGAATAGAATAGAATAGAATAGAATAGAATAGAATAGAATAGAATAGAATAGAATAGAATAGAATAGAATAGAATAGAATAGAATAGAATAGAATAGAATAGAATAGAATAGAATAGAATAGAATAGAATAGAATAGAATAGAATAGAATAGAATAGAATAGAATAGAATAGAATAGAATAGAATAGAATAGAATAGAATAGAATAGAATAGAATAGAATAGAATAGAATAGAATAGAATAGAATAGAATAGAATAGAATAGAATAGAATAGAATAGAATAGAATAGAATAGAATAGAATAGAATAGAATAGAATAGAATAGAATAGAATAGAATAGAATAGAATAGAATAGAATAGAATAGAATAGAATAGAATAGAATAGAATAGAATAGAATAGAATAGAATAGAATAGAATAGAATAGAATAGAATAGAATAGAATAGAATAGAATAGAATAGAATAGAATAGAATAGAATAGAATAGAATAGAATAGAATAGAATAGAATAGAATAGAATAGAATAGAATAGAATAGAATAGAATAGAATAGAATAGAATAGAATAGAATAGAATAGAATAGAATAGAATAGAATAGAATAGAATAGAATAGAATAGAATAGAATAGAATAGAATAGAATAGAATAGAATAGAATAGAATAGAATAGAATAGAATAGAATAGAATAGAATAGAATAGAATAGAATAGAATAGAATAGAATAGAATAGAATAGAATAGAATAGAATAGAATAGAATAGAATAGAATAGAATAGAATAGAATAGAATAGAATAGAATAGAATAGAATAGAATAGAATAGAATAGAATAGAATAGAATAGAATAGAATAGAATAGAATAGAATAGAATAGAATAGAATAGAATAGAATAGAATAGAATAGAATAGAATAGAATAGAATAGAATAGAATAGAATAGAATAGAATAGAATAGAATAGAATAGAATAGAATAGAATAGAATAGAATAGAATAGAATAGAATAGAATAGAATAGAATAGAATAGAATAGAATAGAATAGAAATAGAATAGAATAGAATAGAATAGAATAGAATAGAATAGAATAGAATAGAATAGAATAGAATAGAATAGAATAGAATAGAATAGAATAGAATAGAATAGAATAGAATAGAATAGAATAGAATAGAATAGAATAGAATAGAATAGAATAGATAGAATAGAATAGAATAGAATAGAATAGAATAGAATAGAATAGAATAGAATAGAATAGAATAGAATAGAATAGAATAGAATAGAATAGAATAGAATAGAATAGAATAGAATAGAATATGTTGGGATGCCAGTAATAAAAAGCGATTATATATAAGTTATAAAATGATATTTATTTAGAATGAAATAATAAAGAGCTTGACTTGACTCGACGAGATGCAGACACAGAAGAAGGAACCAGCCACGATGAGGATAACAGCTGAGCGTTCAGAGAACGATGTGGAGGTTGACTGGTTGATATCACTGCGGCTGCGTTCAGCCGAGTATCAGAGTGGTGAGTCCACACGTGTCTACTTACGATCTTGAAGTCATGGTTTTATTTCAACAGAATAGAATAGAATAGAATAGAATAGAATAGAATAGAATAGAATAGAATAGAATAGAATAGAATAGAATAGAATAGAATAGAATAGAATAGAATAGAATAGAATAGAATAGAATAGAATAGAATAGAATAGAATAGAATAGAATAGAATAGAATAGAATAGAATAGAATAGAATAGAATAGAATAGAATAGAATAGAATAGAATAGAATAGAATAGAATAGAATAGAATAGAATAGAATAGAATAGAATAGAATAGAATAGAATAGAATAGAATAGAATAGAATAGAATAGAATAGAATAGAATAGAATAGAATAGAATAGAATAGAATAGAATAGAATAGAATAGAATAGAATAGAATAGAATAGAATAGAATAGAATAGAATAGAATAGAATAGAATAGAATAGAATAGAATAGAATAGAATAGAATAGAATAGAATAGAATAGAATAGAATAGAATAGAATAGAATAGAATAGAATAGAATAGAATAGAATAGAATAGAATAGAATAGAATAGAATAGAATAGAATAGAATAGAATAGAATAGAATAGAATAGAATAGAATAGAATAGAATAGAATAGAATAGAATAGAATAGAATAGAATAGAATAGAATAGAATAGAATAGAATAGAATAGAATAGAATAGAATAGAATAGAATAGAATAGAATAGAATAGAATAGAATAGAATAGAATAGAATAGAATAGAATAGAATAGAATAGAATAGAATAGAATAGAATAGAATAGAATAGAATAGAATAGAATAGAATAGAATAGAATAGAATAGAATAGAATAGAATAGAATAGAATAGAATAGAATAGAATAGAATAGAATAGAATAGAATAGAATAGAATAGAATAGAATAGAATAGAATAGAATAGAATAGAATAGAATAGAATAGAATAGAATAGAATAGAATAGAATAGAATAGAATAGAATAGAATAGAATAGAATAGAATAGAATAGAATAGAATAGAATAGAATAGAATAGAATAGAATAGAATAGAATAGAATAGAATAGAATAGAATAGAATAGAATAGAATAGAATAGAATAGAATAGAATAGAATAGAATAGAATAGAATAGAATAGAATAGAATAGAATAGAATAGAATAGAATAGAATAGAATAGAATAGAATAGAATAGAATAGAATAGAATAGAATAGAATAGAATAGAATAGAATAGAATAGAATAGAATAGAATAGAATAGAATAGAATAGAATAGAATAGAATAGAATAGAATAGAATAGAATAGAATAGAATAGAATAGAATAGAATAGAATAGAATAGAATAGAATAGAATAGAATAGAATAGAATAGAATAGAATAGAATAGAATAGAATAGAATAGAATAGAATAGAATAGAATAGAATAGAATAGAATAGAATAGAATAGAATAGAATAGAATAGAATAGAATAGAATAGAATAGAATAGAATAGAATAGAATAGAATAGAATAGAATAGAATAGAATAGAATAGAATAGAATAGAATAGAATAGAATAGAATAGAATAGAATAGAATAGAATAGAATAGAATAGAATAGAATAGAATAGAATAGAATAGAATAGAATAGAATAGAATAGAATAGAATAGAATAGAATAGAATAGAATAGAATAGAATAGAATAGAATAGAATAGAATAGAATAGAATAGAATAGAATAGAATAGAATAGAATAGAATAGAATAGAATAGAATAGAATAGAATAGAATAGAATAGAATAGAATAGAATAGAATAGAATAGAATAGAATAGAATAGAATAGAATAGAATAGAATAGAATAGAATAGAATAGAATAGAATAGAATAGAATAGAATAGAATAGAATAGAATAGAATAGAATAGAATAGAATAGAATAGAATAGAATAGAATAGAATAGAATAGAATAGAATAGAATAGAATAGAATAGAATAGAATAGAATAGAATAGAATAGAATAGAATAGAATAGAATAGAATAGAATAGAATAGAATAGAATAGAATAGAATAGAATAGAATAGAATAGAATAGAATAGAATAGAATAGAATAGAATAGAATAGAATAGAATAGAATAGAATAGAATAGAATAGAATAGAATAGAATAGAATAGAATAGAATAGAATAGAATAGAATAGAATAGAATAGAATAGAATAGAATAGAATAGAATAGAATAGAATAGAATAGAATAGAATAGAATAGAATAGAATAGAATAGAATAGAATAGAATAGAATAGAATAGAATAGAATAGAATAGAATAGAATAGAATAGAATAGAATAGAATAGAATAGAATAGAATAGAATAGAATAGAATAGAATAGAATAGAATAGAATAGAATAGAATAGAA
This sequence comes from Eupeodes latifasciatus, assembly GCA_920104205.1. Classification (NCBI taxonomy): domain Eukaryota; kingdom Metazoa; phylum Arthropoda; class Insecta; order Diptera; family Syrphidae; genus Eupeodes; species Eupeodes latifasciatus. The sequence goes on from OV049927.1 coordinate 20,504,829, forward strand.
TAGAATAGAATAGAATAGAATAGAATAGAATAGAATAGAATAGAATAGAATAGAATAGAATAGAATAGAATAGAATAGAATAGAATAGAATAGAATAGAATAGAATAGAATAGAATAGAATAGAATAGAATAGAATAGAATAGAATAGAATAGAATAGAATAGAATAGAATAGAATAGAATAGAATAGAATAGAATAGAATAGAATAGAATAGAATAGAATAGAATAGAATAGAATAGAATAGAATAGAATAGAATAGAATAGAATAGAATAGAATAGAATAGAATAGAATAGAATAGAATAGAATAGAATAGAATAGAATAGAATAGAATAGAATAGAATAGAATAGAATAGAATAGAATAGAATAGAATAGAATAGAATAGAATAGAATAGAATAGAATAGAATAGAATAGAATAGAATAGAATAGAATAGAATAGAATAGAATAGAATAGAATAGAATAGAATAGAATAGAATAGAATAGAATAGAATAGAATAGAATAGAATAGAATAGAATAGAATAGAATAGAATAGAATAGAATAGAATAGAATAGAATAGAATAGAATAGAATAGAATAGAATAGAATAGAATAGAATAGAATAGAATAGAATAGAATAGAATAGAATAGAATAGAATAGAATAGAATAGAATAGAATAGAATAGAATAGAATAGAATAGAATAGAATAGAATAGAATAGAATAGAATAGAATAGAATAGAATAGAATAGAATAGAATAGAATAGAATAGAATAGAATAGAATAGAATAGAATAGAATAGAATAGAATAGAATAGAATAGAATAGAATAGAATAGAATAGAATAGAATAGAATAGAATAGAATAGAATAGAATAGAATAGAATAGAATAGAATAGAATAGAATAGAATAGAATAGAATAGAATAGAATAGAATAGAATAGAATAGAATAGAATAGAATAGAATAGAATAGAATAGAATAGAATAGAATAGAATAGAATAGAATAGAATAGAATAGAATAGAATAGAATAGAATAGAATAGAATAGAATAGAATAGAATAGAATAGAATAGAATAGAATAGAATAGAATAGAATAGAATAGAATAGAAGAGAATAGAATAGAATAGAATAGAATAGAATAGAATAGAATAGAATAGAATAGAATAGAATAGAATAGAATAGAATAGAATAGAATAGAATAGAATAGAATAGAATAGAATAGAATAGAATAGAATAGAATAGAATAGAATAGAATAGAATAGAATAGAATAGAATAGAATAGAATAGAATAGAATAGAATAGAATAGAATAGAATAGAATAGAATAGAATAGAATAGAATAGAATAGAATAGAATAGAATAGAATAGAATAGAATAGAATAGAATAGAATAGAATAGAATAGAATAGAATAGAATAGAATAGAATAGAATAGAATAGAATAGAATAGAATAGAATAGAATAGAATAGAATAGAATAGAATAGAATAGAATAGAATAGAATAGAATAGAATAGAATAGAATAGAATAGAATAGAATAGAATAGAATAGAATAGAATAGAATAGAATAGAATAGAATAGAATAGAATAGAATAGAATAGAATAGAATAGAATAGAATAGAATAGAATAGAATAGAATAGAATAGAATAGAATAGAATAGAATAGAATAGAATAGAATAGAATAGAATAGAATAGAATAGAATAGAATAGAATAGAATAGAATAGAATAGAATAGAATAGAATAGAATAGAATAGAATAGAATAGAATAGAATAGAATAGAATAGAATAGAATAGAATAGAATAGAATAGAATAGAATAGAATAGAATAGAATAGAATAGAATAGAATAGAATAGAATAGAATAGAATAGAATAGAATAGAATAGAATAGAATAGAATAGAATAGAATAGAATAGAATAGAATAGAATAGAATAGAATAGAATAGAATAGAATAGAATAGAATAGAATAGAATAGAATAGAATAGAATAGAATAGAATAGAATAGAATAGAATAGAATAGAATAGAATAGAATAGAATAGAATAGAATAGAATAGAATAGAATAGAATAGAATAGAATAGAATAGAATAGAATAGAATAGAATAGAATAGAATAGAATAGAATAGAATAGAATAGAATAGAATAGAATAGAATAGAATAGAATAGAATAGAATAGAATAGAATAGAATAGAATAGAATAGAATAGAATAGAATAGAATAGAATAGAATAGAATAGAATAGAATAGAATAGAATAGAATAGAATAGAATAGAATAGAATAGAATAGAATAGAATAGAATAGAATAGAATAGAATAGAATAGAATAGAATAGAATAGAATAGAATAGAATAGAATAGAATAGAATAGAATAGAATAGAATAGAATAGAATAGAATAGAATAGAATAGAATAGAATAGAATAGAATAGAATAGAATAGAATAGAATAGAATAGAATAGAATAGAATAGAATAGAATAGAATAGAATAGAATAGAATAGAATAGAATAGAATAGAATAGAATAGAATAGAATAGAATAGAATAGAATAGAATAGAATAGAATAGAATAGAATAGAATAGAATAGAATAGAATAGAATAGAATAGAATAGAATAGAATAGAATAGAATAGAATAGAATAGAATAGAATAGAATAGAATAGAATAGAATAGAATAGAATAGAATAGAATAGAATAGAATAGAATAGAATAGAATAGAATAGAATAGAATAGAATAGAATAGAATAGAATAGAATAGAATAGAATAGAATAGAATAGAATAGAATAGAATAGAATAGAATAGAATAGAATAGAATAGAATAGAATAGAATAGAATAGAATAGAATAGAATAGAATAGAATAGAATAGAATAGAATAGAATAGAATAGAATAGAATAGAATAGAATAGAATAGAATAGAATAGAATAGAATAGAATAGAATAGAATAGAATAGAATAGAATAGAATAGAATAGAATAGAATAGAATAGAATAGAATAGAATAGAATAGAATAGAATAGAATAGAATAGAATAGAATAGAATAGAATAGAATAGAATAGAATAGAATAGAATAGAATAGAATAGAATAGAATAGAATAGAATAGAATAGAATAGAATAGAATAGAATAGAATAGAATAGAATAGAATAGAATAGAATAGAATAGAATAGAATAGAATAGAATAGAATAGAATAGAATAGAATAGAATAGAATAGAATAGAATAGAATAGAATAGAATAGAATAGAATAGAATAGAATAGAATAGAATAGAATAGAATAGAATAGAATAGAATAGAATAGAATAGAATAGAATAGAATAGAATAGAATAGAATAGAATAGAATAGAATAGAATAGAATAGAATAGAATAGAATAGAATAGAATAGAATAGAATAGAATAGAATAGAATAGAATAGAATAGAATAGAATAGAATAGAATAGAATAGAATAGAATAGAATAGAATAGAATAGAATAGAATAGAATAGAATAGAATAGAATAGAATAGAATAGAATAGAATAGAATAGAATAGAATAGAATAGAATAGAATAGAATAGAATAGAATAGAATAGAATAGAATAGAATAGAATAGAATAGAATAGAATAGAATAGAATAGAATAGAATAGAATAGAATAGAATAGAATAGAATAGAATAGAATAGAATAGAATAGAATAGAATAGAATAGAATAGAATAGAATAGAATAGAATAGAATAGAATAGAATAGAATAGAATAGAATAGAATAGAATAGAATAGAATAGAATAGAATAGAATAGAATAGAATAGAATAGAATAGAATAGAATAGAATAGAATAGAATAGAATAGAATAGAATAGAATAGAATAGAATAGAATAGAATAGAATAGAATAGAATAGAATAGAATAGAATAGAATAGAATAGAATAGAATAGAATAGAATAGAATAGAATAGAATAGAATAGAATAGAATAGAATAGAATAGAATAGAATAGAATAGAATAGAATAGAATAGAATAGAATAGAATAGAATAGAATAGAATAGAATAGAATAGAATAGAATAGAATAGAATAGAATAGAATAGAATAGAATAGAATAGAATAGAATAGAATAGAATAGAATAGAATAGAATAGAATAGAATAGAATAGAATAGAATAGAATAGAATAGAATAGAATAGAATAGAATAGAATAGAATAGAATAGAATAGAATAGAATAGAATAGAATAGAATAGAATAGAATAGAATAGAATAGAATAGAATAGAATAGAATAGAATAGAATAGAATAGAATAGAATAGAATAGAATAGAATAGAATAGAATAGAATAGAATAGAATAGAATAGAATAGAATAGAATAGAATAGAATAGAATAGAATAGAATAGAATAGAATAGAATAGAATAGAATAGAATAGAATAGAATAGAATAGAATAGAATAGAATAGAATAGAATAGAATAGAATAGAATAGAATAGAATAGAATAGAATAGAATAGAATAGAATAGAATAGAATAGAATAGAATAGAATAGAATAGAATAGAATAGAATAGAATAGAATAGAATAGAATAGAATAGAATAGAATAGAATAGAATAGAATAGAATAGAATAGAATAGAATAGAATAGAATAGAATAGAATAGAATAGAATAGAATAGAATAGAATAGAATAGAATAGAATAGAATAGAATAGAATAGAATAGAATAGAATAGAATAGAATAGAATAGAATAGAATAGAATAGAATAGAATAGAATAGAATAGAATAGAATAGAATAGAATAGAATAGAATAGAATAGAATAGAATAGAATAGAATAGAATAGAATAGAATAGAATAGAATAGAATAGAATAGAATAGAATAGAATAGAATAGAATAGAATAGAATAGAATAGAATAGAATAGAATAGAATAGAATAGAATAGAATAGAATAGAATAGAATAGAATAGAATAGAATAGAATAGAATAGAATAGAATAGAATAGAATAGAATAGAATAGAATAGAATAGAATAGAATAGAATAGAATAGAATAGAATAGAATAGAATAGAATAGAATAGAATAGAATAGAATAGAATAGAATAGAATAGAATAGAATAGAATAGAATAGAATAGAATAGAATAGAATAGAATAGAATAGAATAGAATAGAATAGAATAGAATAGAATAGAATAGAATAGAATAGAATAGAATAGAATAGAATAGAATAGAATAGAATAGAATAGAATAGAATAGAATAGAATAGAATAGAATAGAATAGAATAGAATAGAATAGAATAGAATAGAATAGAATAGAATAGAATAGAATAGAATAGAATAGAATAGAATAGAATAGAATAGAATAGAATAGAATAGAATAGAATAGAATAGAATAGAATAGAATAGAATAGAATAGAATAGAATAGAATAGAATAGAATAGAATAGAATAGAATAGAATAGAATAGAATAGAATAGAATAGAATAGAATAGAATAGAATAGAATAGAATAGAATAGAATAGAATAGAATAGAATAGAATAGAATAGAATAGAATAGAATAGAATAGAATAGAATAGAATAGAATAGAATAGAATAGAATAGAATAGAATAGAATAGAATAGAATAGAATAGAATAGAATAGAATAGAATAGAATAGAATAGAATAGAATAGAATAGAATAGAATAGAATAGAATAGAATAGAATAGAATAGAATAGAATAGAATAGAATAGAATAGAATAGAATAGAATAGAATAGAATAGAATAGAATAGAATAGAATAGAATAGAATAGAATAGAATAGAATAGAATAGAATAGAATAGAATAGAATAGAATAGAATAGAATAGAATAGAATAGAATAGAATAGAATAGAATAGAATAGAATAGAATAGAATAGAATAGAATAGAATAGAATAGAATAGAATAGAATAGAATAGAATAGAATAGAATAGAATAGAATAGAATAGAATAGAATAGAATAGAATAGAATAGAATAGAATAGAATAGAATAGAATAGAATAGAATAGAATAGAATAGAATAGAATAGAATAGAATAGAATAGAATAGAATAGAATAGAATAGAATAGAATAGAATAGAATAGAATAGAATAGAATAGAATAGAATAGAATAGAATAGAATAGAATAGAATAGAATAGAATAGAATAGAATAGAATAGAATAGAATAGAATAGAATAGAATAGAATAGAATAGAATAGAATAGAATAGAATAGAATAGAATAGAATAGAATAGAATAGAATAGAATAGAATAGAATAGAATAGAATAGAATAGAATAGAATAGAATAGAATAGAATAGAATAGAATAGAATAGAATAGAATAGAATAGAATAGAATAGAATAGAATAGAATAGAATAGAATAGAATAGAATAGAATAGAATAGAATAGAATAGAATAGAATAGAATAGAATAGAATAGAATAGAATAGAATAGAATAGAATAGAATAGAATAGAATAGAATAGAATAGAATAGAATAGAATAGAATAGAATAGAATAGAATAGAATAGAATAGAATAGAATAGAATAGAATAGAATAGAATAGAATAGAATAGAATAGAATAGAATAGAATAGAATAGAATAGAATAGAATAGAATAGAATAGAATAGAATAGAATAGAATAGAATAGAATAGAATAGAATAGAATAGAATAGAATAGAATAGAATAGAATAGAATAGAATAGAATAGAATAGAATAGAATAGAATAGAATAGAATAGAATAGAATAGAATAGAATAGAATAGAATAGAATAGAATAGAATAGAATAGAATAGAATAGAATAGAATAGAATAGAATAGAATAGAATAGAATAGAATAGAATAGAATAGAATAGAATAGAATAGAATAGAATAGAATAGAATAGAATAGAATAGAATAGAATAGAATAGAATAGAATAGAATAGAATAGAATAGAATAGAATAGAATAGAATAGAATAGAATAGAATAGAATAGAATAGAATAGAATAGAATAGAATAGAATAGAATAGAATAGAATAGAATAGAATAGAATAGAATAGAATAGAATAGAATAGAATAGAATAGAATAGAATAGAATAGAATAGAATAGAATAGAATAGAATAGAATAGAATAGAATAGAATAGAATAGAATAGAATAGAATAGAATAGAATAGAATAGAATAGAATAGAATAGAATAGAATAGAATAGAATAGAATAGAATAGAATAGAATAGAATAGAATAGAATAGAATAGAATAGAATAGAATAGAATAGAATAGAATAGAATAGAATAGAATAGAATAGAATAGAATAGAATAGAATAGAATAGAATAGAATAGAATAGAATAGAATAGAATAGAATAGAATAGAATAGAATAGAATAGAATAGAATAGAATAGAATAGAATAGAATAGAATAGAATAGAATAGAATAGAATAGAATAGAATAGAATAGAATAGAATAGAATAGAATAGAATAGAATAGAATAGAATAGAATAGAATAGAATAGAATAGAATAGAATAGAATAGAATAGAATAGAATAGAATAGAATAGAATAGAATAGAATAGAATAGAATAGAATAGAATAGAATAGAATAGAATAGAATAGAATAGAATAGAATAGAATAGAATAGAATAGAATAGAATAGAATAGAATAGAATAGAATAGAATAGAATAGAATAGAATAGAATAGAATAGAATAGAATAGAATAGAATAGAATAGAATAGAATAGAATAGAATAGAATAGAATAGAATAGAATAGAATAGAATAGAGTAGAATAGAATAGAATAGAATAGAATAGAATAGAATAGAATAGAATAGAATAGAATAGAATAGAATAGAATAGAATAGAATAGAATAGAATAGAATAGAATAGAATAGAATAGAATAGAATAGAATAGAATAGAATAGAATAGAATAGAATAGAATAGAATAGAATAGAATAGAATAGAATAGAATAGAATAGAATAGAATAGAATAGAATAGAATAGAATAGAATAGAATAGAATAGAATAGAATAGAATAGAATAGAATAGAATAGAATAGAATAGAATAGAATAGAATAGAATAGAATAGAATAGAATAGAATAGAATAGAATAGAATAGAATAGAATAGAATAGAATAGAATAGAATAGAATAGAATAGAATAGAATAGAATAGAATAGAATAGAATAGAATAGAATAGAATAGAATAGAATAGAATAGAATAGAATAGAATAGAATAGAATAGAATAGAATAGAATAGAATAGAATAGAATAGAATAGAATAGAATAGAATAGAATAGAATAGAATAGAATAGAATAGAATAGAATAGAATAGAATAGAATAGAATAGAATAGAATAGAATAGAATAGAATAGAATAGAATAGAATAGAATAGAATAGAATAGAATAGAATAGAATAGAATAGAATAGAATAGAATAGAATAGAATAGAATAGAATAGAATAGAATAGAATAGAATAGAATAGAATAGAATAGAATAGAATAGAATAGAATAGAATAGAATAGAATAGAATAGAATAGAATAGAATAGAATAGAATAGAATAGAATAGAATAGAATAGAATAGAATAGAATAGAATAGAATAGAATAGAATAGAATAGAATAGAATAGAATAGAATAGAATAGAATAGAATAGAATAGAATAGAATAGAATAGAATAGAATAGAATAGAATAGAATAGAATAGAATAGAATAGAATAGAATAGAATAGAATAGAATAGAATAGAATAGAATAGAATAGAATAGAATAGAATAGAATAGAATAGAATAGAATAGAATAGAATAGAATAGAATAGAATAGAATAGAATAGAATAGAATAGAATAGAATAGAATAGAATAGAATAGAATAGAATAGAATAGAATAGAATAGAATAGAATAGAATAGAATAGAATAGAATAGAATAGAATAGAATAGAATAGAATAGAATAGAATAGAATAGAATAGAATAGAATAGAATAGAATAGAATAGAATAGAATAGAATAGAATAGAATAGAATAGAATAGAATAGAATAGAATAGAATAGAATAGAATAGAATAGAATAGAATAGAATAGAATAGAATAGAATAGAATAGAATAGAATAGAATAGAATAGAATAGAATAGAATAGAATAGAATAGAATAGAATAGAATAGAATAGAATAGAATAGAATAGAATAGAATAGAATAGAATAGAATAGAATAGAATAGAATAGAATAGAATAGAATAGAATAGAATAGAATAGAATAGAATAGAATAGAATAGAATAGAATAGAATAGAATAGAATAGAATAGAATAGAATAGAATAGAATAGAATAGAATAGAATAGAATAGAATAGAATAGAATAGAATAGAATAGAATAGAATAGAATAGAATAGAATAGAATAGAATAGAATAGAATAGAATAGAATAGAATAGAATAGAATAGAATAGAATAGAATAGAATAGAATAGAATAGAATAGAATAGAATAGAATAGAATAGAATAGAATAGAATAGAATAGAATAGAATAGAATAGAATAGAATAGAATAGAATAGAATAGAATAGAATAGAATAGAATAGAATAGAATAGAATAGAATAGAATAGAATAGAATAGAATAGAATAGAATAGAATAGAATAGAATAGAATAGAATAGAATAGAATAGAATAGAATAGAATAGAATAGAATAGAATAGAATAGAATAGAATAGAATAGAATAGAATAGAATAGAATAGAATAGAATAGAATAGAATAGAATAGAATAGAATAGAATAGAATAGAATAGAATAGAATAGAATAGAATAGAATAGAATAGAATAGAATAGAATAGAATAGAATAGAATAGAATAGAATAGAATAGAATAGAATAGAATAGAATAGAATAGAATAGAATAGAATAGAATAGAATAGAATAGAATAGAATAGAATAGAATAGAATAGAATAGAATAGAATAGAATAGAATAGAATAGAATAGAATAGAATAGAATAGAATAGAATAGAATAGAATAGAATAGAATAGAATAGAATAGAATAGAATAGAATAGAATAGAATAGAATAGAATAGAATAGAATAGAATAGAATAGAATAGAATAGAATAGAATAGAATAGAATAGAATAGAATAGAATAGAATAGAATAGAATAGAATAGAATAGAATAGAATAGAATAGAATAGAATAGAATAGAATAGAATAGAATAGAATAGAATAGAATAGAATAGAATAGAATAGAATAGAATAGAATAGAATAGAATAGAATAGAATAGAATAGAATAGAATAGAATAGAATAGAATAGAATAGAATAGAATAGAATAGAATAGAATAGAATAGAATAGAATAGAATAGAATAGAATAGAATAGAATAGAATAGAATAGAATAGACTAGAATAGAATAGAATAGAATAGAATAGAATAGAATAGAATAGAATAGAATAGAATAGAATAGAATAGAATAGAATAGAATAGAATAGAATAGAATAGAATAGAATAGAATAGAATAGAATAGAATAGAATAGAATAGAATAGAATAGAATAGAATAGAATAGAATAGAATAGAATAGAATAGAATAGAATAGAATAGAATAGAATAGAATAGAATAGAATAGAATAGAATAGAATAGAATAGAATAGAATAGAATAGAATAGAATAGAATAGAATAGAATAGAATAGAATAGAATAGAATAGAATAGAATAGAATAGAATAGAATAGAATAGAATAGAATAGAATAGAATAGAATAGAATAGAATAGAATAGAATAGAATAGAATAGAATAGAATAGAATAGAATAGAATAGAATAGAATAGAATAGAATAGAATAGAATAGAATAGAATAGAATAGAATAGAATAGAATAGAATAGAATAGAATAGAATAGAATAGAATAGAATAGAATAGAATAGAATAGAATAGAATAGAATAGAATAGAATAGAATAGAATAGAATAGAATAGAATAGAATAGAATAGAATAGAATAGAATAGAATAGAATAGAATAGAATAGAATAGAATAGAATAGAATAGAATAGAATAGAATAGAATAGAATAGAATAGAATAGAATAGAATAGAATAGAATAGAATAGCATAGAATAGAATAGAATAGAATAGAATAGAATAGAATAGAATAGAATAGAATAGAATAGAATAGAATAGAATAGAATAGAATAGAATAGAATAGAATAGAATAGAATAGAATAGAATAGAATAGAATAGAATAGAATAGAATAGAATAGACTAGAATAGAATAGAATAGAATAGAATAGAATAGAATAGAATAGAATAGAATAGAATAGAATAGAATAGAATAGAATAGAATAGAATAGAATAGAATAGAATAGAATAGAATAGAATAGAATAGAATAGAATAGAATAGAATAGAATAGAATAGAATAGAATAGAATAGAATAGAATAGAATAGAATAGAATAGAATAGAATAGAATAGAATAGAATAGAATAGAATAGAATAGAATAGAATAGAATAGAATAGAATAGAATAGAATAGAATAGAATAGAATAGAATAGAATAGAATAGAATAGAATAGAATAGAATAGAATAGAATAGAATAGAATAGAATAGAATAGAATAGAATAGAATAGAATAGAATAGAATAGAATAGAATAGAATAGAATAGAATAGAATAGAATAGAATAGAATAGAATAGAATAGAATAGAATAGAATAGAATAGAATAGAATAGAATAGAATAGAATAGAATAGAATAGAATAGAATAGAATAGAATAGAATAGAATAGAATAGAATAGAATAGAATAGAATAGAATAGAATAGAATAGAATAGAATAGAATAGAATAGAATAGAATATAATAGAATAGAATAGAATAGAATAGAATATTTGATATTTGATATTTATTGATTAAAAAAAACAGCTGTACATCAAGATTGACTTATAAATAGTACAGGATATAATACAATATTTATTAAGAACAATGCAAGTATGCAAACACTATATTTAAAACAATTGTAGCAAACTATTAATAATTTATTAAATAACAATCAATTAAAAACAAAATTAAAAACTAAAGTCGCAAGAAGAAGAAATTACAATAATTACAAAAAAGTTACGTAATTACAAAAAAGTTACCTCAGTTCAAATTTGAGAAATATTCAAAACAAAGTTGATGAAACCTTCTATGTTCGATTCCAGACCTCATGTGACTGGGAAGATTATTCCACAGTCTGACAGCATAAACGAAAAATTGCCTCCGTGATGTCAAACAGGTAAACCTGGGGGAGCGCAACAAGGTAAAACGATTTGAAGAGCAAAAATCAAGCTTATTAAACAAATAATTTGGAGTCTTGTTCAAAATTATTTTGAAGAGAAGCAAACAACACCGATATTTAAAAAAAGCTTCCAAGTTGCAATTTAAAAGTTGACGAGCCTGAGACGAAACGTGATCGTATCTTCGGAGGTTGAAAACAAACCGAGCAATGGCATTGAATGCAACCTTTAGCTTACGAAGCGAGTTGGAGTCAGGATCTGCAAATATCTCACACCCATACGTTACTATTGGTATGATAAGTGATTTAACTAGCTTTAATTTAACTTGAGTAGGCAGAATTGATCTAGTAACGGATAGTCCTCGGAGTGAAGCATAAATTTTGGAGATAACAGTATCGATATGGGTGTCCCACGTTAGCCTACTGTTGAAAGTTATACCTAGGTTTTTAGCATTTGTGACATATTCGATTTGGCAGGCGTTTAAGTAAAGAGGTGGAAAATTTTCAAGGTGGGGTTTATTTTTACATATTGGAATAGCTTTTGTTTTTTCTGGATTAAGTACAAGTTCATTCCGATTTGACCAATCGAATATTGAGCATAAATCAATGTTCATTTTTTCTATCGCATCTTCAATCATACCGATAGGAAAGCTTATATATAATTGTACATCATCAGCGTAGATGTGAAACTGGCAGTAAGATAAAACAGATGGCAAATCATTAATAAACATAGAGAACAGTAAAGGACCAAGGATAGATCCTTGAGGAACACCTATATTGACAGGAAGAAACGAAGACATTTTACCGTTACACGATACGGCTTGCATGCGATTAGTCAAGTACGAATAAATAAGATTTTTGGTTGTGTCAGAAAAATTGAAATAAGTCGTCAGTTTATCACAGAGAAGGCTAGAGTTACCGCAATCAAATGCTTTGGAGAAGTCAAGTAGGGTTATCACAGTTGTATAATTATAGTCTAAATCTTGTCTTATATCTTCAGAAACTTTTAAAAGGGCTGAGATGCAGCTGTGTCCAGATCTAAATCCCGATTGGAGAGGGTTGAGAAGACGTGTATCTTCAATATAATTTTTGATTTGGTTACTTAAGATAGTTTCAAAAGCCTTAGATAAAAAAGGAAGGATAGCTATTGGTCTGTATTCCATTTTCTTTCCTCGTTTAGGGATGGGTATAACTTTAGATTTTTTCCAGGAGGTGGGATAGGTGGAGGTCATTATGATGGTGTTGAAAATGTGGGTTATGTGAGGAAGTATGAAAGGAAGAAGGATTTTTAAAAAGTCTGGGTGTATGTTGTCAAGTCCAGTCGATTTGGATTTAATAGAAAATATTGCTTTACCTACTTGATATTCATCTACTGAACAAACAGAAAAAGCATCGACTCTATCGTTTTCCGAAACACCAGATTGCCCAGTTGGGAATTGGGTTGGGGGAGTAGAGAACTTTCGATTTAACTCCTCTAAATCAATGTTGTCATCGGAAATAGAAGAATCTCCTCTTAAACCAATACTCTTGACTTCTTTCCAAAAATACTTAAAGGAACGATTTGAGTTGAACCTGTTGTTATAAAAATTGTATTTAGCTGATTTTATTAATTTAGTTACAAGGTTCCGAGATGTTTTGAATTGCCGAAGCATTTCTAGGCAACCAAATCGTTTCCAACGTGTCGGTATGAAACGTCTCTTGTTTTCATAGCATTAATGATCTCAAGAGAAAGCCAGGGACAACTACGCGATCTAATTTGACGAGTTTTAATGGGAACGTGTTTATTAAAAAGATAATTAATTGCAACAGTAAGACATTCAATTTGATAATCAACGTTTGATGTTGCAAAACTTGAGTACAAGTCAATAGATGAGCAATCACTAAATAAAGATTCGACATTTATGTTACGAAAATCACGATACTCGAAGTATTGCGGAGATTCGTTTTCAAGATATAAATCAAAAGTTGCAAAAACCAGATCATGATATGAAAACACTGGGACGGATAACTGACTAGAACATTTAACAAGACTAACATCGCTTATAAGGAAAACATCAAGAAGGGAAGGGACACAGTCAGGCGCATCAATTGATGAACCTCATTGACAACATCGGGGCGGAGACCAAAGGTCTGGCGTTGGCCAAACTCTGAAATGGAGAAAGTCGATCTTAAGTCGCGAGGCACACAATATTCACTTCTCAATAACACGTGCAGTATTTTTCAACAACACTTTTCGATGAAAACCGATGGATTCAACTCGCCGACATCGTCAGTAGCTGCCGAGGGACTGATCTGAATCTTTTTGCCACCGTTAAGCCAGTGCGATCCTTAGGAGTAAAATGAATGGATTAGTTTTAGATTTAATATTTGAACTCACTTAATTTACAGGTTGGAAATTTTTTGGAGTCTTCCTGCGATTGTAGTCTTGTTTTTCTTGTTTCTCTTGCAGAACTACCGACTGGTAGTACTCTAGAAGATGAAGATTAAGCGAGTTGACTACGATATGAATGTTTCGATTCGTACTTACACAATTGATCTCCACGCGATGTTGCGTCGTTTTTTTTTAGCCACTTGCATTTTATTTCTTGGCAGCTGATGAATAGGCCGAGTTGGCAGTTGCTGCTATTATGTCATTCCAACACCAACACTCAGCTGCTGGGAGAAGGGCTTTAGCGGTCGACTATTGCATGGCAAAACTTCCACTTGCATAATTGATTTGGTGGTGTTGTTGCTGCTGGTTTTGTTGCATTAAATGCGTTTGACTATTGGTAGAGATGGTGACACCTCCACCGTCAACGCCTGCGGGAGCTATGCCGTTGAGATGTACATACAAACACAATGGGCAGTATCTGTCGTTAAAAACATTGATATTATTTTGTTAAGAGAAATATAATATACAAAAAACCTGCCTGTAAATCAGCGCCTTGTTTGCTTTGTCTTCCAGATTTCTTCAGAAAATTGCTTCCTGCATTATGGTATGTTATTGGCAGCATCTAAAATGAAAACACAGACTATAAAATAAATCGATTATTGTTGCACCTTCTTCACTGCAATTTGACTTACTTCTTATTCAATGAAGTGAACTTGTATATACTTTCTTCATTATAAAGAATTTGGTCTGAAAAATATCAAATTATATTAAATATCAAAACAATTAACAAAAACTTACTCTTCAAAACCGAAATCCATTGTTTTGTTTTGCAAAATTGATTGTCATTTTTGACAGGTCACAAAAATTCCATAAGTTTCTTTTTAGCCCAGTCCCCCATTTTGCTTTTTTTGCACCACTCACATGTATTCACCGATAGTGAATTTGAGAGAGTTCACCTCGAATTTGAGAGTTCACCTCAAATAAAATTTGAGGGTGTTTCTGGCAAGACGGGTACCGGTCGGTTCTCTTGGTAAGTATATTTCTCTATGGTACTGAGTTAGTATAATCATCGAGAAAGAACTAATAGAGAGAACCAACTTCGACGGTTGCTCTCTTTTTGCCTATAAGCTGTGATTTGGCCACCAACTTGCATATGTGTTAACTCCATATAAAAAAATGTGGGGAACAAATCCTTATGCAAGTTTATGTACATACTCACCACGAGAGAGAAAATACTTTTCTCTCTTTTCTCTCTGCTCACCACCTTTAAAAATGGCGACCACCTTTGAAAAATGGCGGATGTAGTCAGCTGTTCAGAGGTGTTCAAAGAAAATTCAAAATTGTGTATGAACAACTTTTTGGTACTCTCATTGTGTTCGTTTGGGAGTAATATCATTCGAATATGAAGTGAAATTAATTACTCTTGTTAGGTGCCAGAACAATGAAGATTCAAAAACAATTCTAAATTACGCATTTAGATAAATATTAGTTAGTTATTTGAAGCCAGTTTTAATCATTAAGTAAGTAAAATAAATGATGTGGTGCAACAGTCCAATGAGAATTAGGACCTAGAAACATAAAACTCTGTAAGCACTACAACTATTATTTGTATTATTAGCTGCGTTTATGCGTTTAATTTTCGCTCAGACCGTTGAAAGATGCAAAAAAAACTCAGATTTGTTTCAATTTTCAGAGTTTATCGACTTAATTTTGTCGATGTGAGAGTTGCAGGAACATTGAAAACGAGAGTTACAGAATGTAAACATGGAACATTGAAAACATTTTTATATACTCATCTCCATTTTCCATTCCTATTTTATTTGTGTGTACTCGTTGTTTATTTTCTTTACATTACTCACGACATTTCCAATATGCCGAAAATAAGTGATTTAAGTAGACACTAAATAAAAAGACCGTCAACTTGTTACTTCTGTTGCCAATTTTCATTGCATAAGATTTGTGAATAGGTGATAAGCTATTCTTACTGCTTTGCCCTAAGGTAGTGTGTTGCTTTTAAAGGCTTAACTACATAAGCCGAAAAGTACTTTTGTACAAAAGTTAAAATATTTGTATTCTCGCTAGGTCAGTGGTTTTGTGAAAAGAATATACAAATTTGTTCTTCAACAAAAATTTAAGTCTTCCAGTTCTAACTATTTATATATTATCTTTCAGTTATATAGCGACAAGGAAAAATCTGTGAGGGAAAGTTCTAACTACAGTTTTTTCTGAAAGTGCATTGTGGCTTATTCATAGATGCTTGCTAAACTTTTTGGGATATACATAAATAAATGCAAATCAAAGTTAAGGGCTAAACCTAAATAACTATAAACATAGAAAATGCTGTGTTCAAGTAATTATTATCACAGCCAAATTTTATAATTGATTTTTATGGTGTATAAAAAAGTTGAAAAAGTAATTCATGACAAATAAATGTTACGTTAACACTAAGTTCCAGAAAATATCGATTGATACCGCAATTTCAGAAGATATGGATATTTTATATAAATATTCCCGGTAAACTGTTGAACTTTATTATTTCCGCCTTTTATAATTCAATGTAAAAGAATTCAATGCAGTATATTTTAGATAATACAGTAGTTAAGTTAATAGTTAAGGTATTACTATTGAAATAAACATAACATTCATTTATAAAAAACGTGTACTCGTTCATATATACAAATAAAGTCTAGTCTAAAAAACCTTAACCTTGTTAAACACTTTCAGCACACATCCTTTCTTGTTTTGGTTGTTCCTGCCATTTATCTGTAACTTAGAGAAAAAGAAGAGAAAAACAAATTCACCACGAACTACCGGTATAACTTCTTCCGTTATTTATTGACAAACAAAAATGTTTTGCTAGAATTAATTTGAATTATAGGAGTATTTTTGTAGATATAAAAACGACAAGATGTTAGCAAAATTTAAAAAAAAATTCATGAGAATTACAAATATTATAATGAGACTTTAAAAAACATAGCCTTCTTGGCTATCAATAAACAAAAATGAGAAATGTCGCATTTCCCGGAAATGATGTTTTTTTGTGTACTCTTCTCCGAGGTGAAAACATGTATACACCGATACGAATTCAACACGCTATAAAAAATGAGAGTAAGAGGTTTCGAAGAGGCGGAGACGAGAAAATTTGGTTCTCTCATTTAGTTTTTTCTCTCTGGCTATAGTACTATCCAAAAACACTCTATTACCAAGACCGGAATCTCAGACTGACATTTCGGTTTGCCTACAAGCTAAAAAGCACTAATTGTGAGAAAGTGTGCGTGAAATGATGCAAAAAACCAAACACATTCTCACAATTAGTGCTTTGGCCCATCAAAATGCTTCATTATAGTAATCAGCCCCATCTAAATGCTTCATTTTGAATGTTTCATGGCCTCGTTCAAAAACTAAACAATCCTTACCAACAGAATCTGAAGTGCTGACATGGTCTTAAATTGGAAGATTTGTATAGCTTTTTAATTTCAATCCAAATAAATGTTGTAAATGTATATTAAATAAAATAAAATTGACCAAATACATATTATTTAATTATTTATTAGTTTATTATTATTTATTTTGTTTACTTAAATTATTTGCGAACGCAACATGCGCTGCAACTGGTTAAGTATAACTATTGCAAATGGACAAAAGTGTAACTCAATACTTTGTAAAACAACAAAACAGACAATTTTTTCAGCTGTAGTTTGCTTAGAGCATTTTTTTGGCGACGTTAGAAGTTCAGGTGGAAACAATAGGCGGGTGCCTCCGTATTATTTTTGTACAGACAATGCTACGAGAAGCATACTTGTGAAGTTCCATTGCCAACTTTCAGATTCCTCAATTAGATTAGTATTTTCATCATTTAAGCAGTTCGGTAGTTGCAAGACCAAATTTTAGTTTTGTTTGTTGCAGAAATATTCCCGAAAATTTCTTTTTAAGGGACTATGTTAGAGTTGGAATTTTGTTTGTAGTTAGATTTTGGAATAAAAATTTGAGGGAACCATGTTTTAAAAATAAGTTGCTTTGTGTAAAGCATCTTTAAGAAATAGAAATAGGCAATATGGTTACACACAATACCAACTAAATGCTGCTATTAATGCTATTTTCGTTTCTAAAAAGTTGATGAAGGTTAGCTGAAGCGGAAATTTTTTTAATGAACATTGAACATACCTAAAATATTATTGGCTTTCTCAAAAATATTTTTCTACACTAACCTCTGCTTTATATCTGAAAACTATTGTTTGTGTATATTTTCTTCTATGTTCTGCATTTATAAAATGTAATCTATGGAAGTATTTATTATATTAACAAAAACAAAAACAAAAACATGTACGTAAAACAATGATTTTTTCATTATTAGCAACACTTTTACTAAACATACCCTTCAAACAATAATAAGTAAATTCGAAGTTTGTTAACTAAACATTTTTAAGGAATGAATGACAATTATATTTTTCGTTAAACTGTGGGAATTCACTAAAAAAAACTTCTGTACGTCAACAATAAACATTGATGTCGATTACTTGATCTATTGAATGAGTTGTGCATGAATTCAGAACGATTTTAAGACGTTTTCATTTTGTGATATATGTATATGTCAAAATTTGTTTTTTATTTGCTCTGCATTTATTCAACAGGTTCGCTATAATCGTTTTGATTACTTTTTTAAAACATTAGTGTTCCTTTGATGCATAGTTTTTTTTTGATAGCAAATACATGTGCATATGCTTCCATTAATCAAGAATGTTATAAGGTATTTTTCGATTATAACTATTTTTTTAAATATAATATTTATTAATCAAAATGGAATTCAAAAATAGTTGCAAGCTTAAATCATTAAAAACAAACTATAAATACATTTGGATTAATTAAATTGATACAGATTTTAATTACTTGCAAAAAAAATATTTGGGCCGTTCATTAACGAAAATTTATTAGAATTCAATACAAAAATTGCGCTCGCACCCTTAACTTGATGGTTCTTCGAACGCATCTTTCATACAAAAATCCGAGATTAATTATGAAATTTGAAGAATTTCGTAGTGCTTTTTGTAAATTAGTGAATTAATTATAATAAACTGATGGTGAACATGCTTTTTTGGAGACAAAAATGTACATTGGTTCGTTATCAAAAAAATGACTGCAAAATTAAAGCTTAAAACTGACTTCTTCATCGAAAAAAAGTAAAAAGAAAAACCTGAAAAAAACTTATTAACGACGCCATTTTGTTTTTGCTGTGCAAAATGCCGCTAGCCCACGGCATCGTTTTTTTTTTGTTTTGCTCACATCTATTCATGGACTAATTTTCAAAATTACAAATACAACAATGTAAACAAACGGGTTTTGGAGAGTGAAACGTACGAAAGATTCCGGTCTTGGTAATAGAGTGTTTTTGGGACTATCATGGAACAGAAAATGTTGGTACGAAAGACGGAGCATGAGGGCGCTGTGTGTACGGAAATTTGGTGTTGAAACCATAGAGGAAATATATTATCTAGAGTCCCGACTGGTACCCGTCCTACCTGAAACACCCTCAAATTTTATTCGAGTTGAACTCTCTCAAATTCCCTATCGGTGAATACATGTGAGTGGTGAAAAAAAGCAAAATGGGGGATTGGGAAAAAAAGAAACTTATGGAATTTTTGTGACCTGTCAAAAATGACAATCAATTTTGCAAAACAAAACAATGGGTTTCGGATTTTAAGAGTAAGTTTTTGTTAATTGTTTTGATATTTAATATAATTTGATATTTTTCAGACCAAAAACCTTTATAATAAAAAGAGTATATACAAGTTCACTTCATTGAATAAAAAGTAAGTCAAATTGCAGTGAAGGAGGTGTAACAATGATCGATTTTTTTATAGTCTGTGTTTTCATTTTAGATGCTGCCTATTACATACCATAATGCAAAAAGCAACTTTCCTCAAGAAATCTGGAAGACAAAGCAAACAAGGCGCTGATTTACAGGTAAGTTTTTTTATATTATATTTCTCTTAACAAAATAATATCAACGTTTTTAACAACAGACGCTGGCCATTGTGTGTTAATTTTTGTTGGAAGCGCAAGAACACTTTTCTAAACAATTTGTGTGGATTGTGGACTTAAAGGTGCATCTCTCTGTCCAGTACTCAATTGCTGCTGTATCATGTTTGGTGATATCTGCTTCCATCTCAGCGGCCATAGCTGCCACAGGCGTAAACGGTGGAGGTGTCACCATCTCTACCAAAAGTCAAATGCTTTCAATGCAACAAACTGCAGCAACACCACCAAGTCAATGATGCAAGTAGGCATTTCAATATTCAGTGTAGCCGACCGCTAACGCCCTTCTAGCAGCTGAGGTTTGGTGCTGGAACGACTCAACAGCAGTAACAGCAACTGCAGAGTAAGCAGGCAATTCAGGTTAGTTAACTTGTGATTGTGAGTGATCCAAACAAATATTTTAAATTATGATTCTTTAGGGCTTCCAACATGCTCGACCTATTCATCAGCTGCCAGGAAATATAATGCAAGCCGCTAAAAAAAACGACTTTTACAATGGCAACAAAAGCAACATCTTTTGGTTCCACAAAGTACAACAGCGAGCGGAGACCAGTTGTGTAAGTGCGAATCGAAACATTTATATCATGATCAACTCGCTTAACCTTCGTCTTTTAGATCTAAATTCAGGCTTATAGTGCCAATGTCTCACTATCTCGCTGCCAATAAAGGACTACGGGGACACTTAGGTGCATAGAGGAAATATATTATCTAGAGTCCCGACTTAATGGGTTTGCTCTCTTTTGGCCTACAAGCTAAATTGAGAGGATTTTGTCCATAAGGATAAGAATGTGTTAGTTGTCCCGTGCATTTCTTATGGGAAAAAGCCATTATGAATGTAGTTGTTATGGAATTTGTGCCCATATTGCTCAGCCGTGGGAGAAAAAACTGTGAGGTGAACTCAGCCGTTCAAAAAAGAGATCCGTTGAATTCAAAAATTGAAAAATTAATGCAATATTTAAAGAAAAATTAATTTTGCAACTTCCTTTCAGTGAAAACTGTACTAAAAATAATATTTGACTGCTTTTGGCAAACAAATTCTATGATTTTTATGAAAATTTTTGATAAAAACAGAAAAAATCATGCAGAAAGTATAGGCGCACCATAGAACTACAATGCGAACGTGGCCTAATTTGAGTTTAACCCAGTTTTGACAGATTAACAGCAAGGTGAGTATTTTGACAGTTCTACGAAAATGTAAACAAAACAAAATTAATTCCCAGCAATGCAAATGAAGGTAAAACAATTTAAATACAAAATATTAATTTATTGAAATAAAAATATATAATGAATTTGCACCTAATTTAATTCTCAGATAAAGAAGAAACCAAGGAGAATGTTGCAACAGGAAAAGTGGAATCTCCCGAGAAGGAAGCCAGCAACGCCGACCTATTTATTCTGGAGCGAAGAGGTACAAACTCAAGGTGTGCTTATTACGTTAATTTTAAACTCAAATTATATGAATATTATTTTGTTTTTTTAGTTAAAATTACATCGCTCTAATCCGATGGATTCTTATGTCCTCATTTTTAATCAAATATCGTCTGGCTATCTGCTATCGTGAGCTGAATGACTCCAATTTGGCTATTTCGACATTGCAATCGATTCCGAGTAAGTCTAGACTTTCAAAGATAAACATGCTTCTAGCAAAGATACAACATCGACAATCAAGAAATCCATTGGAGGCTATTGCCTCTTACAAAGATGTACTGCGTGCCAATGGTCATGTAGGCTATAAGTTCACTCTTGGAAGTCGGCGTCGATGGAATTGAAGTCAATTCGTTGGTAGTGAATGGGAAGCAAGCAAGTTGAATCAATTGCAGCGTTTGATAGCAGTAGCACATTCATGTCATGTGTCACCATCTGTGCAATGCAAAGCACTTCTTTCAGCCAACTACCGATAGGCGAAAGATTGCAGTGTATGCAAGCCTTTCCTCATGATGTGAACAATCGTTGATTTAATCTACAGTCAGTTTTTCAAGACAGTACCTACCGCCGAGGATTGGCCAGTTGATGTGTTTCACTATGTTCTCAAGTATGATGAGGTAATGCTTGTGGCTACCGATACAATTTTGCAGAAATTCACAGTTGAATATCTGCCTTGTACATGTTTTGGCGAACTCTGTGATGTAGGTGGTGAAGATATTTTTATAAATAATAAAATAAGAACTATCTTAACTTTTTCTCTTTCTAATTTAAATTGTAGGTCTCTGGAATTCAATTGAAATACCTTCCTTCATTCATGATAAATATATTGCTTTCGATGCCGTCAACAACAATACAAACCGACTCCAGAGTTACTCTATCAATTAAGGTTTTTGAGATTTTATTTTTGTAATTCAAAATCACTTATCTACATACATACATACATATAAATCTTTTTGAAGCTATCAATTTCATGAAATAGTTTTTTTTTTTCAAAAAAATGTGTGATGGTTATTTGTGTAGGCCGCCGCCGTGAAACCACTTTGCAACTTTGTAGAGTACTTTTCTGTCTATGCGGAATTCCGTACACCAAGTTACCAAGTTACCTAATATTCGAACATTGTTTTCACAATTTCGAAAACATTCGAATTTCCTTTTTGTCCGAAAGCAGACATAATTTCCGTGAATCGTTCTTTTCATCTACAGCTTCAGACCGATCCACATCCAAGGTAAATTTTTCTCCTGCCTTGTAATCTATTGATTTTCGATCCTACAACCTTCTTTTTCTATATATATATATTAGAGACTTAACAAAAGTCATCATCATCTTTCTTAACAACCGTGAAATCTCCTAGAAAAGAAAATTAAGAATTTCCATAGTTTTACTTAAATAAACTTAGGATTTTCATAATTTATTTGGCATCAAGTATTTGAAACCAAAATACCAAAAATCTTCCAGCAAGGAAGTACGAAAATTGCTAATAAAAGCTCAATCAGGTAATTCATAATCGCCTACGAGTAAATTAAAAATTCTTATAAAATTTGCTTATAGAATTTTGTTCTTAACTTCTTTCTTCTCAGACATAATCTCAAAGCAAGCGAGATTCTGGAGACCCATCAACGGAGCTTTGTGGAGAGTCTTACTGTCCACATCGCTCCTAATCAAGAACTTTCACTAAGCAAATCTGAACAATCAGTCAGTGTCGGAATTTGGTCGGGTTACATTCCCGAAAACAAAAGTTAAAACCAACGTGCTACATACAAAGCGAACCCCACCATAATCCCAATCTAAAATCCAAACAAAAAAAAAATGGTTTCTAAAAAAAAATCAGTTTCTATTTTATTAAAAAGTGGTAAAATTAAAATTTTTTTTTTTTTTTTTTTATAATAAGCGCACACTTAAGGGGATATTACTACCCTTATTATGTAAAGACACAGTGTGAGCACTAGGAAAAGGAGAGAGAGGTTGAAAGGAGGTGTCGGTGCACATTGGTTTTGAATTCCTGAATATTGCAATGGCTGGGAAAAACAGAGTGTGGTAAAGCATTCCACATTCGCGTAGTACGGCTAAAGAACGAATCTCTATACTTGACAGTACGACCGAAGTTGGGCTCGAGGGTATACTGATGAGCATTCCTAGAAGCGCGAGTATTACGGTTGAACTGTTTAAGGGGAGGAATGCAACTGGCTATTTCACTTGAGCATAAACCGTTAAAATAACGATAAAAAAGCGTGAGACAAGAAACTTTACGACGATGTTCAAGCGACGTAAATGATCCTATGATGGTATTATCACCGATTAATTTAAATGCTCTACGTTCAATGCTGTCCAAGAGGCTTAAGTAGGTTGCAGGTGCACCAGCCCAGATATGGGAGTTATACTCAAGCTTTGGACGTATATAAGTTTTGTAGATAATAGCCAGATCAGAGGGAGAGAAAAACTTCTTGCATCGCCTTAGAAAACCCAAACATCTTGCGGCATTTTTGGCGACATCGCGTATGTGATCATTCCACAAGAGGTGGTTGGTGATACACATACCGAGAATATCGAGATGTTCAGTCTCCTCGATGCAGGCGCCATCCATGGATAATGGCAATGGGGGTATATCTCGCTTTAACGATACAAGACAGCATTGCGTTTTCGAAGCATTAAATTCCACGCGGTTTTTTAATCCCCATTCAAGAATGCTGTTTAGGTCGGAATTTAATGAACTTATCATATTTTGTCGTTGCAGTTCCACATCCGAAGAGGAGGGATGTGATTCTGAAAACGAATATGAAAAGCTGAGAGTACTATCGTCAGCGAAACAATGTATTGGATTAGAAGTTGCAGACAGGAGATCATTAATAAAAATGAGAAAGAGTGTTGGAGATAGAACAGAGCCCTGGGGCACACCAGCATTTATTTTATGGTTTTCAGACTTGAACCCATCCAATACTACTTGTATTGAACGATCCGAAAGGTAATTACTAATCCAATGAAGCAGGGATTCGTGAAAACCGAAAGCACGCATTTTCGATAAGAGAGCCTGATGCCAAACCCTATCAAATGCTTTTGAAATATCAAGTGCAATAATCTTACTTTCTCCAAAACGATGTAAAGATTTGCTCCACTGTTCGGTGAGATGAACCATGAGATCACCAGTGGACCTATTGCTGCGAAAGCCGTACTGCCGGTCATTAAGAAGCTTTCGGTCTTCGAGATATTTCTTAAGCTGATAATTTACCAGCGTTTCCATGACCTTGGAAAGAAGGGACGTAAGTGCAATCGGTCGATAATTAGAGGGTGAGGAAGATTCGCCTTTTTTGGGAATAGGCTGGACAAATGCAGTTTTCCATCCGCTCGGAACGAGACCAGAGGAGTAGGACAGATGAAAAAGCTTACGCAGTGGTTTTGCCAGCGTTGAAGAACACCTCTTCAGAACAATAGCGGGGATACCATCCGGACCAGCGGATTTATGTGTATTAAGATCTTTTAGGACTCTCGCCACAGTACGAGTGCGAAAAAAGATTTGCCCCATAGAATCACTAACGCGCTCGATAACAGGCGGAGTCATAACACTTACTGGCAGCGTTGAATTGGCGGCGAACTGCCTAACGAAAAGATTAGCTTTCTCTAAAGAGCTAACAAATGGAGTGTCATTGACAACGAGCGTAGGAACCGAGGAAGAGGAAGAATTCCTCATGTTTTTTACAAAGGACCAAAAATTTTTACTGCCTTTGGGACATTGCAGTATTTTTTGCCTTAATTTTTGGTCATGTAAAAATTTGGTCCGTCGAATATGGACGTTGCAGGCCTTCCTGGCTTGCTTGAACTTATTCCGGTTTTCCTCAGTTGGATTGGCTTTAAAACAACGGAAACTTACCTTCTTGACCCTAATAACCTCTTTACAGCTCGCATCGAACCATGCGTTTTCCTTAGGTCTGATGCTTTTAACCCTATTCGGGATAAAAGTTCTCATTCCCAGGAGAATCAAACTTGTGATCATATCTGCGCTGGCGTCAACGTCACTATCGAGGAAGCATAGTGACCAGTTAAAGATCCTAAAATAGTTATTGAGACCGTCCCAGTTGGCTTTCTCGTATTGCCAAACGGTTCTCCTAGGAGCTCTTTCTTTAACTGAGGAGTTTTGACACGAGAAATTTGCAGATATAACACAATGGTCAGATGAGCCTAGAGGAGATAGAACACTAATAGTGTACTTATCAGGGTCAGAGGTAAGAAACAAGTCAAGGGTGTTTTCTGCTCGACCTACCACGTCCGATATTCGAGTGGGCTCGTTGACCAGCTGAGTTAGGTGGTTCAACTCAGCGAAGATCTCAACACACACTCCTTCGGATGTTGTCTGGCCCGTATGTTGAAGCCATGAAGAATTGTGTACATTGAAATCGCCCGTAACAACGATTTCAGTGCGAGGATAGGACGAAACAATTCTTTGGATGGAATCAGACAAAGCATCAAATTCACGAGAAGTTGATACTCTGTCTAGATTAGGGCTTCGATAAAGGAAACAATAGTGAGTGATTTGCTTATTTACGGAAAATTTAATCCACATATAATTAAAAAAGGAATTGGTGCAAAGACCATATTGTGGTAAGAGCTGATAAGCAACATCACTCCTAATGTAGATGGCGAGGCCATGGTGGGAAAAGAATAAAGGCACCAAGCTATACCCATGAATAAGAAATTCAGCAGGATCGGAATCCTCACCTACTTGGGTTTCACTTAGTGCCAATACAGCTGGCCTGTTTAAAACAGTATGGGAGTACGCCGAAAGAAAATTCGCTCTAAGCCCACGAATATTACAACAATCTACCCTGAAATTTACAGCCATTGCAATTTAAAAAAATAACAAAAACCAAAACAGACAAAGACAATACAAAAATATCACTGAGTTGGACCATAGAATGCTATTCGATATACGCCACTACTAGTGTTATGCCTTAGTAGTGACAAAAATCAAATCCGCCCCTGTTAATACAAAACAGTAAAATTTTGTCTATCCATAATCCGTAGTCAAGCGACGACGTAGCCTGTGCATCAATTGCATTAGCTATAAAACCCAATGCAATTTGATGCACATGTTAAGCCGTGCAACTGTAGTAGAAGGGGAAAGTGAAGGATGGTACTCACTGTGCGATGCTGTGGCTTATCATATTTATGTTGGTTGTTTTTTGTTGTTATTGTTTTATTGGATTGCTCCAGGGTGGCGTGATTTAGTGTTTTTTTGTTGTTATATTTTTTTGTTTTCACTTGTACACTTAGTAAATAAATATGTGAGGCTATTGATTTTGTTTTTTGTTATTGATATTGTTATTGCTATTTGTTGTATGTATGAATGAGTTTTGGCACATATATTCAAAAATAATTAACACGACAAGACTCAAACGAAAACGATCACAGGTAACGGACGACCGACCAACGCACAACACAGAGGGGACCTTCCCCAACGAAAGTTCACTGACAACTGTGAAAGAAAACATGTAATTGTAATTATTAAAGTTTACAAAAAAAAAAGAAAAGTTAATAGAAGAGGAAACAGAAAAACAAAAGCAAGAAAATGAATTAAAAAGGAAAATTAAAAAGATAAGTTAAAGTATTGTTTAAAGTTTTTTTTTTTTTTTGAAAAGTTTATATTAATTAATAAAAGTGTACAGTGAAAGAAAAATAGAGAGAAAGAAAAGAAATTAAAACAAAGTATTTAAATTTGTAATGACGTAGCCTAATCGTGATAAAAGCGCGCGAAAAATTCGTTCAAGATTAAAATAAATAAATTGTTCACAGCTTAAGTATAAAAGAAATAAAGAGAAGAGAATATACGAGTGACGTCAAAAAGCTGTTGTGCACATCAACTTCAGGATGTCGGTAAGTCTTCATTTTAAATTTTAAAAACCTTATTTATTTTAAAATTGAACGAACCAGATAAATGCATCTATAAAATACAAATTCCAAGTTCCAAGATAATTTCCAATGAAATCCAAAAGAAAATAAATTAAGAAATATAAAATTTACTCTTTTATATTCAAAGTGAGTGTGAGTGAAAAAGGTGTAAGAGAAATTGCGAGTGCAATACCTTAATAGAAAGTGATCATATCGCATGAAAGTTTTTTCACTCTAGCTCAAATTTGCCTAGATCTTGACCTACCTCAAGTTTTCGAGTAATTATGTATGAAAGTTCATTGCACTTGCCTATTGAATGGACCAATATGAAATTGGAACATTTTGTTTTATTTTTCTTTCTTCGATTTTCTTTGAGCTATTTTGTTTTCATACCAAAACATTAATAAATAAATTCAAATGATTAATATTTTAATTATATAACATTTTTTTTTTGAAATCTAAAATTAAATAAAACCAAAAATGATTATTAAATCTTATATGTAAGTATTAAATAAATCCAAGAATTATATTTTGAATCTAACATGAAAATTAAGTTTTTTATTGTCTCTGATTGAGATCGTTATTATGAACAGGAAGTAAGTTTTTTTTTATCAGTGCTGAGGGCTAAGGGATGTGATGCTGCCAAACGAAGGTGATTTAACTTTTAGTGAATTGTATTAAAATACATTCATAAACATTAGGGTTATCGAAAAATTAATTGAGTGGCTCGATAATTTTGAGTTGTTTTGTTTTCTTTTGTTATAAGAAATAAGACTAGGGGAGGGATACACTCGGAACCCTTCAAAACACCTTTGGGGTTTCCAGAAAAGTGCAAGTTATTATTTCCAAACATAATTTAAATTACATTTAGTCAGTTTTTTTTCTTTTGAGTCGGCATGTATAATAAATGTGCGGTTGTTCAGCGATTAGTACAAGAACCCACCCCAACGACGAGCTAGGCCATAATTGCAAGCATGCCAAACCGTACTACATCGATCTGAACACTTATTATCTGTCCGCGATTGTTTTAGAGGGATCCTGTGGACTTCAGAGCAGTCCGGTAAAGTAAAAGATATATAAGTCCAGCTAAATCCGTTACACAGGTGGCGCCCAACGTTTGGCTCCCGAAAGGAAACGTAAAAATTGAAAATTTAATTGAGTTTATCTTCAGCTAAAGACCTTTTTACTTTAAGCTCATAAAATGCGTCCCTTACTACTGTAAGCTAACGTCCGTACCAGCTTTGGTCACTTGACCGTGCTTACGAAGCGTTTGCTTAGTAGGTTCATTTTTTGTTTTTTCCACATTCTTTCTTAAGAATCAACGACCGAGAGATAAGTTGTAAGATTCAATGTCTCTGTCCGTTGCGTTGATTTTTTTGAAATGATTTGTTATAGAAAATTGTTGTATTAGAGTTTTTGAAATCATGGACGACCGGAAGATTCACGTTCTATGAGACATATTTTCGTCAGTCGCGTTCAGGATGGATATAACTTTATTATATACATTTACATTTTTAAAAGCTAAACAAACAAATTTTTAACTTTTGAATTATTTTATGAAAACAAGCATATTTTGAGTTTTAAAATCTACATATATAAATATCTGAAACGTCAGTCTCAAACGTCATAAGAATAAGCAGTTTCAAATAGCGGATTCTTATTTGCGTCTTGAATTCTTCGACAGATATCAGTAAAACTAAATTAAATAAATACATTTTGGAAATACTAACTCAGCTCTTTTATCACTATCATCGTTATACACATCACAATTGCTTAGCCCAGCACAACTTTATGATTGATTATCGCAAGTTTTGTTTTTACACTTTATCCTTGATTTTTTTAATAAACGTAACTTTACAAGAACGAATCTTATAGTTCAGAGTTTAGAATTTTTTTTTCCATTCAACCTATTTTATATCCTCAACTAAATTGATAGTGTGGGTTATATTTGAACATAGACTTAAAAATATCAAATTGACTTTTGTAATGCCGCCTAAAAGAGACAAATCTCCAAATAAAAAATCTAATTCCATCTCTCGTAATACACGTTTGATTGCGAATACAGTAAGTGTTGGCGATATGGCTTCATCTTCAAATAATACTCCTGAGGACGACAGTCGCCATACTGAAATTCAAAATCCTGTCGACAATAGACAAGAAACCCTAGAACGAACTAATGAAAATTCAGAACAGGTTCCGGCTAGTGCTTCTTTGAATGATAGTCTTCAAAGATATATCTCCAACATCGTTACTGCTGCCATTGGTCTAAGCAGATCTGAAGACTTACGCACTAGGAAGGCAGAGTATGAGGAGGAAAGAGCTCGAATTAGGGAGGAAGTTGTTCACACCATTCGTGATACGCTAAGAGCACCAACTCCACCTGTTATGAATGATCCTTTTTCAAACCAACATCATCCACAAAACAGTAGCACTGCTCAACGAGTTAGATCTGATGAAATCTCAGATCCAAACCAATTGAGTGTAAATGCACAAAATTTTCTAAATCGGGTTCAGGCACTTGACATAAATGCTACATCGCATAACGCGAGTCATAATCATAGTGAATCTCGTTCAAGTTCATCTCGAGCTGTAGAATTCCATAAATGGGGTCTAAAGTTCGATAATGTTAGGATGACGGTAGATGACTTCATTTTAAGATTGAAGAGATTGAAAGAAAGTTATAATGCTACATGGGACGATATCTTCCTTCATTTTCATCTTTTTGTTAAAGATAGCGTTGAAAGTTGGTTTTGGACATTTCTCAAAGCGAACCCTAATGCCAATTGGCAAAATTTAGAATTCGCTTTGATCGACCAATACAAAAGCATTGAAACTGACTCGGAACTTTCGAGGAAAATGTTTGACCGACGTCAAGGTCAAAACGAAAGCTTCGACAGTTTTTACAATGATATCCTGGTCATGAATGCTCGTCTTCATACCCCTAAATCAAGTCGCGAACTCATCGATCTCATAAAGCAAAATGTTAAGAGAAGAACCGGAGAACTTCTTATTACTTTCAGAACACAAAGCTTGGCTGAAATGGTTTATGTGTGCAGATCGATCGAGAAGCATGCACAAATCCAAAATGACATTTTCAAGTCCAAACAGCTACCGCTAAACCATTCTAAAAAACAAGTTAGTGAATTGGAAGAGGATTTCTCTGAAGAAAAGGCCCTTGATATCAGTGCCTTGAACAATTCACATATGAAACAAAACCAATCACATTATGTGTGTTGGAATTGTAAAATCAAAGGACATTCTTTTGTCCAATGTCCTAGCGATCAACGCAATCTGTTTTGCTACAAATGTGGCTTGGAAAATACCACAACTCCAAACTGCATTAAGTGTTCGGGAAACCACAAACGGGGCAATTCTACGACCGGGGAGTTTTGTCAACCGAAGAACCCGGAATCGAAATAATAAAAAATCAAAATAATACGTGTACGCCAGAGTGTACCCTACAATCAGATTTAACCAAAATTTCAATTTTAAAACGTGAAATACCTGGCCATGAAAAACCTTTATCTTTACCTGTAAATGAGACACCTGTTACTTTACATGAACGATTGTGTAAATATTATGAAGCTCGTGATAGAATTTTCGCCAAAGTGCCAAGCAGTATCAAAAAGCTTAGAGAGAGGTTCAATACGAAAAAAAGAATTCATCGCGAAATTTCTGCTTCGACAATAATTGACGATACCGATGACCCTAGACCATATGCCACTGTAACGATTTTTGGCAAAAAAATACTTGGTCTTTTGGACAGTGGTGCGAGCATCTCATGTCTTGGATCAGGATGTCTACAATTACTAAAAGATCTCAACATTCCCTACAAAAAATGTATCTCTGACGTGAAAACAGCCTGTGGACAGTCACAGAAGATAGTTGGTGAATTAACCACAAAGATAGAGTACAAAGATGTAATTAAAGAAATGAAAATTTATCTAGTTCCAACCTTAATGCAAACATTGTATTTAGGGGTGAACTTTTGGAAACTTTTTGCGTTAGCACCTCAAATCTGCTCTGAGCTATGTCCCTCTTTACTACGTGTACCCGACAAAAATGCTCATGAATTATCACCAGATCAATCTTCAAAGATTGAAAACGTTATCCGTTTGTTCCCGTCTTTTTCCAAAGAAGGACTTGGACGAACAACACTTGAGCAACATATTATACTGACAGGTGAAATCGGGCCAATAAAGCAACGAAATTATCCCGTGTCACCGGCAATCCAAAAGATGATGCATGATGAATTAGACAGGATGTTGGCATTAGATGTCATAGAGGAGAGCGAGAGCGCATGGAGTTCCCCTGTGGTTTTGGTCCGTAAGCCAGGGAAAAACCGATTATGCCTAGATTCCAGAAAGCTCAACAAGGTGACAAAGACCGATGCCTATCCTTTTCCTCATGTGGAGAGTCTGCTAAGCCGTCAGTCAGAAACACACTATATCAGCAGTGTAGACCTGAAGGACGCATTCTGGCAGATTCCCTTGGCCAAGGAATCACGAGAAAAAACTGCGTTTAGCGTTCCAGGCAGGCCCTTATACCAATTTAAGGTAATGCCTTTTGGCCTATGCAATGCTGCCCAACGACTGTGCCGATTGATGGATAAGGTAGTGCCTCACGAGATGAAAGATAGTGTGTTTGTCTACTTAGACGATTTATTGATAGTTTCCAAGACGTTTGAAGAACACGTAGACTTGCTGCGTGCTGTGGCGTTACTTTTACGCAAAGCAGGACTCACAATTAATTTGGAAAAATCCCGATTTTGTTTCAAAGAACTTAGGTACTTAGGTTTTATTGTTGGAGGAGGCTGTGTAAAAACAGACCCAGATAAAGTGAGTGCCATTCAAGAGTTTCCTGTCCCAAAAACTCAACGCCAAGTCAGAAGATTTTTAGGTTTGACTGGATGGTACCGTCGCTTTGTACCGAATTATTCTTCTATTGCATCATCAATTACAGATACTCTTAAAAAACGTAAGACATTCGAGTTTACGCCAGAAGCTCAACAAGCCTTTGAAACCCTCAAAAAAGCTTTGACCACTTCACCAGTGCTAACCAATCCAGATTTTTCAAAGCCATTTATAATCCTATGTGACGCGTCGGCAACTGGAGTTGGCTGCGTCTTATGTCAACTCGATGAGAATGGTGAAGAAAAGCCTATATATTATTACTCATATAAATTAAACAAAGCACAGCGTAACTACAGCGTCACGGAGTTAGAATGTTTGGCAGCTGTACTCGGAGTCGAAAAATTCAGACCGTACGTGGAGGGTTACGAATTTAAAATTATCACAGACCATTCAAGTCTTAAGTGGCTTATGAGCCAAAAAGATTTGAGCGGAAGACTAGCGCGCTGGAGCCTTAAACTGCAGAAATACTCCTTTGTGATAGAACACCGAAAGGGTTCACAAAATGTAGCACCTGATGCACTCTCTCGTGTTTATGCTGCCGATGAAATATCATCTGTGAGCACTGAAAATCCAAACCTTTTAGATATTTTACAGGTCAACCTCACTGATCCGTCTTTTAAGTCGGAGGAGTATATGAATCTGATCGATACGGTAAATAAAAACCAATCTCAACTACCTGACCTTCAGGTCTCAAATCAATTTGTATATAAAAAGACTAAACATTGTACAGGGGATCCGATTGAGGACGATTGTGTCTGGAAATTATGGATTCCTAGCACACTAACTAATAACTTAATTCGATTGGCTCATGACCCACCTCAAGCATCACACGGCGGAGTGACAAAGACATTATGTCGCCTTCGAATGCGATTCTATTGGCCAAATATGGCAACCCAAGTAAAAGCCTATGTTGGTAATTGCAGCGTTTGCAAATCCACCAAAGCCCCTAACCAAGTTTTAAAACCTCCAATGGGTCAATCTTTTAGTGTTGAAAGACCCTTTCAACATCTATTCGTTGATTTCCTCGGACCGTATCCGAGATCCAAAAGTGGGAATTGTTTTATTATAGTATGTCTCGATCAATTGACGAAATTCCTTCTCGCAAAACCACTTCGGAAAGCTACAGGTGAAGAAGCAGTTAAGTTCATGGACGAAAATGTCTTTTCCCTATTTGGAGTACCAGAGTCATTATTATCTGATAACGGTAAACAATTTATTGGGAAAGAATTTACGAAATTTTTGAAATCGTA
Organism: Eupeodes latifasciatus; assembly: GCA_920104205.1. NCBI lineage: Eukaryota > Metazoa > Arthropoda > Insecta > Diptera > Syrphidae > Eupeodes > Eupeodes latifasciatus. The sequence goes on from OV049927.1 coordinate 20,538,798, forward strand.
TGGAACGAAACATATTCGAACGGCTTCACATGCACCTCAAGCGAATGCCAGTGAGCGTGCTAATAGATCTATACTTGCCGCCATAAGATCGTATATCGGTTCCGATCAGTCGAACTGGGATAAACATCTTAACCAAATTTTAAGCTCATTAAGAACAAGCGTCCATTCAGCGATAGGGATGACACCACATGAAGCACTATTTGGTCAAGCCAAAATTCAACACGGCTCGGATTATGAGTTGCTTAAGAAACTCAATAGTCTTAACAATTCTGAATTCGAAATCTTGCCCAAAACAACAAAGATGAATATGATACATAATCGCGTGAAAGAATCTTTATCGCAGGCACATAAAGTATATGAAAACACTTATAATCTCAGAAGCAAAGCTCGTACATTCAAAGTTGGACAAATAGTTTTTAAACGAAACTTTATTCTTAGCGATAAGTTGAAGAAAAGAAATGCCAAATTATGTCCAAAGTTTGTTCAGTGTAGAATTAAGAAAGTACTCAGTAATAATCTTTATGAAATTGAAAATTTACAAGGCGAATCTCTAGGCATGATACACGCCAAGGACTTGCGTTCGTAAGCAGCAGAGACTCAATTCTTGTTTTCTGGGTTCGTGGGTCGACGGTTCGGAATACAGTGCGTTAGCCTTGATCATTGCATTTTCCAGTCTGAGCAGACAAGAAAATGAAATGCTGTGTGTAGGCCGCCGCCGTGAAACCACTTTGCAACTTTGTAGAGTACTTTTCTGTCTATGCGGAATTCCGTACACCAAGTTACCAAGTTACCTAATATTCGAACATTGTTTTCACAATTTCGAAAACATTCGAATTTCCTTTTTGTCCGAAAGCAGACATAATTTCCGTGAATCGTTCTTTTCATCTACAGCTTCAGACCGATCCACATCCAAGGTAAATTTTTCTCCTGCCTTGTAATCTATTGATTTTCGATCCTACAACCTTCTTTTTCTATATATATATATTAGAGACTTAACAAAAGTCATCATCATCTTTCTTAACAACCGTGAAATCTCCTAGAAAAGAAAATTAAGAATTTCCATAGTTTTACTTAAATAAACTTAGGATTTTCATAATTTATTTGGCATCAAGTATTTGAAACCAAAATACCAAAAATCTTCCAGCAAGGAAGTACGAAAATTGCTAATAAAAGCTCAATCAGGTAATTCATAATCGCCTACGAGTAAATTAAAAATTCTTATAAAATTTGCTTATAGAATTTTGTTCTTAACTTCTTTCTTCTCAGACATAATCTCAAAGCAAGCGAGATTCTGGAGACCCATCAACGGAGCTTTGTGGAGAGTCTTACTGTCCACATCGCTCCTAATCAAGAACTTTCACTAAGCAAATTTGAACAATCAGTCAGTGTCGGAATTTGGTCGGGTTACATTCCCGAAAACAAAAGTTAAAACCAACGTGCTACATACAAAGCGAACCCCACCATAATCCCAATCTAAAATCCAAACAAAAAAAAAATGGTTTCTAAAAAAAAATCAGTTTCTATTTTATTAAAAAGTGGTAAAATTAAAATAAAAGAAAACATGTAATTGTAATTATTAAAGTTTACAAAAAAAAAAGAAAAGTTAATAGAAGAGGAAACAGAAAAACAAAAGCAAGAAAATGAATTAAAAAGGAAAATTAAAAAGATAAGTTAAAGTATTGTTTAAAGTTTTTTTTTTTTTTTTGAAAAGTTTATATTAATTAATAAAAGTGTACAGTGAAAGAAAAATAGAGAGAAAGAAAAGAAATTAAAACAAAGTATTTAAATTTGTAATGACGTAGCCTAATCGTGATAAAAGCGCGCGAAAAATTCGTTCAAGATTAAAATAAATAAATTGTTCACAGCTTAAGTATAAAAGAAATAAAGAGAAGAGAATATACGAGTGACGTCAAAAAGCTGTTGTGCACATCAACTTCAGGATGTCGGTAAGTCTTCATTTTAAATTTTAAAAACCTTATTTATTTTAAAATTGAACGAACCAGATAAATGCATCTATAAAATACAAATTCCAAGTTCCAAGATAATTTCCAATGAAATCCAAAAGAAAATAAATTAAGAAATATAAAATTTACTCTTTTATATTCAAAGTGAGTGTGAGTGAAAAAGGTGTAAGAGAAATTGCGAGTGCAATACCTTAATAGAAAGTGATCATATCGCATGAAAGTTTTTTCACTCTAGCTCAAATTTGCCTAGATCTTGACCTACCTCAAGTTTTCGAGTAATTATGTATGAAAGTTCATTGCACTTGCCTATTGAATGGACCAATATGAAATTGGAACATTTTGTTTTATTTTTCTTTCTTCGATTTTCTTTGAGCTATTTTGTTTTCATACCAAAACATTAATAAATAAATTCAAATGATTAATATTTTAATTATATAACATTTTTTTTTTGAAATCTAAAATTAAATAAAACCAAAAATGATTATTAAATCTTATATGTAAGTATTAAATAAATCCAAGAATTATATTTTGAATCTAACATGAAAATTAAGTTTTTTATTGTCTCTGATTGAGATCGTTATTATGAACAGGAAGTAAGTTTTTTTTTATCAGTGCTGAGGGCTAAGGGATGTGATGCTGCCAAACGAAGGTGATTTAACTTTTAGTGAATTGTATTAAAATACATTCATAAACATTAGGGTTATCGAAAAATTAATTGAGTGGCTCGATAATTTTGAGTTGTTTTGTTTTCTTTTGTTATAAGAAATAAGACTAGGGGAGGGATACACTCGGAACCCTTCAAAACACCTTTGGGGTTTCCAGAAAAGTGCAAGTTATTATTTCCAAACATAATTTAAATTACATTTAGTCAGTTTTTTTTCTTTTGAGTCGGCATGTATAATAAATGTGCGGTTGTTCAGCGATTAGTACAAGAACCCACCCCAACGACGAGCTAGGCCATAATTGCAAGCATGCCAAACCGTACTACATCGATCTGAACACTTATTATCTGTCCGCGATTGTTTTAGAGGGATCCTGTGGACTTCAGAGCAGTCCGGTAAAGTAAAAGATATATAAGTCCAGCTAAATCCGTTACATATTCAAACCCACAATATCTTCCTTTAATGTTTTTAATTTTTTACTATTTCCTATAACGAATTTGTAGTCTTAACATTATAACATCAAGTTCTTGTAATATATTGAAAAAATACAAAAATAATGTTCAAAAATTAAACGAACTATTTAAAACCAAAAAAGAATTATATTCTAGTTTTTTGTTAAAAACTTCAAGTAAAGTCAAATGAAGCAAAATGATTTAAACTGTAGGTAAAAGCAAAGACATGTGTCTTGCAATTTAAAGTTAAGAGATACGTCATGTTTTACCGGTTTTGGTTGTCTTTAAAATTTTCAAAGAGGTATATTTTAAAAACCTGATGTAGTAGATAAATTTAAAGTTGAGATTCGAGGTCAGGATATCTTAATCCTCTCAAAAAGTATTTTTTGTTTGGGTGACAAAAAAAAAGTATAATTTTGTCGACCAGTGTTATCAGACTCAACGGAATTTAAACTTCGCACTCTGAGGCAAAATTGAAAGAACGAATTTCTGACCAATGCTGTTGACCACATGAAATCACAAAGGAATACGTACGAACGTGATGAACCAAAACATAAGAATAGGATTAAAAATACTAAGTTTTTAATTTTGAACATATGTGTCAATAAAAAAAATAAAACCTACCTAAAACAGCTTATTTGTTTTTTATTATTATTTGCTAAAAACGAAATAAGAAATAAAAAAGGTATAATCCACTATAATAATTGACCTGAGCAGATCAAATTTGGGAAAACCAAAAAGAAGTTCATTCCAAATTTGTGACGTTGTGGGGTACACTCATATCGGGAGCTTTTTTTCAATTAATTGGTCAAAGTATTTTTGTATTTATATTTTTTACATTTTTAAAATACCGAGAATGTCGTGTGCATTTTGTAAAAAAAAGGTAGAAAGAAACGAGCTTAAAGTCAGGTGTAGTGACTGTTCCAAATATTCACATGGAAAATGTGCAAAAATCACTGCTAATGAGCTTGATTTTATGAAAAATTCCAAAGCAAATTGGAGATGCCCTTGTTGCACTATAGAGAGGAGAGGATCTATATCTGGTACTACTCCAAATAAATTCTCTTCAGTTGCACAAACATCATCAAATGCAACACCACCTCCTAACGCATCTAACTCTTCATCATCAAACCTATGTGACTACTCCACCGTCACCACAACCATCAACACCACCGCAACCCCTTCCGCCTCCGCTGCCACCGCCACAACTGCATCCATCACCACCTCAAACCCCTGCACCCAACCGTCATCCACCTCTACCACCGCCAATAGTTCCACAACCGCTTCCAATGCTACTGATTTGTCCATCAACACCGAGACGATGAAAAAATTACCTGCAGCCGTTACTTTAGAGATGGTTTACGCTGAAATTCTTCAACTAAAGAATTACCATAAAATTCAGATCGATGAAATGGTTGCCAAAAACAATGAAAGTGAACAAAAAATTCTTGCACTCGAACAAAGGGTAAATAATCTAGAGCAACAACTTCTCTTGAACAGTATAGAAGTGTATAATGTTCCTATCATCAAAGACACTCCACACATCGATCTTGCACTTGGTATCTTTCGTGAAGCATTACAAGTTAACGTAACTGAGAATGACATCGACCAATGTTTTGTTAAAAAAGTTAAAAAAGGAAAACCTCTTGCTAATGGTAATTCAACTACTGCCAACATTCTACACGTTAAATTTGTCTCTCACCGTATGAAAGAGAAAATTATGCAAAGCAAAAGAGAAAAGAAAGAACAATTAACAACAAATTTTTTTGGAGTACGAGGTAAACAGGAGAATGTTTACATCAACGATTGCCTGACACATCAGAGGCGTCGACTACTTAATACTGCGATTTCAATGAAAACTACGAAAGGAGTCAAGTACGTTTGGACTAGGAATGGGAATATATTTATGAGGAAGAGTGAGGGTGACAATTCAGTAAGAATTAATTGTAGTTTAGATTTTGATAAATTATGAATATTGTTAATCCTATTAATTCTTCAGTCCCAAACATTTGTGAAATTCCAGTTTTTCGTAGTTTTCCTGATAATTGTTTTTGTATTCAGCAAAACATCCGTAGTTTGAGAAAGAACTTTTCCATTTTTTTAGCTCACATTGAGTCACTTAAAAAATTGCCAGTTATAATTGTGTTAACAGAGATTTGGGTTTTTGAAAGTGAAATAAGTCTTTATAACATACCGGGTTACGCGCTTTTTAGTTGTTGCAACGAATCTTATTCGTCTGGAGGTGTTGCAATTTATATTGATGAGAGTTTGACTCACCAATGTTCAAAAATAGAAATTTGTAGTGCTGATGTAGTAAAGTTGTCATTTTGCTATCAAGATGAAAACTATACAATGTTGTGTATATATAGATTGCACGCGTTTAGTAAAGGTGTCTTCTTGGATGAACTCAGTCAAATTCTTTGTAAATATAATACTTGTAATTTAATTTTGATTGGTGACATTAATATTGATATTTTGAACACATCTGATAAAGATGTTGAAAATTACCTATTTCTTATGGCCTCAAATGGTCTCAAAGGTTATATTAAAGAGGCAACCCGCGTCACACTAACTTCAAGTACTTGCATTGACCACATTTTCTCGCGTTTTAGTAGGAATAATAAGTTTCATTTTTGTGGAAGTGTTCTAGATTATAAAATCACTGATCACAAAATGATCGTTTTAAAAACTAATGACATGGAAAATATTTCAAGTTCCAATAATGATAAAGAGCACCTTGTGATAGATTATACCTTATTACTTAGTATTTTGAAACATGAATTTTGGGATCAAGTTTATTCTGAAAAGGATACATCTTCTTCGCTTAATGTTTTTAACGCAATATTGCAAAAGCATATCAACACATGTTCTTCTTTTTCCATTAAGAATAATAAAAAGAAGTTTTTAAAACCTTGGATGAGCCATTGCCTCCTTAAGCAGATAAAAAATAAAAACAAAGTTGGTTCTAAGCTGAAAAAACACCCAAATAACACAAAACTACACAAATATTATGATTCGTTATGTAAAGCTGTTAAAACTAACATTGAATCAAATCGTGAAAATTACTATTCTAATTTATTCAGAAGTTCGAAAGGCAATGTAAAAAGGGAATGGAAAATTATCAACGATATCTTAGGAAAGAAAACGACCTCTAACGCTATAGAAACTATTGTTGCAGACGGTATTTCACTATGCGATTCAAAATGTATTTCAAACAAATTCAATGAATATTTTACGGAAATCTCGGAAAAATTGAAGCCGTCTTTTGATTTGTATGTGGATTGCAACTGTTCTGATCCACGCAGTTTAGATTCTGAATATTTACAACCTAACAGCTTTGCTTTCGATGCTATTTCATCTTTTGAAACTTATAAAACTATTTTATCATTGGAAAACAAAAACTCTTGTACTTCAGATGGAATATCTAGTAACTTACTCAAAAAAATTGCTTTATATGTCTCAGATGTGTTAAGTTATATATTTAACTTAAGTGTTGAACAAGGTTGTTTTCCTCAACAATTTAAATGTGCGGAGGTAATCCCTCTTTATAAAAAAGAAGATAGAACAAATATGTCAAACTACAGACCTATTTCTCTTCTTCCCACCTTCTCAAAAATTTTCGAAAAACTAATGAAAAAAAGAATTACTTCTTTCTTAGATAAAAATTGTTTTTTTAGCGAAAATCAATTTGGATTTCGGTCTGGAAAGTCAACCGAAGATGCAATTCTTCGACTTTGCAGTCAACTCTATGGCAGCTTGAATCATAATAAACCGACTATGGCTCTTTTTATTGATATGACTAAAGCCTTTGACATGGTTGATCATGATTTACTGCTAAGTAAATTATATAATGCAGGATTTAGAGGAGTTCTTTTTCAATGGCTTAAGTCATATTTAAAAGAAAGAGTTCAAAAAGTGGTAGTTAATGGTGTAATGAGTGAAGCTCGATATCTAAAATCTGGAGTACCTCAGGGCTCCGTTCTCGGCCCCTTATTTTTTCTGGTTTATATCAACTCTCTCTTTAGGTTGCAGTTGAATGGCCTTCCTACGGCTTTTGCGGATGATATATCGTTTACCTACCAGTCAAACTCAGAACATAATTGTAACATTCAAATTGAAGAAGATCTCGAAATTCTAAGAACTTGGTTCTCTGTTCATAAGTTAATCCTTAGTGAAAAAACTAAAATAATGTCATTCAAAACTTCTAGTCATCAGCTTTGCAATTACGATTTTATATTTCATGGGTCGAATTGTAAACAATTCACCTTTCCTTTACATAGTTGCGGTAGACCTAATTTTCAAGCAGCTGGTTCTTGTTCAGATTCTTGTTTCAAAATTGATTCAGTGTACAGTTTTAAATATCTAGGAGTTACAATTGATTTTAATCTTAACTGGAAAGATCATATTTGCAATATAAAAAATTATTTGATGCTCATTACTAGAAAAATGTATCTGTTAAAACCATTCTGCTCAAAAAGAGTTTTAACTTCAATATACTACGGACTTGCACACTCTAAAATACAATATGGTTTATCCAGCTGGGGTGGTTCATATGCTAGTACTTTAAGACCCTTGTTGATTGCTCAAAAACATCTAATTAGAATCATTTGCAACAAAAATCGATTAACTGAAAGTTGGCCCTTATTCAAGGATTTGGGAATTCTACCTTTGAGACACCTTTACATTTTTAAAGTACTGAAAGAATTTTTCAAGCAAAGTGGTAACATTCCAAGTAGAAACTCGCAGTTATATAATCTACGCATAAATAATATGCATCTTGTCAATATACCCACTGCTCATAAAACTCATTTCTCTAACTTTTATACTGTCGCAGCACCCAAGGCATTTAATAACTTACCAACATCTATCAGAACTTCTCAAAATTTAAACTCTTTTCTGAAAAAAGTAAAAGACTGGCTTTTCACAATTGACTTAAATTGTATAGATAATTATTGTTAAAGAAACATTGATGTTTAAAAACTGAGTATCTACTTTTTATTATATTTCTTTTTCTCTTAATTTATATGAATATGTTTTAATTCTAATTCTTTCCTATTTTGTATTTAATATTTGAAATAAAAAAAAAAAAAAAAAAAAAAAATAATAATAACTTATTTGATCACCTGCCTTAAACAATTTAGTATCATTGCAGCTCTGATTGTCACCCCACATCAGTTTTTAATTTATGTAAATTTAAATTCGCTTTGTATCATTCAACACTAGCTTGAAGCTAAAGGATGATAACTATTATTTATTCTTTATTTATTGTAAATTTTTGTATTAACTAGTTGTAAAATGAAAATGAATAAATAAAATGTATTTCTAATTCTAATTCTATAAAGTGTTTTTCTTGGAAAAAGTACATTTAATATTTTTTTATTTACTCAAAAACTAAGAAGTTGTATTTTAAAGTCCAGTTTTTGTTTTTTAAATGAAAATACATTAATAGCTTTAAATCTAAAACAAAATTATACTAAATTACATACAATTTTGAAAAAAAATACAACTTTATTTAAAAACTAGCTGCGCCACGAACTTTGACTATTAATGGATGAGATTTAAAGAGTCAAATCGACTTCGAATCATCTTGCAGGATTTGTTGCAATACCGCTTCATTTTGACTTGTTGCTGAAAAAAAAACAATTAGTGCTTTCAAAGTTTGTGGTTTATGTTACTTACTTTGAAGTGGTCTTGGCATTATGAGTTTTCTGGTCAATGAACGTGCAATGAAATTGTAGCAAATTGATTGGTTTTGAATTGTACCATTCCCGGAATAGTGCTCGTAAGTCGATATTTTGATTAAAAATTTGTGGCAAGTCGTTTGTGACATTCTTATGCGAGGCAAATTCCAAAATCCTAATCGGACCATGTCACAAGTGCACAATTTCTGATTGTATTATTTTGTAGTTTGTATCATTAGAGTAGTTTGTAGGGGTATTCCTGTGTCGACGGTCTTCTATGTGAGTCCAGTTAGTTGTGTTCAGAATGCACTTAGTTTTGGTGATTCAATAGGCATTATGTATTCATGGAATTCAGATTTTATTTTTCCAGTCTATAAGTTTACCAACATTTCTGGAAATTTTAAAATAGTACATACGAAAATGATGAGATTTTCAATATTCAGAAGACTTACTTCCGTCTTCCGATTCCCGTCATTTAGAAGGTGTTCTCACAGCAGGTTGCTTCGAAGTCGACTTTCAGTTCCTCATCTATACTTGGTATGTGTCGGCGTAAGCGGCCGCAGTAGCCGCTGTCTCGGTCAGTTCAGCGTCCCCGCTATCATTTTGTGAGACATTTGCACTCTAAGAAACCAGAAAATGTTGCTTTAATTGCAGCTGCAAGTCGTTTTTTTGGTCGGCTTACAGCATCATATTTCTTGGCGGCTGATGAATAGGCGGAGAACGTTTTGGAAATACTAAAGAACAATAGAATTTAAAACATCCATTAAATTACTCGTAAGTAAATGAATTAATTAACCTGATTTGCCTGCATAGGTACTCAGCCGTTGCTGATGCTGCTGTTTAGTCGTTCCAAAACTAGGCGGTCGACTATTAATGTCGAAGCTTTCACTTGTAAAATTGACTTGAATCTCACAAAGTAACACAAAGTCGATGGCATAGCTGAGGATGTTCGCTAATTTGGAATTGAATTCGTAGCTTTGGTGGGGTTGTTGCTGCTGGTGTTGTTGCATTACAAGCATCTGACTATTTGCAGCGACGGTGACACCTCCGCCGTCAACACCTGCGGCAGCTATGGCCGTTGAGATGTACACACAAATACAATGGGCAGCGTCTATCGTTAAAAACATTGATATTATTTTGTTAAGAGAAATATAATATAAAAAACTTACCTGTAAATAAGTATACTTTGTCTTCCAGATTTCTTGATGGAAGTTGCTTTCTGCATTATGGTATGGTATGTAATGGGCAGCATCTAAAATGGAAACAAAGAGTATAAAATAAATCGATTATTGTTGCACCTCCTTCGCTGCAATTTGACTTACTTTTTATTCAATGAAGTGAACTTGTATATTATACTCTTTTCATTATAAAGGTTTTTGGTCTGAAGAATATCAAATTATATTAAATATCAAAACAATTAACAAAAACTTACTCTTCAAATCCGAAATCCATTGTTTTGTTTTGCAAAATTGATTGTCATTTTTGACAGGTCACAAAAATTCCATAAGTTTCTATTTTAGCCCAAACCCCATTTTGTTTTTTATTTCCCCACTCACATGTATTCACCGATAGTGAATTTGAGAGAGTTCACCTCGAATTTGAGAGAGTTCACCTCGAATAAAATTTGAGGGTTTTTCAGGTAGGACGGGTACCGGTCGGGACTCTAGATAATATATTTCCTCTATGCTTAGGTGGCTGAAGCAGCGGCTACTTCTACCGCTGAGGCTGACACATACGACATAGAAAAGGTAGCTGATACGAATGCCGGTTTAGAAGCAACTTGTTGGGACAATATAGAACCTCCTAAATGACGGGAGTCGGAAATCATTGGTAAGCCTTCTTAAGAAATGAATTATAAATAAATTAAATACAAAATAATCTCAGCAGTTTGTATGTATTATTTTAGAACTCTCTGCAATTTTTATAAACTTAAAGACTGACAAAACAGAAGCTGAATTGCATGAATTCATAATGTCTTTTGAATCACCAAAGCTAAGGCTAACTGGAATCGTCACAAGAATACCCCTACAAACTGCCCTAATGATGTTCCAAGAGTTGTGCAGAGAGTCGTAAAGTAAGTTCTACATAAGTCACAAACTTTGAAAGCACTAATTAATGTTTTTTTTTCAGCACCTAAACAAAAAGAAGCGGTTTTGGAACAAATTCTGCAATGAGGATCGATTTGACTCTGCCTTTCATTTGATCTGACGACATGCTGAAAATATCATCCACTGATAATCTACGTTCATCGTGGCGCAGCTAGTTTTAAAATAAAGTTGTAATGTATTTCAAAATTTTATCTAACTTAGTAAAATTTTTGTTCTCAAAATTAAATGCTATTATTTATTTCGAAAAAAAAAACACAAAAAAACTTTGAAAAAAAATTAAATATTTAAAAGAAAAACACTTCTTTTTGGTTTTCCTAAATTTTGTCTACTCAAGTCAAATATTAAATTAGTGAATTATAACTTCATATTTGTATTGAAATTTTGGCAAATAATAAAAAAAAAACGAATAAGCTGTATAAAGTATATTTTTCTTTATTGAGGTATTAAAAACATAATATTTGTAATCCTTTTTCTTCTTATGTTTTAGTTCATCACGTTCGTGTGTATTCTTTCGCGATTTCATGTGGTCAACAGACTCATGAGTCTTCATTTGACTCTGCCTAAAGTTTTGAAAACCTTGATTGTAATCCTTTTATGGTCTTAAATAGTTCGTTTAAGAGTTAATTTTTGATGCTGATTACGAATACGAAAACGAACTTCGATTTTAGCTACAAAACTATTTTTCAACATTACTTTTGTATATTTTTAATTTACTACAAGAACTTGATGTTTTAACCTAAGACTACAAATTCGTAATAAAAAGTACGAAACAATTTAAACGGAATATTGAGGAAAGATATTGTAGGTTTGGAAAAACATCACATATTTTTTTTTTGAAAAAAAAAAATCTATTTCATGATTTTAGATAGCCGCGAAAATCCTTATAATGTATAATAAGGTTGGGTGCCGAATAGAATTTAAAAACATATTTTTGTTAATTCCACTTTATTTTAAAAACAAATAATCATGATTAACAAATCAAGAAGTCTACATGTTTAATGACTTAAATAATTCCTTATCACAAAAAAAGAATACAATATTATTGTTAAGTACTTTTAACAAATGTGAATTTTAATGTGGATATAATCTAAACAACTTGTTTTTATTCATACATATACTCATCAAAAAGGAGACATTTTAAACGGATCGATTCCAAATCGATATGTATGCTTTATTGAAGTCCCACCAGGCATTCAAACACTAAGAACAAAAGAAAACATAAGAAATTAACAACTAGAAAATCATAATAGTAAACTTACTTACTTCTAAGCCCAAAGTTAAGCTGCAACAAAGCATTAACAACAGCAATGTGATTTGGACGAACACAATTGATGGGTTTGGGATGTTCCCGGTAACGCTATGTCACTGTTGTTGCTTGTTGAGCTGGTAAAAGATGAATTACTTCTACACCTACGTCTGTCGCGGCGATTTTTACCGCTTTTTTCAAGATTCGAAAGAGCTAAGAGAACTTGGAATGCAAAAAAGGATAATTCCATTCATCACCCCATGCTGGAAGTTTAACTCTTTGTACAATAACTTCACGTGTTGGACGCACTCCTGTCTAGTCCTCTTATTGAGGAATTCTATGTGCAGTCCTTTTTATCTAGCACTGCGGATATAAGGATCTAAATCATCGTAGATATGTAGTGGTGTTCTTCAGGAAGTGAAATCAGACTGGTTGTTTGTTGATGATTCTGATGTCTTGGATATTGTGAAACAATATAAATAAATTAACACAAATTTGTTTTGAATTTTCAATAAACTTACTGCTGGTGGTGAAGCTCAGTCCTTAAAGTAGTGGTTGTTATTTTCAGAATCATCTAAGAGCAGCTATCGGAATTTTCATCATCTTCCTTTTTCTTCTTTACATCTTCGAGATCGATTTTATCCTGTTCCTCTGTGCTCCCTTCAAAACATTCCTCTTCTTCGTCTTCAAATTTATGACATCCTCATCATGCTTCAAGCTTCTTAAACTTTATCGTGAACTTACGACCGTTTGGTTCTTGATAATTTTGATGTTTTGGATATTTGATATTGTGGAACAACCTTTAAATGAGTAATTTAATCAATTCAAATTCGTTTTGGATCTTAAATTTACTTACTTTTGGTGGTGTAGCTGTTCTTGATACAGTAGTTGCCCTTTTTTAAAATCGGACATGTTAGCATCTTCCTCCTTCTTCTTGGCATCTTCGAGATCGATTTTTTCCTGTTCCTCTTTTCTTACTGCAAGGCATACCCCTGCTTCGGCTTCAAAATCTCGTCATATTTCTTACATTTTTCAACAATTTCACCTGCATCCTCGTCGTCTTCGTCATCATCATCTTCGTCGACGTGGCTGCTATGTAGTTTCTTCAGTTACTTGCTCCTATCTTCCTCTATCTCTAGTTACCGTTCGGGTTAATTTGTATTTGATAGAGATCTTCAATAGACATTTTAGTGGTCCCTAAAATGTCTAATATCACTCAGGTCTTCGTGGCTCATGTCAATAGCACCGTATTCGGGGTTATCACCTAGGCTTCACCCAGCACTGGACACACTAAAGTTCAACTTTATCGCTTGATGATGACGACGAAAACGATGAGGAAATTGAGTTCGAATTGGATGATGACTTGATGAACGTATTTTCACGCGACGACCGCGATACTGCTCGTCCTCGTATCGTATGCTTAACCCAACTGGGACTTGCCGATTCCAACTTTTTCGATCCGGATTTCATTGATGTGCCTTACTTAATAGATGGAGACGATTTAACCGATCTAGATTTCGAATCTTGTAATCTTCTGGTTAGAAGCAATCTATAATGCTTCTCAAAATAAAAATCTGCATAAATTATATTTTAAAAGAAAAATTAATGTTCAATAGATTGTTTTTGTTTTGATTTCATTTTCGTTGTCAAAATACTTACCTCGCTATTGATCTGTCAAAACTGGGAACAACTCAAATTGGGCCACGTTTGCATTGCAGTTCTAGGGTGCGCCTATACTTTCTGCATGATTTTTTTTGTTTTTAGCGAAACTTTTCATAAAAATCACAGAATTTGTGTGCCAAAGCAGTCAAATACTATTTTTAGCACAGTTTTCACTAAAAAGAAGTTGCAAAATTCATTTTTCTTAAAATATTGCATTCATTTTTCAATTTTTGAATTCAACGGATCTCTTTTTTGAACGGCTGAGTTCACCTCACATTGTTTTCCCCCTAACTGTGCATACTGAGCCCCAAAAGCCCATAACAACTACATAGAATCTGGATTTTTCCATAAGAAATGCACGGGACATGCTTATGCTAATGGGCAAAATGTGCTCAATTTAGTTTGTAGGTCGAAAGAGACCGAACCCCATAAGTCGGTTCTCTTGGTAGATATATTTCTCTATGGTTTAGATCAAAAACACTCCATTACCAAGACCGGAATCTCAGACTGACATTTCGGTTTGCCTACAAGCTAACTACACACTAAATGTGAGAAAGTGTGCGTGAAATGATGTAAAAAACCAAACACATTCTCACATTTAGTGTTTCGGCCCATCAAAACGCTTCATTATAGTAATCAGCCCCATCTAAATGCTTCATTTTGAATGTTTCATGGCCTCGTTCAAAAACTAAACAATTCTAACCAACAGAATCTGAAGTGCTGACATGGTCTTAAATTGGAAGATTTGTATAGCTTTTTAATTTCCATCCAAATAAATGTTGTAAATGTATATTAAATAAAATAAAATTGACCAAATACATATTATTTAATGATTTATTAGTTTATTATTATTTATTTTGTTTACTTAAATAATTTGCGAACGCAACATGTGCTGCAACCGGTTAAGTATAGTTATTGCAAATGGACAAAAGTGTAACTCAATACTTTGTAAAACAACAAAACAGACAATTTTTTCAGGTGTAGTTTGTTTAGAGCATTTTCTTGGCGACGTTAGAAGTTCAGGTGGAAACAATAGGCGGGTGCCTCCGTATTTTTTTGTACAGACAATGCTACGAGAAGCATACTTGTGAAGTTCCATCGCCAACTTTAGCTAGTTCAGATTCCTCAATTAGATTAGTATTTTCATCATTTAAGCAGTTCGGTAGTTGCAAGACCAAATTTTAGTTTTGTTTGTTGCAGAAGTATTCCTGAAAATTTCTTTTTAAGGGACTATGTTAGAGTTGGAATTTTGTTTGTAGTTAGATTTTGGAATAAAAATTTGAGGGAACCATGTTTTAAAAATAAGTTGCTTTGTGTAAAGCATCTTTAAGGAATAGAAAAAGGCAATATGTTTACACACAATACCAACTAAATGAGTGCAATAAATAGATTTAAGTAACTTTTTTTTATTCCAGTATGGGGAAACCGAACACCCAATAGAAAAAAACCGATATACGCGCCAAAATCCATACTTCTTGACTAAATAATGTTATCTTCTATGTTTACGCATAAAATAACGAATTTTGTAGCGTATGAAAATTTCTAGACATTTTACAATCTGAAAAATTAATTATGCTATGAAATAATTGGCTGCTATTAATGCTAATTTTTTTCTAAAAAGTTGATGAAGGTTAGCCGAAGCGGAAATTTCTTTAATGAACATATTTAAAATATTATTGGCTTTCTCAAAAATATTTTTCTACGCTAACCTCTGCTTTATATCTGAAAACTATTGTTTATGTATATTTTCTTCTATGTTCTGCATTTATAAAATGTAATCAACGGTAGTATTTATTATATTACGAAAAACAAAAACATATACGTAAAACTCATTAATTTTTTTTTTTATTATTAGCAGCATTTTTACTAAACATACTTTTCAAACAATAATAAGTAAACTTGAACCTTGTTAACTAAACATTTTTAAGGAATGAATGAAAATTATATTTTGCGTTAAACTGTGGAAATTCACTAAAAAAAACTTCTGTACGTCAACAATAAACATTTATGACGATTACATGTTCAATTGAATTAGTTGTGCATGAATTCAGAACGATTTTAAGACGTTTTCATTTTGTGATATATGTCAAAATTTACATTTTATTTGCTCTGCATTTATTCAACAGGTTCGCTATAATCGTTCTGATTACTTTTTTAAAACATTTGTGTTCCTTTGATGCATAGTTTTTTTTTTGATAGCAAATACATGTATGCTTCCATCAATCAAGAATGTTATGGATAAGATATTTTTCGATTATAACTCTTTTTTTTAAATATACAAACTATAAATATACTTGGATTAATTAAATTGATACAGATTTTAATTACTTGCAAACAAAATATTTGGGCCGTTCGTTAACGAAAATTTATTAGAATTCAATAGAAAAATTGCACTTGCACCCTTAAATTGATGGTTCTTCGAACGCATCTTTGATACAAAAATCCGGGGATTATTATGAAATTTAAAGAATTTCGTAGTGATTACTGTAAATTAGTGAATTAATTATAATAAACTGATGTTGAACATGCTTTTTTCAAGACAAAAAGGTACATTGGTTCACTATCCACAAAATGCCTGCAAAATTAAAGCTTAAAACTGACTTTTTTATCGAAAAAAGTAAAAGGAAAAACCTGAAAAAAACTTATTAACCCCTCCATTTTGTTTTTGCTATGCAGTGCCGCTAGCCCACGGCATCGTTTTTTTTTTTGTTTTTGCTCACATCTATTCATGGACTAATTGTCAAAATTACAAATACAAAAATGTAATCAAACGGGTTTTGGAGAGTAAAACGTACGAAAGATTCCGGTCTTGGTAGAGTGTTTTTGGTTTAGATGTTGAATTCGTTACGAGAACAAAAATTACCAAAAACACTCTATATGAAGATATAAATCCTTCGTACGTATCACCCTTCAAAACCCATTTGTTTACATTGTTGTATTTGTAGTGTGGAAGAATTCAACGAGTAAAATTGACGTGTTTTCACGCATCCATACACATTTACTGAGTTTTATGGGGAAATTTCATAAATTAGAGGAGAAATTACACGCACACTAAGACATACTTTATGAGGCCAGTTTCCGGTTTAGCTTGTAGGCAAACCAATATGGCTACCGAGGATTTATATCTTTACTAGTGTTCTTGAAAATTACCAAAAACACTTCATTAGTGTTTTTGAAAATTACTTTCAATCCGTTTTGCCTTTTTCTGTTAAAAATAAATTTAGTACAAATGGCTTAGCGTTTCTTTGAGATTTTTGTAAGACAGGTAAAATCTTTAAATCTAGTACTATAAATATTTCCATTGAATATTTGGAAAAGAAAATATAGATTTGGAAAACCATCACACATATTTTATTGAAAAAAAAAAACTACCTACTTCAGAAAATTACATAGCCTCAAAAAGCCTTATAAACATAAGTGTTTTTTCGACTTTTAAAAAGTAATATCTCAAAAACTTGGCGTGATACATTGATTTTGAAATCGGATTTGAATTAAGGCCATCCAAACCCTTTGGAAAGGTGGAATTTTATTCCCAGTAAGAAAACCTTGTCGATCAGTGTTATTTACGCATGGTAAATTTGGGTTACGACGAACTAGAGCTCTTCGTGATGTTTCAACGCGTTTTAAGTAAAAACAGAACGGTAACGTATTTACAATTATTTAAATTCAGCACAGATTCATTTTATGCTTAGTAATTATGTTATCAAAAGATTACGTTTCTTGATTAGTTTTTTTTTTTTTAATTTGTGAAGGACTACGGCAGCACTGGTTGTGAGCAAAAACACTATGAAGATATAAATCCTTCGTACGTATCACCCTTCAAAACCCATTTGTTTACATTGTTGTATTTGTAATGTGGAAGAATTCAACGAGTAAAATTGACGTGTTTTCACGCATCCATAGAACCAACTACTGAGTTTTTAGGGGAAATTTCATAAATTAGAGGAGAAATTACACGTACACTAAGAAATACTTTATGCGGCCAGTTTCCGGTTTAGCTTGTTGGTAAACCAATATGGCTACCGAGGATTTATATCTTTACTAGAGTGTTTTTGGTTGTGAGCATGCTTTCTTTTTATCTTTTGTAACCTAGAGAAATTGCTATGAATCAAAAACATCTTACGACTCTTTTCCTCTCACACAAATTGAATTCATTAAACTACTTCTTGTTTTATGATTTTTCTCACTCGCTCTAATTGCTAAGAAAAATCACAAGAACGTAAACAAAAATAATAAATTAGATTAATTTACATTTACATTTTACAATAAAATAAACTAAATCGTAGGCAGAAATAGTTATTTAACTTTCGTGTTGTTAATTTATGTTTAATTGTGTCGCATGCCGCGTGAAGCTATCAAGAAGATATCAAAATATCATTTCATTTTGTCATATTATTTTTAATTTTGGTAATCGAGTCTTATGTGACCTTAATCTTATCTGAAAAAACAATTCTGATAGTTATTATAAATAAAAGTATCAACCAAAAGAATCTGTCTATGATTATCATTAAATATAACTAAAAAAAAACGTTCGGTTATTTTAATCTTATGTAATTTGATTAAACAACAAAATTAAAGAAAAAAATCAGATAACTCAACAATGATTTGCAAATTTTGAGTTAAGCAATCAAAGTAAAGTTAGTTGGCTTTTTCTGCAACTTCTATTCGATTGACAACTCGAGACGACATCTTACTTTTATAGTCTAGTTCATAATTTATTTGATTAAATTTTTTCAGTTTCTTTACAAGTGAAATTATATATTTCTTTTTATTTTTGAATTGTAGATAAAATGAACAGCAAAGCAACACTTGCTATTAGCCTGGTGTTCTTAGGATGCTGCAGCAATGTTGTGTTTCTGGAATTCTTGGTCAAGTAAGAATAATTAAAGAAATCAAAGACTTTAGATTTAAAAGTATTTTATGTCATTGCTTGCAGAACTGATCCTGGTGCCGGTAATCTTATAACCTTCTTGCAATTTCTATTTATTGCCGTTGAAGGTTTCATATTCACATCGAAATGGGGAACTCAGAAACCCAAAATCGGAATAAAAGATTATTCCATTTTGGTTGCAATGTTTTTTATAACAAGTGTGTGTAATAATTATGCATTTGATTTTAATATTCCAATGCCCTTGCATATGATATTTAGAGCGGTGAGTTTGAAAATTTCATATTTTTTTAAAATTTGTTTATTCACAAAAGTACAAAGGATAGACATTTTTATGAAATCAATCTTACGGCCGATTTCTTGACAAAGTTCAAGTCTCAAAAACTAGGTCCAGTGATAAATTAGAATTCGATTGAGTTCTAACTCATTTCTTTATCAAGTTCCATGTGGTAGAACTCTAAATTAGATCTAGATAGACCCTCATATTTGGGGGTCTAGGATATTAGAACTCTGTTTAGCAATGTTTTACTTCTTTCAAAGGCCCAGTTTTTAGTTTCATTCATGTTTCTGATTAAGTTTCAGACCACAAGAATTTTTTTGTGCAATAATAAAATAGTTTTAAAAAATACATAAACATGGAGTTTTTGCCAAAAAGTCATAAATAAATATGAGCTGCATAGTGAGTGTAGTGTAAAATGTTGTGAACACTGACAGTTTCATAAAGTGTAAAATTTACATAAGCATTTAAACTCATTATACATCAAAGTATACATATTATTACAAATAGACATAAGAGCTGTAGTACGCTTGGCATGATGGTTAGTGCGTTGGATTGTCATGCCATAGGTCTTGAGTTCAATCCCTTTCTGTGCCATCTAAAGTTTTTTTTCGGGTACTGCCTCTGTTGGAGTCGAAATTCTCAAAAACAAGTAAAGCCGACACAATTTTTAATAGCGAAAAATTTTATTGAAATTCAAACTTTTTATGGCGCTTTAAAATTATTTGTGTTGGTACCCAACCCGTGATTTATCGACTGACTTCTTACCGCAATTTTCTTTATGTTGAAGGCTAGGTATCATGAAGATTTGTTTACATAGCTTCAGTTATAAAGCGGCTTATATATCAAACTTTACAGGGTGATCCAATCTAAAGCTACAAATCATAAGCTGGGTAACAACACAAACGGCGGCGATAACATTCTCCCCCTCGTAAGCAGCTTCGTTGGAGTGAGCTTACTTTAGTCTTTATCGACGTCTAGGACGGCAATCTTGCTTGTTGGTCGTTCTAGCATTCCCGTTTGAGTTCTCACCATTGCTCTTCGGACTTGACCATCTTTCGCGGTTACTACGCTTACAATGATGCCCTTTGGCCAGCTGTTTCGGGGTAGGTTTTCGTCCACGATGACAACCACGTCACCAGGGGCTAAAGGAGGCCGTTTTTCAAACCACTTACCTCGTCGTGCAAGCATAGGTGTGTAGTCTTTTACCCATCTCTGCCAAAATTTATCAACAAACACCTGGGTTTGATGCCAACGCTGTCGCAGATCTATGTTGTCTTCGCAAATAGGCTTGTACCCAGTTGTTGAGCCTAGTAAAAGATGGTTTGGGGTGATGGCTTCGTCGTCACAGGACTCAAGTGACACAAATGTGAGTGGACGGGAATTGATTAAGAATTCCACCTCCCATAGCGCGCATCTCAGTGTTTCATCGTTGAAGTTCATTGGAGCCATACTATACAATATAGTTTTGATGGATCGGACAAGCCTTTCCCAGGCCCCTCCCATGTGGGGTGCTGCCGGTGGGTTGAACTTCCATCTAAGTCCATCGTATTTGGAAGCAACAGTTGAGTAGTTGATGTTTTTGTATTCATCGCATAAAATTTTTTCAGTGGCCTTGAAATTTGTGCCGTTATCGGTATAGATTTCTCGAGGCATTCCACGGCGTGATATGAAGTTTCGTATGCACATAATGCATGAGCTGGTGTCTAGGCTGTGTGCCACCTCTATGTGCACGGCACGGACGGTGAGGCACGTAAATATTACGCCCCATCTTTTCTCGCGTCTTCGTCCAATTATTGTAGAAATGGGCCCAAAATAATCAATGCCAACAAATGTAAAAGGGCGCTCGAACACTGCTAACCTTGCAGCTGGTAGGGTGGCCATCTGTGGAACTGCAGGCCTAGCATAGTCATTTTTGCACCTTTGGCACTTCTTCCGCACGGATTTGTATAATACGCGCAGTTGTGGAATGTAGAAAATCCCTCTGATTTTATTAATGGTCGTTTCGTGTGATACGTGGTGGTGGTCCTCATGCCAGGAACGAACAATCAGGAACGTCACGTGATGATTCTTTGGTAAGACGATAGCATCTGGTTGATTATTAAGATTTTCAGCTCTACTCCGTATCCTTAGAATGCCAGAACCATCTAGGTAAACGTTCAAATATATTAGTTTTGAATTCCTGTTAATAATCTTACCCCGTTCTAAGTTCGCTATGTCCTGGCTGAATACATCTATCTGTGCGCATTTGTA
Source organism: Eupeodes latifasciatus (assembly GCA_920104205.1). NCBI lineage: Eukaryota > Metazoa > Arthropoda > Insecta > Diptera > Syrphidae > Eupeodes > Eupeodes latifasciatus. Next base: position 20,559,991 of record OV049927.1, read on the forward strand.
GAGTTGTACTTTAGCGTCTTGAAGCATTTCATAAGACACTTGGTTTGGAATAGGTTTATTTCGGACAACAGTTTTTAACTTTTCGATGTATAGCTTGAACATAGCCAACGCACGGTATAGTCGTCTCCAATCAGAAAAGTATTCCACGTTTATGCTTAATAAAACTGAAGTTCGTACATTTGAAGATGTAGCGTGAAGCAAATGATGTCTAACTTCTGTTGTATCGGCGGGTCCAAGGTCATCACATGTTGGCCAATCTTCAACTCCATAGGCCAAAAACTTCGGTCCGGTGAACCACGATTCGCTACTTATCTGCGACGATACCTTTGTGGCCAGGTCAGCTGTGTTCAGTTTTGAGGGCACCCATTTCCAATCCTTGGCGTTCGAATGCTCCAGTATCTCGCCCACACGAAACATAACAAACTGTTGAAATTTCCTGGGGTCCATTCGCAGCCACTTCAAAACCGTTTTTGAGTCTGACCACCAAAACCTGGAAGTAATAGGTAGACGACGAACTGCCTGCACCTTAATAGACAGTCTTATGCCTAAAACAGCTGCTTGGAGCTCAAGTCTCGGAATTGAGACTGGTTTAAGCGGGGCGACTTTTGATTTTGAAGCTACTAGGGCGACGGAGACTTCGTTCCCACATTGCACTCGCAAGTAGCATACTGCTGCGTAAGCGTGTTCTCCAGCATCCACAAACGTATGTATTTGGACATTCTCGGAATTGACCAGTAGTCGACTGTAGCAGCGGGGAATTTCAATAGCTTTTATTGATGGTATCAAAGATTTCCATTGAAGCCACTTGGAGTACAGATCTTCAGAAAGCTCACCGTCCCAATCAATACCGGAACGCCAGACTTCTTGGAGAAGGATTTTCAGCCCAATGGTAAAGCAGGTGATGAAACCAAGAGGGTCGAATATGGACATGAGAACTTGCAAGGTCTCTCGTTTTGTCGGTCTTACATGCTCATCCAATACATCACGCTTCAGTCGAACGAATCTAAAAATATATTTAAAGACATCGTTATTAGGATCCCAGTACATACCAAGGACTTTCTCAGTGGACCCTAAAGTCTTATGAGCTTGTACAGGAGAGCCGTTGCTGGTCAGCTGATCAACTACCCAAGAAGAGTTGGACGCCCAGTTGCGGATATTGAAGCCAGCAGACAAGTGAATTGTCTTAACATCATTTGCCAAGCACAGGGCTTCCTCCTCAGTGTCCACGCTGTCGATGAAGTCATCCACGTAGTGGTAGTTTTTGATGGCTTCCACTGCTCGAGGGTGAAGTTGTTGAAACTGGTCGGCGTTTTTGTTGCGAATGTAATGCGCAATGCAGGGAGCGCAATTCATCCCAAATGTTAAGGCACTCATGACGTAATAGCTAGGCTGATCGATTGGGTCCTCCTTTTCCCACCATAAGAATCGTTGCACGTGCATGTCCTGCTTCCTCACCTTGATCTGGTGGAACATCTCAGCAATATCACCACAGATAGCCACCTGGCCAATCCTGAAGGCTAATAAAACCTCCACCAGTGATGTTAAAAGGTCGGGTCCAGTAAGGAGGAAGTCATTAAGCGAATGTCCGCTGGATTTTGCTGCAGCATCCCAAACAAGACGAACTCTATTCGGCTTATTCGGGTTTTGGGTGACAAAAATTGGTAAATACCATACTGGATTGTTGCTTGTTGCTACTTCTATCACATTCAGCTTACTTGCGTAGCCCTTAATCAAAAGATTGTCTATTTCGGCTTGCATTTTATCCTTCAGGGTGGCTTCGCGTTTGAATTTTTTCTGGAGGCACATAAGTCGGTTGAATGCGGTTTTATAGCTATCAGGCATCTTTTGATTATCGTGGCGCCAAGGCAATCCAATCTCGTACTGGTTATCCAGTGACTTACAAGTTGATTCCAGTATCTGCAGCGCTCTTTTATCTTCATGTGAACATATAGTGGTTGACGATGATTCCAATATGAAAAAGGCTTTCATTGCTTCATGAAGATCATCAGAACGTCGTCGGTCACAATTACATGCATGAATGTTGAGGCGGCAGACTTGTTGACGATTGGGCACACATCCTTGTAAAGTCCATCCTAATCGGGTTTTTGTAGCGATTGGTTGGTTCCAGGAACCTTCACGAACCTTGAGAGGAACTGCCAACTTCCAGTTGTCTACTCCGATGAGAATTGTGGGGCGAGCATCCTGGTATGACTGAATTGGTAAGTCAGCCAAGTAAGGGTAACCTTGTGTGATTGCATCCATGTCCAACGATTGCATCGGAAGGGAAAGCTTTTCCACTGTATGAACACCATGCATAGTATGTTTGGCTTTGCTCGTCTTATTTGAGATCTCGATGGAAGTTCGAATTGAATTTTCTTCAACTCGAGTTGTGTCGCCAGTCCAGCGTAAACATAAAGGTTCACTAACACCAGAAAGGCCTAGAGTTTCAAAAATGTGTCTTTCAATCAGGGTCACTGATGAACCCTCATCTAAAAAGGCAAATGTGTCTATAAAAATATTCTTTGAATGAAGGCGAACCGGAATGATACGAAAGTAGGGTTTCTCCCCCTCGTCAGCATCACTGTGAGTATTTACATTTAGAGCTTCACTCGGATTCGCATACAATTTATTTTCACTTACTTGGTTCCTTTCATGACTTACAGGAGCGGCGGGCTTATGTAGCAGTGGGTGATGCTTCGCCTTGCAGCTTTCAACTCCACATTCACTGTTGAGGTTACATCTTCGGCGATGTGAATTAAGACACTGGCGACACAACTTGTTGGCTTTCACCATTTCCCATTTTTTGTTATAGGTCATCTTCTTGAACGCTCCGCATTTGGAAATCTTGTGATCGGCACAGTTGCAGGCAATACAAGCTGTTTTATTGACTGATGTTTGCTTGACCTCAGTGTGGGTGTTCATCACGCCGCTCTTTTTCGATGAGAATGGTGAAACGACTTGACTAGCGGCCTCAGCAATATTTTGCAGCCAGGTGCTAAATGATTTCACTACAGGAACTCGATCATCTTTTTGCTGCATAGCCCAACTCAGCTTATATTGACTAGGCAGTTTATCGACAAACTCCTTGACCAGCATCGGATTGTTGAGATGTGCGGACATCTGACAAGCTTCCATTGTAGAGCAAATGTTGCTCACTGACAATGCGAACTCAATAATGTTCTCCAACTTGTCTTTCGGTGGTGGAAGTTTCCTTGCTCTGTCAATCATGTTTTCGATGATGTATTCCGGTCGACCAAAACACATTTTAAGAGTTTGTATTATCTCTGGCACTAAGCTGGGCAGAAGGAGCTTATTGCGAACAATTTCACGTGCCTTACCCTTCAAACTTGCTTGCAGGCGCATTAAATTTTCGGCATCGCTGTATCCTGCTAATGCTGTGCTGTTATCGAAGCTGCTCAAAAACAGGGGCCACTCCTCGGGGTCGCCACTAAATACTGGTAATTGTTTCGGGAGCACTTGTCGCGCAGCTATTTGAGCCGGAGATGGACCAAGGCCGAGAGTTGTTCCAATCGCGGATGAGCTGAAGTGGAAGTTATTTTGTTGTGGAGCTGCGGAACATCCATCCGAACTGGATAATATTTGATATTTCCTTTCTAAATAACGCTGGTGTAACTTTTTTTCTTCCTCTAGCATCTCCATTTGCAATTCTTTTTGCTGTAGCGAAACGTCAACAACTTTTGGCAATGTCGCTGGGATAGCTGTCACTCGCTGAGAAGCATGTTGTGAAAATGTTGCTGGTTCAGCTGTCACTCGCAAAAATTCATGTTGCGATGACGATGTTGCTTGCAGATGTTGTTGCGCTTCAGAAACATGGCGATTTGTTGCCCATGTAATCATCGTAGGTGTATGTGTATACGTACTTGTACGTGTAAAATTCATAGGGGAACTAATTCGTGCATCAGTAAATAATGCTGTGGTACCACTTGGTACATATGACGTCGTTAGGTATTGTTCTGGAATCAAATGCGATTGCGTTGTGACCATAGGAACTGGCCGGTGTGGCAAGTATGACGGGAAGTTAGTATGTTCAACACTCGATGAGCTCACCTGTATTCCTGTGGTCGTATATGGCTGAGCGTTTGCTGTCGTCACTAGGTGCGATGTCGAAGGCGATGAAGATGTTTGTGGATGGATCGTGAAACTTGACATGAGGCCACTGTGCGGTTCGGTCGAAGCAGCGTAAGCGCTAGTAGTAATTGGATTGATTGGAATTGTGCAAAATTTGCAACTCCAACTGACATCAGCCACTCCATCATCAACTCCGACGCAATCGTAGTGATACCATTTATCGCAAGAATCACATTGCACCATGCGATCTGTTTCCCCTTCACTGCACATAAGGCAGATTGAAAGGGCACCATCTTTACCACACTTTGGAGGCATTTCTTTTATTTAAATAAAAGAACAAAATTACAATTTAAAAAAAAAGAAATAATTTTAAAGATTTGTTGGAGTCGAAATTCTCAAAAACAAGTAAAGCCGACACAATTTTTAATAGCGAAAAATTTTATTGAAATTCAAACTTTTTATGGCGCTTTAAAATTATTTGTGTTGGTACCCAACCCGTGATTTATCGACTGACTTCTTACCGCAATTTTCTTTATGTTGAAGGCTAGGTATCATGAAGATTTGTTTACATAGCTTCAGTTATAAAGCGGCTTATATATCAAACTTTACAGGGTGATCCAATCTAAAGCTACAAATCATAAGCTGGGTAACAACACAAACGGCGGCGATAACAGCCTCTTTCGAGGAATTGACAAATCCTTCAAGAGTAATTCTTGTCATGAAAAGTGCTTTCTCAAATTAGCCGTTCGGATTCGGATTAAAACTGTAGGTCCCCTCCATCCCTGACAACAGTACTCGCACACAGGAATGGTTAAGAGTTGTAAGTCACTAGGCCCTAGTTCTCAACGGACCACCTAATTTATTTATTTATAGGCATAAGAGTTATTTAAATTATGTTGAGATACAACATCTAATCTAAAATAATCAATATTCCCATGGACAACATGACAAGATAAAAGTGTTGATAAATCTGTTTATCTGTTTAGAAAAGAAGACGCCAGTTTTGACATTATGTGCATCTGAAGAAATGTTTAAAAATACTAAACTTTTATCAACATTGTTGCATTTTTCAATCTACTGGCTATTACCGATTTCTTGAAACTTTTCAATAACTTTTCAATATAATACACTTTCTATCATTAAAATTGCATGCATCATGTTATATTTTAGAGATTGCAGCACTCAAAACCAATTTCTTTTGAACTTTATTCAAGTAAGATGTTCAGTGCGACACGAATGTATGTATGTACATTTGTATATTTATCAAAATATAATAATTTTAAATAATCCAATAAAACACAAACACAATTTTTATTTCGAAAAAAAGTGAGAATATCAAAACTAAATCCTAAAATTAATGTCCGCTCCAACGAAAACTGATAGATTTTTAAAAAATTTGTTCGTAAAATGTCAGAATTTTGAGTCAAAACTATCTACGAGGTGCTACAAAAATAGCAAAAAACACTTTAGAATTTAGTTCCATTCAACCAAGATCTAAAATTTCTAGAATTCAAAAATGATTTTGAACCGAGTTCTACAGATATGATTAGATGTGAAGAAATGCTCAAATTCTAAATATTTTTAAAATGAAGTTCAATAGATAAACCGAACTTTTTCAATAAATTGGCCATTAGTGTTCCAAAATGCATATATGTACATATACACATAAGAAATCTATTGATTATTGGTTTGTAATATTTTTAAGCTTAAAGTAATCAAAAAATAAATTTTAATTCGAAAGTTGTCTCATCATTATATTAACCCGGTTTGTTTTTTAGGGTTCTCTAATAGCCAATATGATAATGGGGATATTAATTTTGAAAAAACGTTATGATTTTTCAAAATATCTGTCAGTGTGTATGATAACAGCTGGAATCATAATTTGTACAATCGTTTCTGGATCGAATGTGGTAAGTTATATTTGTCCTGTTTCTGATTTCACATGTTTGTATGTATTAGAGCGTTTCAAAAAAAAAAAAATATTTTTTCTCGGAACCAGGCTCAAAAGTTTCGTTTACATTCCAAAATAGGCCTCTGAAAATATGAGTCCTTAATATTAATATTTAGGACATCCGCATCGCACTTTTCGATTTCCCATAAGAATAACACAGGAAAAAAAATTTGTTTTCTTCTGATTTTTATAACTAACGAACGATAAATTGCATTGTAATACCTCTTATGTATTTTGTAGAGAATTGAACGCTCTACAAAAAAGGTCTAATGTCACTTTTTGATAAATCAACTCAGTCGAAAGTTATTTAAGATCAAAGTTTAATTTACCCTTAATAAGGCGTTTTCTTTACAATACTCCTATTTATAAGATTACTAGTTTCAAAACAAACTGAAAGTTTATTTCTACGCTCTCAGAGTAAAAAAAAAACAAAACTCTTTGCCCTCAAAGATTGCTGAAACTTTATTAATCAAACAGTTTTAAATAAATTGCGCTCGAAAACAGCTGAGATTTTTCTGTTTGATTAATAAAATTTTAGCAATCTTTGAGGGCAAAATATAAGAGTTTTGTTTTTTTTTACTCTGAGAGCTTAGAAATAAACTTTCTGTTGGTTTTGAAACTAGTAATCTTATAAATTTAAGGGTATTGTAAAGAAAACGCCTTAATTAAGGGTAAATTAAACTTTGATCTTAAATAACTTTCGACTGAGTTGATTTATCAAAAAGTGACATTAGACCTTTTTTGTAGAGCGTTCAATTCTCTACAAAATACATAAGAGGTATTACAATGCAATTTATCGTTCGTTAGTTATAAAAATCAGAAGAAAACAACATTTTTTTCCTGTGTTATTCTTATGGGAAATCGAAAAGTGCGATGCGGATGTCCTAAATATTAATATTAAGGGCTCATATTTTCAGAGGCCTATTTTGGCATGTAAACGAAACTTTTGAGCCTGGTTCCGAGAAAAAATATTTTTAATTAATGCTGGATATTTTTTTTTCTAATCATGCCAGAAAGATACAAGTAACCCAGCCTTGAAGGATGTTAGTCAACCGGAAAGTGAATTTTCAGTACTCTTTTGGTGGAGTTTGGGTATAACACTGTTGACTGTTGCCCTATTTATATCTGCTCGTATGGGAATTTATCAGGAAGTTTTGTACAAACGCTATGGAAAATATCCTAATGAAGCACTTTTTTACACGGTCAGTAAAATTGACTTATGTTTTTATCAAATACAAAATATTTATTGAAATTTCCTCTTCCTTTCCTAAATTTATGAAAAATCAGCATCTTCTGCCTCTTCCCGGTTTTATTCTGATGTACGGAAATATTTGGGAACATATTGTTATCAGTTCGATTAGTACTCCAGTGGAAATATTTTCTGGATTAAGCATTCCGATTACATGGTTGTACCTTTTAGGAAATGTCTTAACCCAATATCTTTGTATTAGCTCAGTGTATGTCCTAACAACAGAATGTACATCATTAACTGTAACACTTGTTGTTACTCTGAGAAAATTCGTATCGTTATTATTTTCAATTGTTTATTTCCAAAATCCATTTACAACCTCACATTGGATTGGAACACTTTTAGTATTTGTTGGAACAATTATATTTACAGAAGTGATTCCAAATTTGAGGTCAAAGACACCAACAAGAACTAGCGAATCAAAGAAACAAAAATCAAATTGAAAAAAAAAACATAAATTAAATACAAATTAAAATTACAGAAATAAAATGTTAATTTATATACAAGAAAAGTAAACTCAACTTTTAATATAAACTCAAATTGATTATTCAAAGACCTCTTCCTTAGAATGGAATGCAGTTTTCGAAACGCTTTAACAGCAAACAGATAATATTAAGGACATTGAAAAACAATTCAAAGTGCCATCGCTGGATTGAATTTCACTTAAAAAAATGGCAAGAGTACGATAACTCAGGCGACAAGATATTATAACGGATTTTTAGAGAACAGTTAAAAACAAGCATTTTTTGCTATGGGAGGGGGGTCTATCTCCCCCCGTTTAGGCGGGAGGAGCAACTTCAGAAAATTATTATTTAAAATGGAAAAAATAGTTATAAAATAACGGTAATACTTACAATTAAATATTTTACATTTTTTTTTAAAGCCAACATTCTGTTCTATTGATCAGTTTTTAAATCAAGTCAAAAGTATGCGTAGTTTTTAAAAAATTTAATTTTAAACTCAAAATTTGAGTAAAAAAAGGTAAAAAAGGTTTAAAGTGTAATTTTTCAATACTTCAAGATTATCTACTATTGTTTTTATTTTAGAATTTATTGCTCTTATTTGTTTTTGATCAAAAACTCAAACCTAGATAATTTTATGTCTTTTAGTTTTTGAAAAAAATTAAAAATAACCACAACTACTATTTTAATTTAATTATTTTTTTTACTTGAGTGGTCTTATTTTGATAGTAATAATGGTAGGTGCGAGTTTGGGCGTATGCAACAGTGGGATGTGTATGGGGGCGGGCAGCATGCTTGGGAACACTGTAGGATTTGGGGTGGGTGCAAGGTGGGGAGAGTGCAAAGTGCATTGGGTGCAAAATTGGGTGCATGCAAAGTTTCTTTTGCATTTAAATAAGCTGGATTTAAGAAAAATTAATTGACCCTAGGTATATCTTCATCCATATTCGATTATTACTATCAAAATAAGACTACGTAAATACTCAAGCAAGGAAAAAGTAATTTAATTAAACTATTTTTTTGCTAATTTTCAATTTTCTCAAGAACTAGATAGAAGACATAAAATCGTCTAGTTTGCATTTTTTGATCAAAAACAAATAAGAGCAATGAATTCGAAAAAAAAAACAATAGTAGATAATTTGAAAGTTTTGAAAAATTACACTTTAAACCGTTTTTGTTTAACTTTTTTTTGCACAAATTTTGAGTTTAAAACATTTTTTTTGCAAAAACTATGCATAGTTTTGACTTGATTTAAAAACAATCTAATCATTATACAAATTTAATAAATATAAACCCAGAAATAAATTTAAGCGAATTAATATGAGTGATTTAACACAAATAATGAAAAACATAAACAATAAAAGGGACTTCAATGAAAATGATGTTGTGTACTATGGACATTATTGGACCTTGTTTTTTGAATATGATAAACGAATCTCTTCGTAGTGGTGTTTTTCCTAGTTCCTGGAAAAAATCAATCGTAGTGCCAATAGAAAAAGTTAAGGGGACAGTTAATCCGGCTGAATTTCGGCCGTAATGATCAAACCACATTTTAAATATTGTTCAACAATACTCTTTCTGGGTTCTAGACAAATGTCAGAAAGGTTGCAAAAATTGCAAAACAGGGGAATGCGCTGCATTCTCATGTGTAATAGGTTAACACCGATACAACTTATGTTAGATACTCTCAAATGGCTAAACATTAACCAAAGAACATTAATGAATTTACTAATTTTCATCTTCAAAATGAATAAAAATATGTTACCTAATTATCTTTATAATGAAATTGTTTATGTATCTGATGTGCAAACACATAATTTAAGAAATGGTGGTGATTTCAGGCTACCATTTTTTACAACAAGTAGATCGCAGAATATATTGTATCATAAAGGTTTTAAATTATTTAATAACTTGCCTTTTGACTTAAAGTCAGAAAATAATTTTATTGTTTTTAAAAGAAAAAAGATATATGTAAAAATGAAATATATTTAATTAAAAATATTAGTTTTTATTCCTTAAATTAGTTTTAAGTTAAAGATTGTAAAAAATAGCGGAAGCTAAATAAAGAATCAAATCAAAAAAATCAAATAGGAAAAAGTGTTGGCTTTAAAAAAATGTATAAAACTTAGTTGTAAGTATTACCAATATTTTTTAATTATTTTTTTCCATTCAACGTACATATTTTTTTAAATTGCCCCTACCGCCTAAACGGGGGGAGATAGACCCCCCTCCCATAGTAAAAATTCTTGTTTTTAACAAGCCTGATTTAAAAAAAACATCAATACTAAGTATATACCGTTCTTTTAAATACATATACACAAATGATGTAGTAAATGTTATTGTGATTTAAAAAAAAAAAACTTTACTGACAACGACTTTATATGTATATTGTTATTGATTTTTACTAAATAAATACATTTTTTATTTAATATTTTAAAATTATAACCAGGATTTTTAGCTTAATTTAAATGAAGTGGGAAAGGGAGATACATTTGTTCATTGGCCTGGTTAGGGAATATGATGCAAATTGTTTTAGTTTGCGTAAATGAGGCTTAGTATTACTGCTTTCGAATCTTTCGTTTTACATACAATTTTCATCTTTATTGCATACAATTTTCATCTTTATTGCATACATTTTTAAGAGGTTTTTAGTGGCGCTTCGTTTAAGATAATTGATCAAGTCGAGGCGAGTCGAAATATAGATATCGAAGTAAATACGATTCACTTCGTATTCCCTTATCAGGACATAGGTTTTCGGGTTAATGGTCGAATAAATGTGGGGTTTTCACTCTCTTATTAATCATTAAAATGTCATTGTCAATTTATTTAGTATACTCATAATTTTCGTCATGGTAAAGAACACGAACAACGTCATCAAATTATGAAAATTTTGTAACCAAAATTTGCAGTCGGTGACCACAAGTTTGAAACTTTTTTTTTAGTAACGAATCTCATTTTTAGCTCAATGAGTTCGTCAATAATAAAAATATGCGCTTTATTTCAGGTGAAAATTCACATTTGCTTCATGAATCAGCAATTTATCTACAAAAAATAACTGTCTGCTGCGGTTTGCATGTCGGTGGTGTTATTGGGCCAACGTTATTGTGAATGCCCAATTGGAAGATATGGACTTGCACGAAGTGTGGTTAAATTTGATTTCACATACATACAATGGTTTTTGAGAAATTTGAAAATTTAAATGCAACGTTTTCAAATTTCATTCTCTGTAGGATTCATTGTTGCCATATTTTGAATATCGGGTATAGAAGTATGCACATATATACATTTTTTAATATTTATAATTTTATATTTCTTAGTACTATCATGAAGAGGAAACGTCGGCATGAAAACTTCTTACCGACTTCCCAAACAGTTCGTTCCACATGTTTGACGTGTGGAATGTATTACGGTGAGGGGAGAATGAGCGAGAATTGCAAAATTAAATAATAATTTTCCAGATAATTGAAGAAAAGAAGATAGAGAAGAATGTATACAAATTTAGCGATAGTTGAAGGAAGTCAATGATAAGGCATTTTTGTTATTATTTTTCAATGCATATTCTATACAAATATGTATAATGTGTTTTTTTTTTTTGCTTGGGAGGTATTGAGGAATATTGAAAAATATCAACAAGGCAAAAAAAGGATTGAATGAGTACAAACTGTTTCCGGTTCCCAATTTGAAACTTTAAGTAGGTACTTCTTTTTTTAAATTCAAGTATAAATTAGAATGAATGAGAAATTCAATTAGAAATTCAATTAATGAAATGAATAAGAAAATTAATATAATGCTCATAATGGTCAGATATTTATTGTTTGTTTTTTATAAGGATAAATATAGGTAGATAGATATTATATCACCTTTACAATGTTGGATATTTTTAGAAATATAACGAACAAATCTAGATTAATGTTTTCTATTTCTTAAGCATAGTAAATACGCAATCATGTAGGTACAAATAACAGTATAAATTTATTTTATTTTTAAAATGCATTTATATCCATATGAATTTGTTAACATAGTTCAGGTTAATTTAGAATTAAATTCAGGTGAAGATTGAAATAACACTTAACAGAACTGTTTGTCCACTTAACAAAATTAGAAATTCCTTTAATTTTAAGTGTGAAACACATTTTATGTAATATAAAACATTTTTGAAGAATCTGAATTCCCTTGAAAATGGTTTTAAATGTCATATGTTAAAATTTAAAATCTACTGTAGTTCACAGAAACATTAAATTAGTTCACGTAAATGCATTATCGTATACCTATTGGTAGGTACGCATTTATAAGGTGAAATGAAAAACAAATCTTAAATTATTAGTAAATGATTCTATTATATTCACGTTCAAAAGTGGCAGCCCTGTCCTATTTCTTTCGAATGCAAATTGTAGCGTTTTTTCTTTATATTTAAAATTGATTTGTTTCCTGGAATCAATTCAAATACAAAACTTTAAAAATTTCAACTTTGGCGGTTGTGCGTTTTGTCTGGTGATTACAAAATAATAGTTAGGTTAGGTTAGGTTAAAGTGGCTGTTGGTTGGGACATCCAACACACTTAGACCAAAGTATGGTCCATTGTGATACCACATGGATCAGTTAATCAGCTTAACTCGTTGAACCAATTGGAGCTTCGAATGAAGCGTAGGAGACAAGTAATGTCTGAATTTTTTAGATCGCTGGTATCGTTAAAGTAGTAGTCTCCAAGGTGGATTCTACGTCTGTGTGATAAGGCAGGGCATGTGCACAGAAGAGATTGTCTCCTCTTCTTCTTCGTCCAAGCAACTCCTACAAAAATCATTTGCAGGGGCTCCAAGTCGAATAGCATGCCTTCCTATTAAGCAGTGCCCAGTCAGGACACCTATAACGTAGCTAATGTGCAATCTACTCAGAGAGATTAATTGTTTTGAGCGCCTGGCGCTAAGAATAGGCCAAATTAGTTTTGTTGCGACACAGGTGGTGGTGTTATTCCACCTAAGGTTTGTTTTCTCTATGGTATCTTGCTTTAGCATAAGTTTACATGTAGCTAGAGGGATACCTATGTTAGCGTTATGAGCCAGCAGAGGTAAAGTTGTTCCGCTTTTTGCAAGTTCGTCAGCTTTGCAATTTCCTGGAATGTCTCTATGGCCCGGCACCCAGAGAAGGTGAATGTTGAACTCTGTAGCCATCTCCGTAAGAGATGATCGACAATTTAGGGCTGTTAATGAGTTTGTGGAGACAGAGTCTAGGGACTTTAACGCGGCTTGGCTATCGGAGAAGATGCGTATATCATTAGTTGATATAACGTTTTCTCTAAGCCAGGATAGGACTTCTTTTATAGCCAGGATTTCAGCTTGGAACACGCTACAATGATCGGGTAGACGAAAGGAGAGACTTAAGTTTAGTCTATTTGAGTATACGCCTCCACCAACCCCATCCTCCGTTTTTGATCCGTCTGTATAGAAGTTTATAGGACCATCGTTCAAAAATGATGTATTCTCCCAAGAAGACCTGGGAGGTATAGTCACTTTGAAGCTATAGTTATTAAACTGAGGATGGGGTATGGTGTAGTCAATGTTACTGTTTATAGTTCTGAACGAGTTCAAAATAGTGGTGTGGCCAATTCCATTATTGATCCACAGAGACGAGGCTTGAAGCCGTATGGCAGTGTTAGCGGCTGTTTGCTTGCTGAAAATGTCCAGCGGTATTAGATGGAACAGAACATCTAGTGAGGCGGAGGGGGTGGAGCGAAGTGCTCCTCCCATACACAGGCAGGCTGTTCGTTGGACTTTGCTGAGTTTATCGCGATTTGTCGCTGTATCTAGCGCCGTCCACCATACCGCTACTCCATAAGTAAGGATCGGTCTTATGACCGAGATGTATAGCCAGTGTGTAATGCGGGGCTGTAGGACCCATTTATTACCAATGGCCTTTTTACAGGAGAACAGGGCTACTGTGGCCTTGTTTATTCTCTCTTGAATATTATGTTTCCAACTTAATTTCTTATCTAAAATGAGACCCAAGTATTTTGCTTGTTCAGAGAATTTAAGTGGTACACCGTTTATGAGGGGAGGGTCAATGTGTGGGACTTTGTATTTCCTTGTGAAGAGGACAAGGTCGGTTTTTTGTGGGTTAACGCCTAGTCCACACCGATTAGCCCATCTGGTGAGCTTATTTAAAGCGTTTTGTAAGAGGTCTTTTAGTATATTGGGGTGTTTACCCGTTACCGCAATAGCAACATCGTCCGCATAGGCAAACACTCTGTATCCCTCTCTTTCTAGAGTAATTAGTAATTCATTTATTACTAAGTTCCAGAGGAGAGGGGATAGGACACCACCTTGTGGCGTACCTCTACTGACACCCCTTTGTGTAGTAAAATCGCCCAGTTTTGAATTGATAATCCTGCTTATCAGCATTTGATTAATCAATTCGCTGATCGACTTATCTACCTTCAGAGATGTCAATACACGTGCAATTGCAGATGTGTCGACATTGTTAAATGCACCTTCTATATCTAAGAAGGCAACTAAGGTGTACTCTTTATGATGGAGGGAATATTCGATTGTACGTACTATACTGTGTAGAGCCGTTTCAACTGATTTCCCTTTGTTGTAGGCGTGTTGAGCCTTTGAAAGGAGGGACTTATCAATACTTGCCCTTAAGTGGATATCGATCAAACGTTCAAAAGTTTTGAGAAGGAATGATGATAAGCTGATAGGTCTTATGTCTTAAGGGTTAACGTGGCTGGATTTTCCGGCTTTTGGAATAAAAACAACTTTAACTTGTCTCCAAGACATCGGGATGTATGCCAATTTAAGGCATCCCTTGAAGATGTTTTCTAGGATGGGTATTAGAAAACTTGCATTTTCTTACAGTTCGGCTGGAATTACACCATCCGGACCAGCAGATTTATATGGCTTAAAGCTGTTAATAGCCCATTTGAGTTTTTCCCTAGTGACTAGACCTTGTGGGGGATGTAATATATTGTCACCATTATTAGGTGCAATGTTATTAATAATATTCGAGCTACCAGGAAAGTGAACGTCTAGTAGCAAGTTGAGCGATTCTTCGCTTGAATTGGTCCAGAGGCCAGAGGCGTTTTTTAAGCAGCTTGGCATGATTGGATTTTTGGAGAGGATTTTGCGCAGCCTGGATGCTTCGGAGCAATCTTCCACGTTGCTACAGAAGTTTCTCCAAGACGATCGTTTGGTTTTCCTCAGTTCTTTTTTATAAATCTTCAGTGATTCTTTATATGAATCCCAGTCTGACATGTCTCTAGAAGCTTTCGCTCTGTTAAAGAGTTTTCTGCATTCTTTTCGAAGTGGATCCAGCCCTGAGTTCCACCAGTGTGGCTTCTTTTTACCTCTTACTTGTATTAGAGGGCATGCAGTATCTAGAGCTTTGTTTAGGGCTAATGTTAGATTATTGACTTTGTCGTCAAGATCTTCAATGTTGGAGGGAGTATTAAAAAGTTCAGGTTTTACTAAACTATTTAACGTTCTCTTGTATTTTGGCCAATTTGTTCTTTTCAGATTTCGAAAGATCGGTTGGCAAGGTGATTCATTTATAAAGTCAAACTGGATGTATCTATGATCAGAAAAGGAGTGATCTTTAGATACCTTCCAGTTCAAAATATTATTATTAATGAAGTCGGAGACAAGAGTTATATCTAAAACTTCTTGTCGATTTTTAGTAATAAAGGTTGGCTCATTACCAACGTTACTTACGAGTAGGTTAGTGTTTAGAATATAGTCGAAAAGAGACTCACCTCTGTCGTTTATATCCGTGCTACCCCATACTGTATGGTGGGCGTTAGCGTCACTACCGATGATGAGGCCGATGTTGAGCCTTTGTGCTTCAGTTATCAATCTCTCCAGAGTGTCACCCGGGAGAGGGCCAAGATGGTCGTGGCCAAGATACGCCGACGCCAGCCAGAACGTTCCTCTGGCTGTTTCCAGACTTGCGGCTGTGATATCTCGATCGCTGAAATTAGGGAGTAAATATACATTTAGGCTGCGTTTTACTAATATCCAAGATCTGGGTTCATCCTCACCTGATGCATACAGCACGCAGTATCTGGGAGTCCTGATTCCTCGAACAATGGATTTAACAATCCAGGGTTCTTGAATCAGGACAATATCTTCATCGCTGCTGGATAGGCGAAGAAGAAGGGAGGCCGAAGCCTTTATGGAGTGTTGGAGGTTAATCTGGAGTAACCGCAGCATTTTTGCTACTGCACTCCCGATCAGCCTCCAACACAGTAATGTCGGAGTCATCCATATCAGAGGACGATTCTAAAAGAATGTCCTCATCTCCGCTGTCGTAGACCTCGGCCTCCATTGCGGATACCTGAGATGCATCGTCCTCCAATGAAGGAAGTGTGACCGATGCACCAGGTTCCTCAGCAGCAGTTTCCGCTTGTGTGGGTGGGGGAGGGGGAAGGATTTGTGCCTCGACCCCATCTTTTTTATAGACCCTCAGCGTAATTTCATCGAACCCAAACCTAATCACACCTTTTGATTGCGCCAGAGGAGAAAGGGACTCTGCATTGATGATTACAATAGCACCCTTGTAGGGTCCCTTTGGATCCTCCCATTTCGCAACCTTCCAGTTGTGAGTAGGAAGGGTTGGATTGGAGAGCCGGATTACCTTCAGAACGTGGTCAGCTTCCTTGAATATGGCCGGAACCGTGATGCGAGCTCTTGGTCTGCAAGGAATGTCCTCCTTTGCTGCAACCTCGAGCTTAGCACCAGGCCAGACCTCTCCAAGTCGGCTGACCGCCAGCGTCAGTAGGTCGCACGACCTCTGATCATCACAGACCATCAACTTGATGTGTCCCTGATGCCAACCGCCATCTTTTGTGATGGGCGGTGGTCCCGGATTGTCAGACATGATCTCGACAAAACTGAAGGCCAGCTGTCCTTTGGCCAATGTCCAGTTCTCGGCAGAGATCGTGCCATCCACATCACTTCTGTCGATAATCGCGACTATCTTTTTGTCCTTTAGAACGTCACTGAAGGACATTTTTTCCTTGCGAGGGTCAAGAGGAGTGCTGGTGTTTAGGTAGTGAAACACTACCTTCCATAGACCTTTGTCGCTTCGACGTTGAGTCTTGGCTGGTCTTCAAATTATTTTTGGCCAGGAAATTCTTGGCCCATTTTATCTTGGCGTCATGCTGAGAGTTTCCTCCAGCGCCTAGTTGTTCACCAAACGTCTGGAGAATCCTCTTAGCATTACGCATGTCCCTGTAGTAGGCCTTGGAGGGTCTGAGCTTACGCCCATCTCCCCCAGGACCTTCTTTAGGATTATTTGCTTTGGAGGTAGAAGGACCTGGCACCACAGCCCTACTACCTCCGACAGGCGGTGTAGAAGAGACGAGAGGTTTACTCTCTGTGGTAGTAGAGGAGCCGTTCTTCACAACTGCCTCACTACAGGAAGAAGGTGATGTTACCTGTTTGTCCGATATTCCACTGGCGACAACAGGGCTGTGAGTGTCCACAGCCTTGTCGGCACCAGTGGAAGAGGGATGAACAGCAGACAACTTTGCCGTCGTACTGCTGGCCGTTTCGGTCTTTTGATTTTGTTTTTGTTTTGTTTGTTTTGTTTTAAAAAAGTTCATTTTGAATCCCACGAGTAGCGGATAAGGGGTGGTCCATCTGTACAGAGATCCGTGTATACAGATAAGGCTAGTTAATCCGGAGGTCGCCAGGTATCCGGATACTCCGTTAGCGACTGAGCTAGTTTTTTAATTGAGCCCTCAGCCTGGCCGATCATCGGCACGGGTCGTATAACACCTTAGATCCAGCCCAATTGGGAAGTTTAAGGGAAGGATATGTTTTGGAAAAGGAGAGACGAACAGCAATTAAGCCATAAGCGTCCCAGGAAGGAAACTAGGCATTGACAGACAGTTATATACTATACAGTCAGGGGATAAGGAGACGTCAGCCAGCATAATAGCACAGAGCTGACGGAGGTGGGGGTAAAGGATTAGGAAGGGGAGGGGGCGAGCGACCTTTGGTTTCAGGACTCTTCTGGGGAAATAATTCCCGCGAATCATTGCCCTTACTCAGCTTCTACAACTCGACAAGTTCGACGCTCAGGTAGAAGGAAAAAAAAAATAATAGTTAAATCGGTCAAATTTGTGAATTGTTTAGACTAGTTTTTTTCAAAACTAGTAGCATACATAAAGTTTAAATTAATATAAATAAAGTCTGTCGGTAGAAATACCTAGAAACAAACAAACCGTAGCAAACTTTTTTAAAGATAACTATAAATACCTAGGAAGTGAAACTTTAGGTACCATTATAGGTACAAACGAGGAATTCGTATTCGAAGAGCGACCGGAAGAACTTCAGGACGAAGATGTAAACATGGATGGAAAGGATGCAAATGCAAAGAATCTCCAGAAAGGAGCTACTGCATATTACGCCAGATTTGCTGCAAAAAAACTAAAGAGCAAACTAAACTGTGGTAAATGTGCCAAAAATCTAAAAGACGAAGAAGAGATGGACACGAAAAGGCAAGAGACGTTTTTAATTAAACTGAGAGCCTATGCGACATCGGCCACAACTTCAAAGTTTGGACAACTGACAGTTCCTTCAATCCGTTTTGAAGAAACTGTCAATATTCTGCACACCATATTTTTGCAAAATTTTTCAACAATGTGTGCTATGGAAAAGCTGGCTGATACTTGGACGTAAAATATTTTGAAGGTGAAGGACATGATTCCAACAGTAAGCTGTTCAACCGAACATCAAGAAGCTATCACCAAATTTGTGCTGATCGGACTGATCATTTTGAAACTCAGAAGGAAAAACAAAAGCTTTAAGGAAAAAGAAACCAAAGAAACAAAATATATTTTATTGTAGTTTGAGTGCTGTGATATATATATAATGCGAATATTTATACATATATAATTTATAGTTTAAGGACGAGGAATAGGCCTACTGGGGATACCTCGAAAAAAAAAAAAAAACCCATCTAGTACTCCATTGGGTGATGTGGAAAAGAGTACGAAATGCTTTTTCAATATTGTAGTATTTTTATTCAATTTATTTTTTCTTTTTTTTTTAAATACATATGTCAAAAACATTATTCTTCGTTGCATGAAATTATTCCAGATCTAATATCATTTTTCGTTCGCAAGATACTCGAGGTGACAAATATTTTTTTCAAAAACCGGTACCTAATAGATTTCTTTTCAAAATTACCTGGTTCAGTATCATTTGAAATTATGTAATTTTTTGAGAAATTTAATTTCCTATTTTTGACCAGCAAAAATTGTATGAAAGTGCTTTGAGACTTATTTTTCAAATTTGAATTCAATCGACCCAATGATTCAATAAATACTTGCCAGATAGTTTCATTTAATCGCAAGCAAAAAAAGTACGTATACGCCTGAGTATACCTTACTTACTATTTTCTTTGTTTGAAGCGACCATGGTCAATATAAGAAGTTTTAGCAAATCTTGAAACAATGTTAGCATGGTTTTTGATGAAATCAAAAACTGAATGATTTTCTCTGTAACATATTGTAGCCGGAACGTGCTGCATTCCTTAAAAATATTGAGTACTTAAATTTCATTAATTAATTTAGGTATACATAAGTTGATTGGCATTTTCAAACTTACTAGGTACAAAACAAAAAAATGTTTAAATACCTACAGTTCAGTAATAATAACAATGATGAAAACTGATGTAGGCGTTAAAAATATAAATTTAAATTTAAATAGGTTATTATTATTATTCACTCTTATAAGTATACAATTTTTTTTTTTTGCATTTTTATTCAATAAGTTTGATGAGTATAAGCCTCCCCCTTCGTCTTCCACAATTGTCGGTCTAAAGCTTCTCTCCAATAGTTTGGGCAAAAATGCTGTATTTCGTCTCTCCACCTTTTGAGTTGTCTTCCTACATTTCTTTTCTTGTCTCGCGGGGTCCACTCTGTTGTTATTTTGGTCCATCGATCATCTGAGGTTCGGAATATGTGTCCAGCCCAATCTCATTTAAGTCTTCTTGTTCTTTGAAGAACATCTTCAAATTTCGTTTGGTTTCTTATGTTTTCGTGGTTAATCCGTTGGGATAACCTCACTTTAAGAATCGATCTTTCCATCGCTCTTTGGCAAGATTGGAGCTTATTTTCGAGGGCTTTCGTAGATTGCCATGTTTGGCAACCATATGTCAAGACTGGAAGAACCGTCGCGTCGAGTCGAAAACACATTTTCTTGTTTGGGTTGAGATATTAAGATCCAGCAGATTCTTCACATTCCAAAATTGTCTCCAAGCGCTTGCTATTCTATGGTTAACATTTTTAACGTCTTTATCGATGAATGATATAGTTTGACCCAAATAATTGTAGTCTTCTACGTAGTATAAAGCGATATCATCAATTTTTATTATGGAATGGTTGCCATTTGACATTATTTTGCTTTTTTGTCGATTAGTGGATAAACCGACTTTTTTGCATTCTATACAAAGCTCGTTTAGCGTAGTTTGTAATTCATGTTTTGACGTGGCGATTAAAACAATATCATCTGCAAATCTAAGATTTGATAGAAATCTACCGTTTATCTTCAATCCCTTGTTTTCCCATTCCAAGTTACGAAAAATCTCTTCCAAAGTTGCGGAAAAAAGTGCTGGTGAAAGTGGACCACGTTGCCGTACTCCACGTGTCGTCTGAAATATTGGTCCAGTACTTTCCGTTTTAATGCGCGCAACATTATCCTTGTACATGTTTTGAAGAACACGAACAATTTTCGGTTCCACACCTTGTTTAATTAGCGCTTGCCAGATAAATATTTGCTCAACTGTATCGAACGCTTTGGCGAAATCAATAAATGCAATATATAGCGTAGCGTTATATTATATTCCTTGCTCTTTTCTATGATTTGGCTCATTGTTTGAAGATGGTCCATTGTTGAGAATCCAGATCTGAACCCAGCTTGCTCAAAAGGTTGATTGAATTCTAGGCTTGTTTTCATTCTATTGAAAAGGCATTTCGCAAATACTTTATAAACGCAAGATATTATACTAATGGGCCTATAGTTGTTTATGTTGTCCGTCTTGCCTTTTTTGTGGATGAGGAATATTTCGGATTTCTTCCATTGTTCTGGGATTTCCTCGGTGACCAAAACCTGATTGAAAATATCTTTCAACCAGTTGGCCAATGAACATTTTGCGTATTTTAAATACTCTGCAGCAATTCCATCACTTCCATTGCATTTCTCGTTTTTTAAGCTTTGAATCGCATTCTCGACTTCGCTTTTAAGTAAAATTGGAAACTGTTGCTCTTCTTGCCAATCAGTGCTTGTGTCAGCATTTAAAAGTGAATGAGAGTCAGAATTGTTTAGTTGGGTTTTGTATAAATTGCTGTAGAAGTTTGTTGCTATGTTGTTGATATCTTTTCTGTTATGAGTCTTGCTAGCATTTTTGGATAAGGCAACGATCCATTCTTTATTAGTTTTTAATGAAGCATTTGCTTTTTTAATTGATTTTGTTTTTTCAATTATATTTTGTAAAAAGTTGTCGTTAAAAGTTTGGATGTCTTCTTGTGATTTTTTCTTAAATTTTTTCCTAAGATTTGCAAGATTATGTTTTTCGGATCGATTAAGACTGACCTTTAGGCGTATACTCTCACGTTCTTCAATAAGCTTTAATGTTTCGTTTGAGAGTTTTTGCGGTTTCATTGCTGATGCTGTCAGAATGTGTCTATCTGCAGATTGCTTGATTGTTCGTTCTAAGATGTTATATTGGTTTTGAAATGGCTCATGTCTAGATGCAAGTATTTGGTATCTTTGTTGTAGATCAATATTGTAATTCCTTATGGCTTCATCGGTGAGGGTCTTTGATACATTCTTCTTTGTTGTTCTGTGGAGTTGTCTGTTGTTGTGACTAATTCTCAGTTTGGCTCGTACTAGTCGGTGATCCGAATCAAACTCGAAATTATTCAAAACGCTTACATCTTCTAAAACAGATCGTTTATTTGATAGGATATAATCGTATTGGTTTTTGTAGTTCCTGTCTGGCCACTGGTTTTGTGGTTTCTTTTTAAATAAGGAGTTGCCCACCACTAGCTTGTTTTGCCAAATATGCTCGATGAGGCGGCTTCTTCTTGCGTTTCTTTCTCCATATCCAAATTCATCCATAATTGGTTCTTCTCCTCTCTCCCTTAATCCAATTTTTGCATTAAAGTCGCCAATTGTTAAGAGAATTTCAGATTTGAGATGTATTGTTGCTCTTTCAAGTGTATCATAAAAAGTATCTATTTCTTCCTCTGTTGCCTTCTTAGTTGGTGCATATACTTGAATAATGGATATATTACATTTGTCAATTTTGAATCTTACACCTATCACTCTGTCGTTAAATCCTTTTATTTCTAGAATGTTCGTTTTTAGTTTATCATGATTCCAACGCCAGTAAATCCGTCCGTATCCGAGGCTTGTTGGTGCTTCGCAACTATAAGATTTTTAAGTGGTCAGGAAGTCACCCTGACGGCACAACCCCCAACCTGCAGGGCCAGATCCTTAGTATAACTCCAAGGACGGGGAGCCGGATAAACCGCTCCTTATACGCCTGGGCTCCGAATAAGTCGTAGAAGCCCTATAAGGTGTTCACTAAGTAGTTCAGCCTTACTGGAACTGTAGACGCCACCGTTGATTCCATCTCGGGAATTCCTCCGCTGCCGTCTGGATAAGGAGAGGTGCCTTAGTGGACGCACATCTCCCCCCTCTCTCGTTTGCTGCCCCCAACAACTTTCCACTGGGGTTGGAACCCAATCTCTAGTTGAGGTACTAGGCACCCGATGTTCACCACGGGGAGGTGAGAGTAGGAGTTGATAGACAGAGGTTGGTTTTGAGAAAAACCTGTGGACGCTTGTGTCCTGTTGAATGCACATGTCTACCATTTGAACATCCCACATACCCACAGGACAGCGCAGTAGAGGAAGACCGCGAATCAGGTGGCGCGCACAAGTGGAAGGTGACCTCACCCAACTCGGAGCGCGAAACTGGAGACATCTAGCTAGGGACCGAGCTAGATGGAGAAGTTTGTTAGTTTGTTGGGTGAGGCCCTAGTTCACACAGGACTGTAGCGCCACCTTAAGTAAGTAAGTAAGTAAGTAAGTAAGATTCCAACGCCAAAGGATCCTTTTTTGGTACCGAAATATGCAAAAATGTTGCCGTTGTCTAGTTCTCTAACGCTTTCTCCATGTCTTCTTACTTCAGCTAGACCCATAACATCCCAGTTTATCTTTAAGAGGGCATTTTTGAGTTCTATAAATTTTTCTTCGGATAGTAAAGTTCTAGTGTTAAGCGTTGCAATATGTAATTGCTTGATTCTGTTTGAGTTTAAATTATTGTTTATATTATTTTTGATATAATGTGGTTGATTTTTGTATTCTTTAGAAGGGGGGTTTTGGCCATGTACCTCCACGGTGGCCAACCGGGTTGGAGGCATAATTTGAAAATTATACAGTTCGTTTGTGTTATTATTCGTTTCATTTTCGTGCAAAGGTTGGCTTCTTAAATTGTTTCTTAACTTAGATTCTGCTAGTTCTGTGTTAGTTTTTTTTCGGATAAAAAATCTTGACCGGAGCTATTGTAAGTATCGAGGTTCTCCTGAGATACAGTTTTCTGAAGAACGTATTTTCTTAGTGGAGAATTTGAAGATAATGTTTGTGTTTTTCGATTTGGAGTTGTTTTGTTCTTTTTTATTGTTCCCGTTCGAGGATGCGTTGATTTTTCGATGTCTTCTTGTTGTGGATCCTCATCGGACAGCTTTCGTTTGTTTTGTTTCTCATTTGATTGTGAAGGAGCAGGTATCTCCTCTATTTCTTGGTCTGAAAGTTGTTTGCCGTTAACCCATAGAGTGTTATGTTTGATTTGAATCTTTGCATTCCTTTCCTGGTTTTGAATGGCATCAGCCTTTTGTTTTAAATTTTTTCTCTTCTCTACATTCTCTTTGGGTAGGTCCTCAAATATAGAATATTTTGTTTTGTTTTTGTTGTTGTATTGTTTAAGAGCGCTTAACTTACTCATGATATGATTTTTTATTCTTTGGGCAAGGAATCCTATCTTTATAGGTCGAACTTTTTGTTCATTTTTGCTTCCTAGCCTATACACAAAGTCTAGATCTCTAATCGAAATTTCTAAATCAAAGATTGTATTCAAAAGACGTATAATTGTGGTTTCAAGTTCAGAGATACTATTTTCGTCTTCGTCGATACCAAAAATGATGACATTTTTTCTTCTGATTTGGCATTCCAAAATATTTATTTTTGCTTCATGTTTTTCAACTTTCGATTCTAAAATAGACATTTTGGGACTTATCTTGTCTATTTTTGATTCCACCCCTGTTAGAGTATTGGACAAGCTTCTTATATCTGACTCAAGTTATGTTTTAGAGTCAGTTATACTTTTATACAGCAAAGCCATCATATCTTTGAGTTCTGAGTTACTCACGTCCTCATGTTTTGAGTTTTCTTGATTTTTTTCTGAATTCATATTGTATCGTTTGGAACTGTTGTAGAAAAGATTCTGTGAATTTTTATTGAACTCTAATTTCGTATCAGTTTTAATATTTCAGGGTTGTTATAAAACTGGTTTGTGTCTTTAATATATTTTTGTTTATTGGTTCTGTGTCTTAACTAATTAGGCATTGGTTTTTTGTTGTATTGCAATATTCTGTGGTGGATAAGTCTTCTAAGCTTATATGTGGGAGCAGTGTTACCGCTATGCGACTTTAGTCGCATTTTGACCCTTTTTTGTGCCTGATGCGACCATGATACGACTTTTTTAAAAACTGTCTATTTTGACCCTTTTTAAAAAATTATGCGACTTTTTTGACCACCCCATCTCTAGAAAAATACACTGAAAAGATGTTATTTTCTTAATTCATACAAAATTTCCAAACTTCCATTGATATAAGAACATAACTAACACTGTCACACATAATTTCAAGGGTTTTTTCTAAGTTAACAATTCTAAAAAAATAGATTAACGAACCGCCTGTGTGTGGAAACATGTAATGCAATGCTCTCTGCAGCAAATATTTTAGAAAAGCAAACTCTTGATGAATGGAAACCTTCAGAGGAACTTATAAAAAGCTACCGTAAATTAATCACAAAAAAATAATGACTCCTATTTTAAAAATAATGTAAATATAAAAGTCAAATATTTATAAATAACTAGCTGACCCGACAAACGTTGTGTTGTCATATAAATAATTTCTAGAAAATATTTTGCTAGAAATAAATAACTTATTGTAAGTGTGTAAGGATTTGGTATATAAGTGGGAGAGGTATAGATCACTGTAAAAGGTGATAAAATACTAAAATAAAAAATCACCAAACTAATTTTTTTAATTTATTAAAATTAATTCTTTAAAATTATATCGCTAATTATTATTGTACTACAAAAGAACAATATCAATCCCTTAATGCAACAGAGTGTACAATATTTTGTGTGATCTTATCTTTCACCAATACAAACCAACTGAGAGCACGCCACGTATAATTGTCCATGTGAAAAATATGAAGTGCTCAAATCTAAGCCGCAGATAGACATCGTTTGGCCTTGAGACTTATTGATAGTCATTGCAAATACCAATCTAATTGGAAATTGAAAGCGTTTGAATTGAATTGGCACATCTGTGGGTATAATAGGGATTCGCGGAAATAATATATTTTCACTACGGAATTTTCCATTTACTATTATCGCTTCGATAACATTTTTCATTAATTTTTTAATTACTAATCGCGTGCCGTTGCACAACCGTGGTGGGTTCAAATTACGAAGCAAAATTACCGGAGATCCAACCTTCAGTTGTAAATTTTGCGGTGGCATGCCTGGTAAATATAATGAGTTCAAAAACTCAGCTATATAATATACAGCTTCGGTAGCATCACAAACTGTATTAACATATTTTTTTGATCCCAAGTCTCCTGGTAACAAATGTTGTATCTTGAGATTTTATTCGTTGACATCCACATTTTTTGCTGCTAAAATTGCTCTTTCTGCCGGCCACTCATGATTTATAAGTATATTTTCTCTGTACATCGGGAAATATCTGGTCAATGAGAGCATCTTGTGAATCAATAACCTTGCAGAAATCGACCGGTAATTTTATGCATCCAGTTTCATCTGTAGTAACTTTTCCGTCGACTATATCTATCAACAGTTATTTTGAGAATGTTTCAGCGGATGGATCTTGAAGCATTTGAACACGCATATTTACTTTCAGTTTGATTTGAAGCACGCGTTGATCTCATCGGCGTACGTTGAACGCGGAATAACGGGAAATGTTTGTCTCAAATCACCTGAAAGGAGTAACAGAGTGCCGCCAAATTGTCTGTCGTTGTTTTTTATATCTTTCAATGTTCTGTTCAACGCCTCAGGCGAATGTTTGTGTGCCATAGTGCCCAGATGAAAATTTTACACTGTGGCCATAAATGATTGTTTTTTATATTGCACACCGCGTCTGGGTTATTTTGAATATTTTGTGGCAGTTTAAATACTGAATGAGCTGTTCTGCTTCCATCCAATAAAGTTGCCGCAATGCCAGAAGATGAAACAGCCAATGCGATAGCATTATTTGATCGTGTTTAAGCAAGAATTATCGAATAATGGAATGTTTTGCGAGTTCCACCTGGTGCATCAAAAAAAAAAAGAATCCTACTTGTCTTGCCAGAACTGTGAGCATGATGTGGTCATTAATGTTTTTTGTTCTCCATTCATTAGTGGGACATTGCGAGCAACAATCGCTGCCATTTCTACAGTGATGTATTGTAGTTCACAATTCAATTCAGTGTCTATTAAATCAAATACATTTCGATTTGGTGAATGCATACCGAAATGACTGAGTGGAAAGTTGGCAATGATAATGCAAAGATCCCAATAGCAATCAATGCTTCATTATACATAGCGTCACTGAATACTATCGTAAGATCGTTGCACCGTGTACGATGGTGATGCAATTAAACCATAATACTTAGGAATATAAAAAATAGATAAAAACCTATTCTCAGACCTACCGAATATATATGCAAAATTTTATTGAAATTGGTTAAGCCGTTTCGGAGGAGTATGGCAACTAACACTGTGACAGGAATATTTTATATATTAGATATAAATTCCTAAAATGTACCTCAATTTTTGTATTTCAAAAGAACTGAATAGAATATGAATTTATTTATTTTTTAGTTTAACTTTAAAACTTGAGTTAATATAACTTAAATCGACTGAATTGACTGTTTTTGTTATTTAATGTTATATACATATAGGGGCATATTTATCTTATCTATCTATCTAAATAAATTTAAACCTAAGTTTAGAGCTAAAACTGTGGTTTAACTATAAACATAGGAAATGCTGTGTTTAAGTAGTTATTATCACAGCCAAATGTCATATTTGATTTTTGTTTCTGAATTGAAAAGCTGAAAAGGTAAATCATATCAAATAAATTGTACGTAAACTTGCTGGTGTAGCTCTTCTTTTTGGCAATATTCGCTACAAAGTTCTTTGTCTGACTGCGATAAGTTTTCCTTGGTTTTCATCTAAAATATTATTGAACTTTGTTGTTTTTTTTTTTTTTATTTTCTATTAAATAGTTTTGTTTTATTTAGGTACTTTTTTCGACATCCAATTTTAGGAATGACAGCACAAAATAACCAGTTCTTTTTATAAATCTTCAGTGATTCTTTATATGAATCCCAGTCTGACATGTCTCTAGAAGCTTTCGCTCTGTTAAAGAGTTTTCTGCATTCTTTTCGAAGTGGATCCAGCCTTGAGTTCCACCAGTGTGGCTTCTTTTTGCCTCTTACTTGTATTAGAGGGCATGCAGTATCTAGAGCTTTGTTTAGGGCTAATGTTAGATTATTGACTTTGTCGTCAAGATCTTCAATGTTGGAGGGAGTATTAAAAAGTTCAGGTTTTACTAAACTATTTAACGTTCTCTTGTATTTTGGCCAATTTGTTCTTTTCAGATTTCGAAAGATCGGTTGGCAAGGTGATTCATTTATAAAGTCAAACTGGATGTATCTATGATCAGAAAAGGAGTGATCTTTAGATACCTTCCAGTTCAAAATATTATTATTAATGAAGTCGGAGACAAGAGTTATATCTAAAACTTCTTGTCGATTTTTAGTAATAAAGGTTGGCTCATTACCAACGTTACTTACGAGTAGGTTAGTGTTTAGAATATAGTCGAAAAGAGACTCACCTCTGTCGTTTATATCCGTGCTACCCCATACTGTATGGTGGGCGTTAGCGTCACTACCGATGATGAGGCCGATGTTGAGCCTTTGTGCTTCAGTTATCAATCTCTCCAGAGTGTCACCCGGGAGAGGGCCAAGATGGTCGTGGCCAAGATACGCCGACGCCAGCCAGAACGTTCCTCTGGCTGTTTCCAGACTTGCGGCTGTGATATCTCGATCGCTGAAATTAGGGAGTAAATATACATTTAGGCTGCGTTTTACTAATATCCAAGATCTGGGTTCATCCTCACCTGATGCATACAGCACGCAGTATCTAGGAGTCCTGATTCCTCGAACAATGGATTTAACAATCCAGGGTTCTTGAATCAGGACAATATCTTCATCGCTGCTGGATAGGCGAAGAAGAAGGGAGGCCGAAGCCTTTATGGAGTGTTGGAGGTTAATCTGGAGTAACCGCAGCATTTTTGCTACTGCACTCCCGATCAGCCTCCAACACAGTAATGTCGGAGTCATCCATATCAGAGGACGATTCTAAAAGAATGTCCTCATCTCCGCTGTCGTAGACCTCGGCCTCCATTGCGGATACCTGAGATGCATCGTCCTCCAATGAAGGAAGTGTGACCGATGCACCAGGTTCCTCAGCAGCAGTTTCCGCTTGTGTGGGTGGGGGAGGGAGAAGGATTTGTGCCTCGACCCCATCTTTTTTATAGACCCTCAGCGTAATTTCATCGAACCCAAACCTAATCACACCTTTTGATTGCGCCAGAGGAGAAAGGGACTCTGCATTGATGATTACAATAGCACCCTTGTAGGGTCCCTTTGGATCCTCCAATTTCGCAACCTTCCAGTTGTGAGTAGGAAGAGTTGGATTGGAGAGCCGGATTACCTTCAGAACGTGGTCAGCTTCCTTGAATATGGCCAGAACCGTGATGCGAGCTCTTGGTCTGCAAGGAATGTCCTCCTTTGCTACAACCTCGAGCTTAGCACCAGGCCAGACCTCTCCAAGTCGGCTGACCGCCAGCGTCAGTAGGTCGCACGACCTCTGATCATCAAAGACCATCAACTTGATGTGTCCCTGATGCCAACCGCCATCTTTTGTGATGGGCGGTGGTCCCGGATTGTCAGACATGATCTCGACAAAACTGAAGGCCAGCTGCCCTTTGGCCAATGTCCAGTTCTCGGCAGAGATCGTGCCATCCACATCACTTCTGTCGATAATCGTGACTATCTTTTTGTCTTTTAGAACGTCACTGAAGGACATTTTTTCCTTGCGAGGGTCAAGAGGAGTGCTGGTGTTTAGGTAGTGAAACACTACCTTCCATAGACCTTTGTCGCTTCGACGTTGAGTCTTGGCTGGTCTTCAAATTATTTTTGGCCAGGAAATTCTTGGCCCATTTTATCTTGGCGTCATGCTGAGAGTTTCCTCCAGCGCCTAGTTGTTCACCAAACGTCTGGAGAATCCTCTTAGCATTACGCATGTCCCTGTAGTAGGCCTTGGAGGGTCTGAGCTTACGCCCATCTCCCCCAGGACCTTCTTTAGGATTATTTGCTTTGGAGGTAAAAGGACCTGGCACCACAGCCCTACTACCTCCGACAGGCGGTGTAGAAGAGACGAGAGGTTTACTCTCTGTGGTAGTAGAGGAGCCGTTCTTCACAACTGCCTCACTACAGGAAGAAGGTGATGTTACCTGTTTGTCCGATATTCCACTGGCGACAACAGGGCTGTGAGTGTCCACAGCCTTGTCGGCACCAGTGGAAGAGGGATGAATAGCAGACAACTTTGCCGTCGTACTGCTGGCCGTTTCGGTCTTTTGATTTTGTTTTTGTTTTGTTTGTTTTGTTTTAAAAAAGTTCATTTTGAATCCCACGAGTAGCGGATAAGGGGTGGTCCATCTGTACAGAGATCCGTGTATACAGATAAGGCTAGTTAATCCGGAGGTCGCCAGGTATCCGGATACTCCGTTAGCGACTGAGCTAGTTTTTTAATTGGGCCCTCAGCCTGGCCGATCATCGGCACGGGTCGTATAACACCTTAGATCCAGCCCAATTGGGAAGTTTAAGGGAAGGATATGTTTTGGAAAAGGAGAGACGAACAGCAATTAAGCCATAAACGTCCCAGGAAGGAAACTAGGCATTGACAGACAGTTATATACTATACAGTCAGGGGATAAGGAGACGTCAGCCAGCATAATAGCACAGAGCTGACGGAGGTGGGGGTAAAGGATTAGGAAGGGGAGGGGGCGAGCGACCTTTGGTTTCAGGACTCTTCTGGGGAAATAATTCCCGAGAATCATTGACCTTACTCAGCTTCTACAACTCGACAAGTTCGACGCTCAGGTAGAAGTAAAAAAAAAAAATAATAGTTAAATCGGTCAAATTTGTGAATTGTTTAGACAATTTTTTTCAAAACTAGTAGCATACATAAAGTTTAAATTAATATAAATAAAGTCTGTCGGTAGAAATACCTAGAAACAAACAAACCGTAGCAAACTTTTTTAAAGATAATTATAAATACCTAGGAAGTGAAACTTTAGGTACCATTATAGGTACAAACGAGGAATTCGTATTCGAAGAGCGACCGGAAGAACTTTAGGACGAAGATGTAAACATGGATGGAAAGGATGCAAATGCAAAGAATCTCCAGAAAGGAGCTACTGCATATTACGCCGGATTTGCTGCAAAAAAAACTAAAGAGCAAACTAAACTGTGATAAATGTGCCAAAAATCTAATAGACGAAGAAGAGATGGACACGGAAAGGCAAGAGACGTTTTTAATTAAACTGAGAGCCTATGCGACATCGGCCACAACTTCAAAGTTTGGACAACTGACAGTTCCTTCAATCCGTTTTGAAGAAACTGTCAATATTCTGCACACCATATTTTTGCAAAATTTTTCAACAATGTGTGCTATGGAAAAGCTGGCTGATACTTGGACGTAAAATATTTTGAAGGTGAAGGACATGATTCCAACAGTAAGCTGTTCAACCGAACATCAAGAAGCTATCACCAAATTTGTGCTGATCGGACTGATCATTTTGAAACTCAGAAGGAAAAACAAAAGCTTTAAGGAAAAAGAAACCAAAGAAACAAAATATATTTTATTGTAGTTTGAGTGCTGTGATACATATATAATGCGAATATTTATACATATATAATTTATAGTTTAAGGACGAGGAATAGGCCTACTGGGGATACCTCGAAAAAAAAAATCCCATCTAGTACTCCATTGGGTGATGTGGAAAAGAGTACGAAATGCTTTTTCATTATTGTAGTATTTTTATTCAATTTATTTTTTCTTTTTTTTTTAAATACATATGTCAAAAACATTATTCTTCGTTGCATAAAATTATTCCAGATCTAATATCATTTTTCGTTCGCAAGATACTCGAGGTGACAAATATTTTTTTCAAAAACCGGTACCTAATAGATTTCTTTTCAAAATTACCTGGTTCAGTATCATTTGAAATTATGTAATTTTTTGAGAAATTTAATTTCCTATTTTTGACCAGCAAAAATTGTATGAAAGTGCTTTGAGACTTATTTTTCAAATTTGAATTCAATCGACCCAATGATTCAATAAATACTTGCCAGATAGTTTCATTTAATCGCAAGCAAAAAAAGTAAAGTATACCTTACTTACTATTTTCTTTGTTTGAAGCGACCATGGTCAATATAAGAAGTTTTAGCAAATCTTGAAACAATGTTAGCATGGTTTTTGATGAAATCAAAAACTGAATGATTTTCTCTGTAACATATTGTAGCCGGAACGTGCTGCATTCCTTAAAAATATTGAGTACTTAAATTTCATTAATTAATTTAGGTATACATAAGTTGATTGGCATTTTCAAACTTACTAGGTACAAAACAAAAAAATGTTTAAATACCTACAGTTCAGTAATAATAACAATGATGAAAACTGATGTAGGCGTTAAAAATATAAATTTAAATTTAAATAGGTTATTATTATTATTCACTCTTATAAGTATACAATTTTTTTTTTTTTTGCATTTTTATTCAATAAGTTTGATGAGTATAAGCCTCCCCCTTCGTCTTCCACAATTGTCGGTCTAAAGCTTCTCTCCAATAGTTTGGGCAAAAATGCTGTATTTCGTCTCTCCACCTTTTGAGTTGTCTTCCTACATTTCTTTTCTTGTCTCGCGGGGTCCACTCTGTTGTTATTTTGGTCCATCGATCATCTGAGGTTCGGAATATGTGTCCAGCCCAATCTCATTTAAGTCTTCTTGTTCTTTGAAGAACATCTTCAAATTTCGTTTGGTTTCTTATGTTTTCGTGGTTAATCCGTTGGGATAACCTCACTTTAAGAATCGATCTTTCCATCGCTCTTTGGCAAGATTGGAGCTTATTTTCGAGGGCTTTCGTAGATTGCCATGTTTGGCAACCATATGTCAAGACTGGAAGAACCGTCGCGTCGAGTCGAAAACACATTTTCTTGTTTGGGTTGAGATATTAAGATCCAGCAGATTCTTCACATTCCAAAATTGTCTCCAAGCGCTTGCTATTCTATGGTTAACATTTTTAACGTCTTTATCGATGAATGATATAGTTTGACCCAAATAATTGTAGTCTTCTACGTAGTATAAAGCGATATCATCAATTTTTATTATGGAATGGTTGCCATTTGACATTATTTTGCTTTTTTGTCGATTAGTGGATAAACCGACTTTTTTGCATTCTATACAAAGCTCGTTTAGCGTAGTTTGTAATTCATGTTTTGACGTGGCGATTAAAACAATATCATCTGCAAATCTAAGATTTGATAGAAATCTACCGTTTATCTTCAATCCCTTGTTTTCCCATTCCAAGTTACGAAAAATCTCTTCCAAAGTTGCGGAAAAAAGTGCTGGTGAAAGTGGACCACGTTGCCGTACTCCACGTGTCGTCTGAAATATTGGTCCAGTACTTTCCGTTTTAATGCGCGCAACATTATCCTTGTACATGTTTTGAAGAACACGAACAATTTTCGGTTCCACACCTTGTTTAATTAGCGCTTGCCAGATAAATATTTGCTCAACTGTATCGAACGCTTTGGCGAAATCAATAAATGCAATATATAGCGTAGCGTTATATTATATTCCTTGCTCTTTTCTATGATTTGGCTCATTGTTTGAAGATGGTCCATTGTTGAGAATCCAGATCTGAACCCAGCTTGCTCAAAAGGTTGATTGAATTCTAGGCTTGTTTTCATTCTATTGAAAAGGCATTTCGCAAATACTTTATAAACGCAAGATATTATACTAATGGGCCTATAGTTGTTTATGTTGTCCGTCTTGCCTTTTTTGTGGATGAGGAATATTTCGGATTTCTTCCATTGTTCTGGGATTTCCTCGGTGACCAAAACCTGATTGAAAATATCTTTCAACCAGTTGGCCAATGAACATTTTGCGTATTTTAAATACTCTGCAGCAATTCCATCACTTCCATTGCATTTCTCGTTTTTTAAGCTTTGAATCGCATTCTCGACTTCGCTTTTAAGTAAAATTGGAAACTGTTGCTCTTCTTGCCAATCAGTGCTTGTGTCAGCATTTAAAAGTGAATGAGAGTCAGAATTGTTTAGTTGGGTTTTGTATAAATTGCTGTAGAAGTTTGTTGCTATGTTGTTGATATCTTTTCTGTTATGAGTCTTGCTAGCATTTTTGGATAAGGCAACGATCCATTCTTTATTAGTTTTTAATGAAGCATTTGCTTTTTTAATTGATTTTGTTTTTTCAATTATATTTTGTAAAAAGTTGTCGTTAAAAGTTTGGATGTCTTCTTGTGATTTTTTCTTAAATTTTTTCCTAAGATTTGCAAGATTATGTTTTTCGGATCGATTAAGACTGACCTTTAGGCGTATACTCTCACGTTCTTCAATAAGCTTTAATGTTTCGTTTGAGAGTTTTTGCGGTTTCATTGCTGATGCTGTCAGAATGTGTCTATCTGCAGATTGCTTGATTGTTCGTTCTAAGATGTTATATTGGTTTTGAAATGGCTCATGTCTAGATGCAAGTATTTGGTATCTTTGTTGTAGATCAATATTGTAATTCCTTATGGCTTCATCGGTGAGGGTCTTTGATACATTCTTCTTTGTTGTTCTGTGGAGTTGTCTGTTGTTGTGACTAATTCTCAGTTTGGCTCGTACTAGTCGGTGATCCGAATCAAACTCGAAATTATTCAAAACGCTTACATCTTCTAAAACAGATCGTTTATTTGATAGGATATAATCGTATTGGTTTTTGTAGTTCCTGTCTGGCCACTGGTTTTGTGGTTTCTTTTTAAATAAGGAGTTGCCCACCACTAGCTTGTTTTGCCAAATATGCTCGATGAGGCGGCTTCTTCTTGCGTTTCTTTCTCCATATCCAAATTCATCCATAATTGGTTCTTCTCCTCTCTCCCTTAATCCAATTTTTGCATTAAAGTCGCCAATTGTTAAGAGAATTTCAGATTTGAGATGTATTGTTGCTCTTTCAAGTGTATCATAAAAAGTATCTATTTCTTCCTCTGTTGCCTTCTTAGTTGGTGCATATACTTGAATAATGGATATATTACATTTGTCAATTTTGAATCTTACACCTATCACTCTGTCGTTAAATCCTTTTATTTCTAGAATGTTCGTTTTTAGTTTATCATGATTCCAACGCCAGTAAATCCGTCCGTATCCGAGGCTTGTTGGTGCTTCGCAACTATAAGATTTTTAAGTGGTCAGGAAGTCACCCTGACGGCACAACCCCCAACCTGCAGGGCCAGATCCTTAGTATAACTCCAAGGACGGGGAGCCGGATAAACCGCTCCTTATACGCCTGGGCTCCGAATAAGTCGTAGAAGCCCTATAAGGTGTTCACTAAGTAGTTCAGCCTTACTGGAACTGTAGACGCCACCGTTGATTCCATCTCGGGAATTCCTCCGCTGCCGTCTGGATAAGGAGAGGTGCCTTAGTGGACGCACATCTCCCCCCTCTATCTTTTTTGCTGCCCCCAACAACTTTCCACTGGGGTTGGAACCCAATCTCTAGTTGAGGTACTAGGCACCCGATGTTCACCACGGGGAGGTGAGAGTAGGAGTTGATAGACAGAGGTTGGTTTTGAGAAAAACCTGTGGACGCTTGTGTCCTGTTGAATGCACATGTCTACCATTTGAACATCCCACATACCCACAGGACAGCGCAGTAGAGGAAGACCGCGAATCAGGTGGCGCGCACAAGTGGAAGGTGACCTCACCCAACTCGGAGCGCGAAACTGGAGACATCTAGCTAGGGACCGAGCTAGATGGAGAAGTTTGTTAGTTTGTTGGGTGAGGCCCTAGTTCACACAGGACTGTAGCGCCACCTTAAGTAAGTAAGTAAGTAAGTAAGATTCCAACGCCAAAGGATCCTTTTTTGGTACCGAAATATGCAAAAATGTTGCCGTTGTCTAGTTCTCTAACGCTTTCTCCATGTCTTCTTACTTCAGCTAGACCTATAACATCCCAGTTTATCTTTAAGAGGGCATTTTTGAGTTCTATAAATTTTTCTTCGGATAGTAAAGTTCTAGTGTCAAGCGTTGCAATATGTAATTGCTTGATTCTGTTTGAGTTTAAATTATTGTTTATATTATTTTTGATATAATGTGGTTGATTTTTGTATTCTTTAGAAGGGGGGTTTTGGCCATGTACCTCCACGGTGGCCAACCGGGTTGGAGGCATAATTTGAAAATTATACAGTTCGTTTGTGTTATTATTCGTTTCATTTTCGTGCAAAGGTTGGCTTCTTAAATTGTTTCTTAACTTAGATTCTGCTAGTTCTGTGTTAGTTTTTTTTCGGATAAAAAATCTTGACCGGAGCTATTGTAAGTATTGAGGTTCTCCTGAGATACAGTTTTCTGAAGAACGTATTTTCTTAGTGGAGAATTTGAAGATAATGTTTGTGTTTTTCGATTTGGAGTTGTTTTGTTCTTTTTTATTGTTCCCGTTCGAGGATGCGTTGATTTTTCGATGTCTTCTTGTTGTGGATCCTCATCGGACAGCTTTCGTTTGTTTTGTTTCTCATTTGATTGTGAAGGAGCAGGTATCTCCTCTATTTCTTGGTCTGAAAGTTGTTTGCCGTTAACCCATAGAGTGTTATGTTTGATTTGAATCTTTGCATTCCTTTCCTGGTTTTGAATGGCATCAGCCTTTTGTTTTAAATTTTTTCTCTTCTCTACATTCTCTTTGGGTAGGTCCTCAAATATAGAATATTTTGTTTTGTTTTTGTTGTTGTTGTTGTATTGTTTAAGAGCGCTTAACTTACTCATGATATGATTTTTTATTCTTTGGGCAAGGAATCCTATCTTTATAGGTCGAACTTTTTGTTCATTTTTGCTTCCTAGCCTATACACAAAGTCTAGATCTCTAATCGAAATTTCTAAATCAAAGATTGTATTCAAAAGACGTATAATTGTGGTTTCAAGTTCAGAGATACTATTTTCGTCTTCGTCGATACCAAAAATGATGACATTTTTTCTTCTGATTTGGCATTCCAAAATATTTATTTTTGCTTCATGTTTTTCAACTTTCGATTCTAAAATAGACATTTTGGGACTTATCTTGTCTATTTTTGATTCCACCCCTGTTAGAGTATTGGACAAGCTTCTTATATCTGACTCAAGTTATGTTTTAGAGTCAGTTATACTTTTATACAGCAAAGCCATCATATCTTTGAGTTCTGAGTTACTCACGTCCTCATGTTTTGAGTTTTCTTGATTTTTTTCTGAATTCATATTGTATCGTTTGGAACTGTTGTAGAAAAGATTCTGTGAATTTTTATTGAACTCTAATTTCGTATCAGTTTTAATATTTCAGGATTGTTATAAAACTGGTTTGTGTCTTTAATATATTTTTGTTTATTGGTTCTGTGTCTTAACTAATTAGGCATTGGTTTTTTGTTGTATTGCAATATTCTGTGGTGGATAAGTCTTCTAAGCTTATATGTGGGATCAGTGTTACCGCTATGCGACTTTAGTCGCATTTTGACCCTTTTTTGTGCCTGATGCGACCATGATACGACTTTTTTAAAAATTGTCTATTTTGACCCTTTTTAAAAAATTATGCGACTTTTTTGACCACCCCATCTCTAGAAAAATACACTGAAAAGATGTTATTTTCTTAATTCATACAAAATTTCCAAACTTCCATTGATATAAGAACATAACTAACACTGTCACACATAATTTCAAGGGTTTTTTCTAAGTTAACAATTCTAAAAAAATAGATTAACGAACCGCCTGTGTGTGGAAACATGTAATGCAATGCTCTCTGCAGCAAATATTTTAGAAAAGCAAACTCTTGATGAATGGAAACCTTCAGAGGAACTTATAAAAAGCTACCGTAAATTAATCACAAAAAAATAATGACTCCTATTTTAAAAATAATGTAAATATAAAAGTCAAATATTTATAAATAACTAGCTGACCCGACAAACGTTGTGCTGTCATATAAATAATTTCTAGAAAATATTTTGCTAGAAATAAATAACTTATTGTAAGTGTGTAAGGATTTGGTATATAAGTGGGAGAGGTATAGATCACTGTAAAAGGTGATAAAATACTAAAATAAAAAATCACCAAACTAATTTTTTTAATTTATTAAAATTAATTCTTTAAAATTATATCGCTAATTATTATTGTACTACAAAAGAACAATATCAATCCCTTAATGCAACAGAGTGTACAATATTTTGTGTGATCTTATCTTTCACCAATACAAACCAACTGAGAGCACGCCACGTATAATTGTCCATGTGAAAAATATGAAGTGCTCAAATCTAAGCCGCAGATAGACATCGTTTGGCCTTGAGACTTATTGATAGTCATTGCAAATGCCAATCTAATTGGAAATTGAAAGCGTTTGAATTGAATTGGCACATCTGTGGGTATAATAGGGATTCGCGGAAATAATATATTTTCACTACGGAATTTTCCATTTACTATTATCGCTTCGATAACATTTTTCATTAATTTTTTAATTACTAATCGCGTGCCGTTGCACAACCGTGGTGGGTTCAAATTACGAAGCAAAATTACCGGAGATCCAACCTTCAGTTGTAAATTTTGCGGTGGCATGCCTGGTAAATATAATGAGTTCAAAAACTCAGCTATATAATATACAGCTTCGGTAGCATCACAAACTGTATTAACATATTTTTTTGATCCCAAGTCTCCTGGTAACAAATGTTGTATCTTGAGATTTTATTCGTTGACATCCACATTTTTTGCTGCTAAAATTGCTCTTTCTGCCGGCCACTCATGATTTATAAGTATATTTTCTCTGTACATCGGGAAATATCTGGTCAATGAGAGCATCTTGTGAATCAATAACCTTGCAGAAATCGACCGGTAATTTTATGCACCCAGTTTCATCTGTAGTAACTTTTCCGTCGACTATATCTATCAACAGTTATTTTGAGAATGTTTCAGCGGATGGATCTTGAAGCATTTGAACACGCATATTTACTTTCAGTTTGATTTGAAGCACGCGTTGATCTCATCGGCGTACGTTGAACGCGGAATAACGGGAAGTGTTTGTCTCAAATCACCTGAAAGGAGTAACAGAGTGCCGCCAAATTGTCTGTCGTTGTTTTTTATATCTTTCAATGTTCTGTTCAACGCCTCAGGCGAATGTTTGTGTGCCATAGTGCCCAGATGAAAATTTTACACTGTGGCCATAAATGATTGTTTTTTATATTGCACACCGCGTCTGGGTTATTTTGAATATTTTGTGGCAGTTTAAATACTGAATGAGCTGTTCTGCTTCCATCCAATAAAGTTGCCGCAATGCCAGAAGATGCAACAGCCAATGCGATAGCATTATTTGATCGTGTTTAAGCAAGAATTATCGAATAATGGAATGTTTTGCGAGTTCCACCTGGTGCATCAAAAAAAAAAGAATCCTACTTGTCTTGCCAGAACTGTGAGCATGATGTGGTCATTAATGTTTTTTGTTCTCCATTCATTAGTGGGACATTGCGAGCAACAATCGCTGCCATTTCTACAGTGATGTATTGTAGTTCACAATTCAATTCAGTGTCTATTAAATCAAATACATTTCGATTTGGTGAATGCATACCGAAATGACTGAGTGGAAAGTTGGCAATGATAATGCAAAGATCCCAATAGCAATCAATGCTTCATTATACATAGCGTCACTGAATACTATCGTAAGATCGTTGCACCGTGTACGATGGTGATGCAATTAAACCATAATACTTAGGAATATAAAAAATAGATAAAAACCTATTCTCAGACCTACCGAATATATATGCAAAATTTTATTGAAATTGGTTAAGCCGTTTCGGAGGAGTATGGCAACTAACACTGTGACAGGAATATTTTATATATTAGATATAAATTCCTAAAATGTACCTCAATTTTTGTATTTCAAAAGAACTGAATAGAATATGAATTTATTTATTTTTTAGTTTAACTTTAAAACTTGAGTTAATATAACTTAAATCGACTGAATTGACTGTTTTTGTTATTTAATGTTATATACATATAGGGGCATATTTATCTTATCTATCTATCTAAATAAATTTAAACCTAAGTTTAGAGCTAAAACTGTGGTTTAACTATAAACATAGGAAATGCTGTGTTTAAGTAGTTATTATCACAGCCAAATGTCATATTTGATTTTTGTTTCTGAATTGAAAAGCTGAAAAGGTAAATCATATCAAATAAATTGTACGTAAACTTGCTGGTGTAGCTCTTCTTTTTGGCAATATTCGCTACAATGTTCTTTGTCTGACTGCGATAAGTTTTACTTGATTTTCATCTAAAATATTATTGAACTTTGTTGTTTTTTTTTTTTTTTATTTTCTATTAAATAGTTTTGTTTTATTTAGGTACTTTTTTCGACATCCAATTTTAGGAATGACAGCACAAAATAACCAGTTCTTTTTATAAATCTTCAGTGATTCTTTATATGAATCCCAGTCTGACATGTCTCTAGAAGCTTTCGCTCTGTTAAAGAGTTTTCTGCATTCTTTTCGAAGTGGATCCAGCCTTGAGTTCCACCAGTGTGGCTTCTTTTTACCTCTTACTGGTATTAGAGGGCATGCAGTATCTAGAGCTTTGTTTAGGGCTAATGTTAGATTATTGACTTTGTCGTCAAGATCTTCAATGTTGGAGGGAGTATTAAAAAGTTCAGGTTTTACTAAACTATTTAACGTTCTCTTGTATTTTGGCCAATTTGTTCTTTTCAGATTTCGAAAGATCGGTTGGCAAGGTGATTCATTTATAAAGTCAAACTGGATGTATCTATGATCAGAAAAGGAGTGATCTTTAGATACCTTCCAGTTCAAAATATTATTATTAATGAAGTCGGAGACAAGAGTTATATCTAAAACTTCTTGTCGATTTTTAGTAATAAAGGTTGGCTCATTACCAACGTTACTTACGAGTAGGTTAGTGTTTAGAATATAGTCGAAAAGAGACTCACCTCTGTCGTTTATATCCGTGCTACCCCATACTGTATGGTGGGCGTTAGCGTCACTACCGATGATGAGGCCGATGTTGAGCCTTTGTGCTTCAGTTATCAATCTCTCCAGAGTGTCACCCG
Source organism: Eupeodes latifasciatus (assembly GCA_920104205.1). Lineage (NCBI taxonomy): Eukaryota > Metazoa > Arthropoda > Insecta > Diptera > Syrphidae > Eupeodes > Eupeodes latifasciatus. Next base: position 20,600,493 of record OV049927.1, read on the forward strand.
GGAGAGGGCCAAGATGGTCGTGGCCAAGATACGCCGACGCCAGCCAGAACGTTCCTCTGGCTGTTTCCAGACTTGCGGCTGTGATATCTCGATCGCTGAAATTAGGGAGTAAATATACATTTAGGCTGCGTTTTACTAATATCCAAGATCTGGGTTCATCCTCACCTGATGCATACAGCACGCAGTATCTGGGAGTCCTGATTCCTCGAACAATGGATTTAACAATCCAGGGTTCTTGAATCAGGACAATATCTTCATCGCTGCTGGATAGGCGAAGAAGAAGGGAGGCCGAAGCCTTTATGGAGTGTTGGAGGTTAATCTGGAGTAACCGCAGCATTTTTGCTACTGCACTCCCGATCAGCCTCCAACACAGTAATGTCGGAGTCATCCATATCAGAGGACGATTCTAAAAGAATGTCCTCATCTCCGCTGTCGTAGACCTCGGCCTCCATTGCGGATACCTGAGATGCATCGTCCTCCAATGAAGGAAGTGTGACCGATGCACCAGGTTCCTCAGCAGCAGTTTCCGCTTGTGTGGGTGGGGGAGGGAGAAGGATTTGTGCCTCGACCCCATCTTTTTTATAGACCCTCAGCGTAATTTCATCGAACCCAAACCTAATCACACCTTTTGATTGCGCCAGAGGAGAAAGGGACTCTGCATTGATGATTACAATAGCACCCTTGTAGGGTCCCTTTGGATCCTCCAATTTCGCAACCTTCCAGTTGTGAGTAGGAAGAGTTGGATTGGAGAGCCGGATTACCTTCAGAACGTGGTCAGCTTCCTTGAATATGGCCAGAACCGTGATGCGAGCTCTTGGTCTGCAAGGAATGTCCTCCTTTGCTACAACCTCGAGCTTAGCACCAGGCCAGACCTCTCCAAGTCGGCTGACCGCCAGCGTCAGTAGGTCGCACGACCTCTGATCATCACAGACCATCAACTTGATGTGTCCCTGATGCCAACCGCCATCTTTTGTGATGGGCGGTGGTCCCGGATTGTCAGACATGATCTCGACAAAACTGAAGGCCAGCTGTCCTTTGGCCAATGTCCAGTTCTCGGCAGAGATCGTGCCATCCACATCACTTCTGTCGATAATCGCGACTATCTTTTTGTCCTTTAGAACGTCACTGAAGGACATTTTTTCCTTGCGAGGGTCAAGAGGAGTGCTGGTGTTTAGCACTTTGGGGCGTTTAGGTAGTGAAACACTACCTTCCATAGACCTTTGTCGCTTCGACGTTGAGTCTTGGCTGGTCTTCAAATTATTTTTGGCCAGGAAATTCTTGGCCCATTTTATCTTGGCGTCATGCTGAGAGTTTCCTCCAGCGCCTAGTTGTTCACCAAACGTCTGGAGAATCCTCTTAGCATTACGCATGTCCCTGTAGTAGGCCTTGGAGGGTCTGAGCTTACGCCCATCTCCCCCAGGACCTTCTTTAGGATTATTTGCTTTGGAGGTAGAAGGACCTGGCACCACAGCCCTACTACCTCCGACAGGCGGTGTAGAAGAGACGAGAGGTTTACTCTCTGTGGTAGTAGAGGAGCCGTTCTTCACAACTGCCTCACTACAGGAAGAAGGTGATGTTACCTGTTTGTCCGATATTCCACTGGCGACAACAGGACTGTGAGTGTCCACAGCCTTGTCGGCACCAGTGGAAGAGGGATGAATAGCAGAAAACTTTGCCGTCGTACTGCTGGCCGTTTCGGTCTTTTGATTTTGTTTTTGTTTTGTTTGTTTTGTTTTAAAAAAGTTCATTTTGAATCCCACGAGTAGCGGATAAGGGGTGGTCCATCTGTACAGAGATCCGTGTATACAGATAAGGCTAGTTAATCCGGAGGTCACCAGGTATCCGGATACTCCGTTAGCGACTGAGCTAGTTTTTTAATTGGGCCCTCAGCCTGGCCGATCATCGGCACGGGTCGTATAACACCTTAGATCCAGCCCAATTGGGAAGTTTAAGGGAAGGATATGTTTTGGAAAAGGAGAGACGAACAGCAATTAAGCCATAAGCGTCCCAGGAAGGAAACTAGGCATTGACAGACAGTTATATACTATACAGTCAGGGGATAAGGAGACGTCAGCCAGCATAATAGCACAGAGCTGACGGAGGTGGGGGTAAAGGATTAGGAAGGGGAGGGGGCGAGCGACCTTTGGTTTCAGGACTCTTCTGGGGAAATAATTCCCGAGAATCATTGACCTTACTCAGCTTCTACAACTCGACAAGTTCGACGCTCAGGTAGAAGGAAAAAAAAATAATAGTTAAATCGGTCAAATTTGTGAATTGTTTAGACTAGTTTTTTTCAAAACTAGTAGCATACATAAAGTTTAAATTAATATAAATAAAGTCTGTCGGTAGAAATACCTAGAAACAAACAAACCGTAGCAAACTTTTTTAAAGATAATTATAAATACCTAGGAAGTGAAACTTTAGGTACCATTATAGGTACAAACGAGGAATTCGTATTCGAAGAGCGACCGGAAGAACTTCAGGACGAAGATGTAAACATGGGTGGAAAGGATGCAAATGCAAAGAATCTCCAGAAAGGAGCTACTGCATATTACGCCGGATTTGCTGCAAAAAAACTAAAGAGCAAACTAAACTGTGATAAATGTGCCAAAAATCTAATAGACGAAGAAGAGATGGACACGGAAAGGCAAGAGACGTTTTTAATTAAACTGAGAGCATATACGACATCGGCCACAACTTCAAAGTTTGGACAACTGACAGTTCCTTCAATCCGTTTTGAAGAAACTGGTCAATATTCTGCACACCATATTTTTGCAAAATTTTTCAACAATGTGTGCTATGGAAAAGCTGGCTGATACTTGGACGTAAAATATTTTGAAGGTGAAGGACATGATTCCAACAGTAAGCTGTTCAACCGAACATCAAGAAGCTATCACCAAATTTGTGCTGATCGGACTGATCATTTTGAAACTCAGAAGGAAAAACAAAAGCTTTAAGGAAAAAGAAACCAAAGAAACAAAATATATTTTATTGTAGTTTGAGTGCTGTGATACATATATAATGCGAATATTTATACATATATAATTTATAGTTTAAGGACGAGGAATAGGCCTACTGGGGATACCTCGAAAAAAAAAATCCCATCTAGTACTCCATTGGGTGATGTGGAAAAGAGTACGAAATGCTTTTTCATTATTGTAGTATTTTTATTCAATTTATTTTTTCTTTTTTTTTTAAATACATATGTCAAAAACATTATTCTTCGTTGCATAAAATTATTCCAGATCTAATATCATTTTTCGTTCGCAAGATACTCGAGGTGACAAATATTTTTTTCAAAAACCGGTACCTAATAGATTTCTTTTCAAAATTACCTGGTTCAGTATCATTTGAAATTATGTAATTTTTTGAGAAATTTAATTTCCTATTTTTGACCAGCAAAAATTGTATGAAAGTGCTTTGAGACTTATTTTTCAAATTTGAATTCAATCGACCCAATGATTCAATAAATACTTGCCAGATAGTTTCATTTAATCGCAAGCAAAAAAAGTAAAGTATACCTTACTTACTATTTTCTTTGTTTGAAGCGACCATGGTCAATATAAGAAGTTTTAGCAAATCTTGAAACAATGTTAGCATGGTTTTTGATGAAATCAAAAACTGAATGATTTTCTCTGTAACATATTGTAGCCGGAACGTGCTGCATTCCTTAAAAATATTGAGTACTTAAATTTCATTAATTAATTTAGGTATACATAAGTTGATTGGCATTTTCAAACTTACTAGGTACAAAACAAAAAAATGTTTAAATACCTACAGTTCAGTAATAATAACAATGATGAAAACTGATGTAGGCGTTAAAAATATAAATTTAAATTTAAATAGGTTATTATTATTATTCACTCTTATAAGTATACAATTTTTTTTTTTTTTTTGCATTTTTATTCAATAAGTTTGATGAGTATAAGCCTCCCCCGTCGTCTTCCACAATTGTCGGTCTAAAGCTTCTCTCCAATAGTTTGGGCAAAAATGCTGTATTTCGTCTCTCCACCTTTTGAGTTGTCTTCCTACATTTCTTTTCTTGTCTCGCGGGGTCCACTCTGTTGTTATTTTGGTCCATCGATCATCTGAGGTTCGGAATATGTGTCCAGCCCAATCTCATTTAAGTCTTCTTGTTCTTTGAAGAACATCTTCAAATTTCGTTTGGTTTCTTATGTTTTCGTGGTTAATCCGTTGGGATAACCTCACTTTAAGAATCGATCTTTCCATCGCTCTTTGGCAAGATTGGAGCTTATTTTCGTAGATTGCCATGTTTGGCAACCATATGTCAAGACTGGAAGAACCGTCGCGTCGAGTCGAAAACACATTTTCTTGTTTGGGTTGAGATATTAAGATCCAGCAGATTCTTCACATTCCAAAATTGTCTCCAAGCGCTTGCTATTCTATGGTTAACATTTTTAACGTCTTTATCGATGAATGATATAGTTTGACCCAAATAATTGTAGTCTTCTACGTAGTATAAAGCGATATCATCAATTTTTATTATGGAATGGTTGCCATTTGACATTATTTTGCTTTTTTGTCGATTAGTGGATAAACCGACTTTTTTGCATTCTATACAAAGCTCGTTTAGCATAGTTTGTAATTCATGTTTTGACGTGGCGATTAAAACAATATCATCTGCAAATCTAAGATTTGATAGAAATCTACCGTTTATCTTCAATCCCTTGTTTTCCCATTCCAAGTTACGAAAAATCTCTTCCAAAGTTGCGGAAAAAAGTGCTGGTGAAAGTGGATCACGTTGCCGTACTCCACGTGTCGTCTGAAATATTGGTCCAGTACTTTCCGTTTTAATGCGCGCAACATTATCCTTGTACATGTTTTGAAGAACACGAACAATTTTCGGTTCCACACCTTGTTTAATTAGCGCTTGCCAGATAAATATTTGCTCAACTGTATCGAACGCTTTGGCGAAATCAATAAATGCAATATATAGCGTAGCGTTATATTATATTCCTTGCTCATTTCTATGATTTGGCTCATTGTTTGAAGATGGTCCATTGTTGAGAATCCAGATCTGAACCCAGCTTGCTCAAAAGGTTGATTGAATTCTAGGCTTGTTTTCATTCTATTGAAAAGGCATTTCGCAAATACTTTATAAACGCAAGATATTATACTAATGGGCCTATAGTTGTTTATGTCGTCCGTCTTGCCTTTTTTGTGGATGAGGAATATTTCGGATTTCTTCCATTGTTCTGGGATTTCCTCGGTGACCAAAACCTGATTGAAAATATCTTTCAACCAGTTGGCCAATGAACATTTTGCGTATTTTAAATACTCTGCAGCAATTCCATCACTTCCATTGCATTTCTCGTTTTTTAAGCTTTGAATCGCATTCTCGACTTCGCTTTTAAGTAAAATTGGAAACTGTTGCTCTTCTTGCCAATCAGTGCTTGTGTCAGCATTTAAAAGTGAATGAGAGTCAGAATTGTTTAGTTGGGTTTTGTATAAATTGCTGTAGAAGTTTGTTGCTATGTTGTTGATATCTTTTCTGTTATGAGTCTTGCTAGCATTTTTGGATAAGGCAACGATCCATTCTTTATTAGTTTTTAATGAAGCATTTGCTTTTTTAATTGATTTTGTTTTTTCAATTATATTTTGTAAAAAGTTGTCGTTAAAAGTTTGGATGTCTTCTTGTGATTTTTTCTTAAATTTTTTCCTAAGATTTGCAAGATTATGTTTTTCGGATCGATTAAGACTGACCTTTAGGCGTATACTCTCACGTTCTTCAATAAGCTTTAATGTTTCGTTTGAGAGTTTTTGCGGTTTCATTGCTGATGCTGTCAGAATGTGTCTATCTGCAGATTGCTTGATTGTTCGTTCTAAGATGTTATATTGGTTTTGAAATGGCTCATGTCTAGATGCAAGTATTTGGTATCTTTGTTGTAGATCAATATTGTAATTCCTTATGGCTTCATCGGTGAGGGTCTTTGATACATTCTTCTTTGTTGTTCTGTGGAGTTGTCTGTTGTTGTGACTAATTCTCAGTTTGGCTCGTACTAGTCGGTGATCCGAATCAAACTCGAAATTATTCAAAACGCTTACATCTTCTAAAACAGATCGTTTATTTGATAGGATATAATCGTATTGGTTTTTGTAGTTCCTGTCTGGCCACTGGTTTTGTGGTTTCTTTTTAAATAAGGAGTTGCCCACCACTAGCTTGTTTTGCCAAATATGCTCGATGAGGCGGCTTCTTCTTGCGTTTCTTTCTCCATATCCAAATTCATCCATAATTGGTTCTTCTCCTCTCTCCCTTAATCCAATTTTTGCATTAAAGTCGCCAATTGTTAAGAGAATTTCAGATTTGAGATGTATTGTTGCTCTTTCAAGTGTATCATAAAAAGTATCTATTTCTTCCTCTGTTGCCTTCTTAGTTGGTGCATATACTTGAATAATGGATATATTACATTTGTCAATTTTGAATCTTACACCTATCACTCTGTCGTTAAATCCTTTTATTTCTAGAATGTTCGTTTTTAGTTTATCATGATTCCAACGCCAGTAAATCCGTCCGTATCCGAGGCTTGTTGGTGCTTCGCAACTATAAGATTTTTAAGTGGTCAGGAAGTCACCCTGACGGCACAACCCCCAACCTGCAGGGCCAGATCCTTAGTATAACTCCAAGGACGGGGAGCCGGATAAACCGCTCCTTATACGCCTGGGCTCCGAATAAGTCGTAGAAGCCCTATAAGGTGTTCACTAAGTAGTTCAGCCTTACTGGAACTGTAGACGCCACCGTTGATTCCATCTCGGGAATTCCTCCGCTGCCGTCTGGATAAGGAGAGGTGCCTTAGTGGACGCACATCTCCCCCCTCTCTCGTTTGCTGCCCCCAACAACTTTCCACTGGGGTTGGAACCCAATCTCTAGTTGAGGTACTAGGCACCCGATGTTCACCACGGGGAGGTGAGAGTAGGAGTTGATAGACAGAGGTTGGTTTTGAGAAAAACCTGTGGACGCTTGTGTCCTGTTGAATGCACATGTCTACCATTTGAACATCCCACATACCCACAGGACAGCGCAGTAGAGGAAGACCGCGAATCAGGTGGCGCGCACAAGTGGAAGGTGACCTCACCCAACTCGGAGCGCGAAACTGGAGACATCTAGCTAGGGACCGAGCTAGATGGAGAAGTTTGTTAGTTTGTTGGGTGAGGCCCTAGTTCACACAGGACTGTAGCGCCACCTTAAGTAAGTAAGTAAGTAAGTAAGATTCCAACGCCAAAGGATCCTTTTTTGGTACCGAAATATGCAAAAATGTTGCCGTTGTCTAGTTCTCTAACGCTTTCTCCATGTCTTCTTACTTCAGCTAGACCCATAACATCCCAGTTTATCTTTAAGAGGGCATTTTTGAGTTCTATAAATTTTTCTTCGGATAGTAAAGTTCTAGTGTTAAGCGTTGCAATATGTAATTGCTTGATTCTGTTTGAGTTTAAATTATTGTTTATATTATTTTTGATATAATGTGGTTGATTTTTGTATTCTTTAGAAGGGGGGTTTTGGCCATGTACCTCCACGGTGGCCAACCGGGTTGGAGGCATAATTTGAAAATTATACAGTTCGTTTGTGTTATTATTCGTTTCATTTTCGTGCAAAGGTTGGCTTCTTAAATTGTTTCTTAACTTAGATTCTGCTAGTTCTGTGTTAGTTTTTTTTCGGATAAAAAATCTTTACCGGAGCTATTGTAAGTATCGAGGTTCTCCTGAGATACAGTTTTCTGAAGAACGTATTTTCTTAGTGGAGAATTTGAAGATAATGTTTGTGTTTTTCGATTTGGAGTTGTTTTGTTCTTTTTTATTGTTCCCGTTCGAGGATGCGTTGATTTTTCGATGTCTTCTTGTTGTGGATCCTCATCGGACAGCTTTCGTTTGTTTTGTTTCTCATTTGATTGTGAAGGAGCAGGTATCTCCTCTATTTCTTGGTCTGAAAGTTGTTTGCCGTTAACCCATAGAGTGTTATGTTTGATTTGAATCTTTGCATTCCTTTCCTGGTTTTGAATGGCATCAGCCTTTTGTTTTAAATTTTTTCTCTTCTCTACATTCTCTTTGGGTAGGTCCTCAAATATAGAATATTTTGTTTTGTTTTTGTTGTTGTATTGTTTAAGAGCGCTTAACTTACTCATGATATGATTTTTTATTCTTTGGGCAAGGAATCCTATCTTTATAGGTCGAACTTTTTGTTCATTTTTGCTTCCTAGCCTATACACAAAGTCTAGATCTCTAATCGAAATTTCTAAATCAAAGATTGTATTCAAAAGACGTATAATTGTGGTTTCAAGTTCAGAGATACTATTTTCGTCTTCGTCGATACCAAAAATGATGACATTTTTTCTTCTGATTTGGCATTCCAAAATATTTATTTTTGCTTCATGTTTTTCAACTTTCGATTCTAAAATAGACATTTTGGGACTTATCTTGTCTATTTTTGATTCCACCCCTGTTAGAGTATTGGACAAGCTTCTTATATCTGACTCAAGTTATGTTTTAGAGTCAGTTATACTTTTATACAGCAAAGCCATCATATCTTTGAGTTCTGAGTTACTCACGTCCTCATGTTTTGAGTTTTCTTGATTTTTTTCTGAATTCATATTGTATCGTTTGGAACTGTTGTAGAAAAGATTCTGTGAATTTTTATTGAACTCTAATTTCGTATCAGTTTTAATATTTCAGGGTTGTTATAAAACTGGTTTGTGTCTTTAATATATTTTTGTTTATTGGTTCTGTGTCTTAACTAATTAGGCATTGGTTTTTTGTTGTATTGCAATATTCTGTGGTGGATAAGTCTTCTAAGCTTATATGTGGGATCAGTGTTACCGCTATGCGACTTTAGTCGCATTTTGACCCTTTTTTGTGCCTGATGCGACCATGATACGACTTTTTTAAAAACTGTCTATTTTGACCCTTTTTAAAAAATTATGCGACTTTTTTGACCACCCCATCTCTAGAAAAATACACTGAAAAGATGTTATTTTCTTAATTCATACAAAATTTCCAAACTTCCATTGATATAAGAACATAACTAACACTGTCACACATAATTTCAAGGGTTTTTTCTAAGTTAACAATTCTAAAAAAATAGATTAACGAACCGCCTGTGTGTGGAAACATGTAATGCAATGCTCTCTGCAGCAAATATTTTAGAAAAGCAAACTCTTGATGAATGGAAACCTTCAGAGGAACTTATAAAAAGCTACCGTAAATTAATCACAAAAAAATAATGACTCCTATTTTAAAAATAATGTAAATATAAAAGTCAAATATTTATAAATAACTAGCTGACCCGACAAACGTTGTGTTGTCATATAAATAATTTCTAGAAAATATTTTGCTAGAAATAAATAACTTATTGTAAGTGTGTAAGGATTTGGTATATAAGTGGGAGAGGTATAGATCACTGTAAAAGGTGATAAAATACTAAAATAAAAAATCACCAAACTAATTTTTTTAATTTATTAAAATTAATTCTTTAAAATTATATCGCTAATTATTATTGTACTACAAAAGAACAATATCAATCCCTTAATGCAACAGAGTGTACAATATTTTGTGTGATCTTATCTTTCACCAATACAAACCAACTGAGAGCACGCCACGTATAATTGTCCATGTGAAAAATATGAAGTGCTCAAATCTAAGCCGCAGATAGACATCGTTTGGCCTTGAGACTTATTGATAGTCATTGCAAATACCAATCTAATTGGAAATTGAAAGCGTTTGAATTGAATTGGCACATCTGTGGGTATAATAGGGATTCGCGGAAATAATATATTTTCACTACGGAATTTTCCATTTACTATTATCGCTTCGATAACATTTTTCATTAATTTTTTAATTACTAATCGCGTGCCGTTGCACAACCGTGGTGGGTTCAAATTACGAAGCAAAATTACCGGAGATCCAACCTTCAGTTGTAAATTTTGCGGTGGCATGCCTGGTAAATATAATGAGTTCAAAAACTCAGCTATATAATATACAGCTTCGGTAGCATCACAAACTGTATTAACATATTTTTTTGATCCCAAGTCTCCTGGTAACAAATGTTGTATCTTGAGATTTTATTCGTTGACATCCACATTTTTTGCTGCTAAAATTGCTCTTTCTGCCGGCCACTCATGATTTATAAGTATATTTTCTCTGTACATCGGGAAATATCTGGTCAATGAGAGCATCTTGTGAATCAATAACCTTGCAGAAATCGACCGGTAATTTTATGCATCCAGTTTCATCTGTAGTAACTTTTCCGTCGACTATATCTATCAACAGTTATTTTGAGAATGTTTCAGCGGATGGATCTTGAAGCATTTGAACACGCATATTTACTTTCAGTTTGATTTGAAGCACGCGTTGATCTCATCGGCGTACGTTGAACGCGGAATAACGGGAAATGTTTGTCTCAAATCACCTGAAAGGAGTAACAGAGTGCCGCCAAATTGTCTGTCGTTGTTTTTTATATCTTTCAATGTTCTGTTCAACGCCTCAGGCGAATGTTTGTGTGCCATAGTGCCCAGATGAAAATTTTACACTGTGGCCATAAATGATTGTTTTTTATATTGCACACCGCGTCTGGGTTATTTTGAATATTTTGTGGCAGTTTAAATACTGAATGAGCTGTTCTGCTTCCATCCAATAAAGTTGCCGCAATGCCAGAAGATGAAACAGCCAATGCGATAGCATTATTTGATCGTGTTTAAGCAAGAATTATCGAATAATGGAATGTTTTGCGAGTTCCACCTGGTGCATCAAAAAAAAAAAGAATCCTACTTGTCTTGCCAGAACTGTGAGCATGATGTGGTCATTAATGTTTTTTGTTCTCCATTCATTAGTGGGACATTGCGAGCAACAATCGCTGCCATTTCTACAGTGATGTATTGTAGTTCACAATTCAATTCAGTGTCTATTAAATCAAATACATTTCGATTTGGTGAATGCATACCGAAATGACTGAGTGGAAAGTTGGCAATGATAATGCAAAGATCCCAATAGCAATCAATGCTTCATTATACATAGCGTCACTGAATACTATCGTAAGATCGTTGCACCGTGTACGATGGTGATGCAATTAAACCATAATACTTAGGAATATAAAAAATAGATAAAAACCTATTCTCAGACCTACCGAATATATATGCAAAATTTTATTGAAATTGGTTAAGCCGTTTCGGAGGAGTATGGCAACTAACACTGTGACAGGAATATTTTATATATTAGATATAAATTCCTAAAATGTACCTCAATTTTTGTATTTCAAAAGAACTGAATAGAATATGAATTTATTTATTTTTTAGTTTAACTTTAAAACTTGAGTTAATATAACTTAAATCGACTGAATTGACTGTTTTTGTTATTTAATGTTATATACATATAGGGGCATATTTATCTTATCTATCTATCTAAATAAATTTAAACCTAAGTTTAGAGCTAAAACTGTGGTTTAACTATAAACATAGGAAATGCTGTGTTTAAGTAGTTATTATCACAGCCAAATGTCATATTTGATTTTTGTTTCTGAATTGAAAAGCTGAAAAGGTAAATCATATCAAATAAATTGTACGTAAACTTGCTGGTGTAGCTCTTCTTTTTGGCAATATTCGCTACAAAGTTCTTTGTCTGACTGCGATAAGTTTTCCTTGGTTTTCATCTAAAATATTATTGAACTTTGTTGTTTTTTTTTTTTTTATTTTCTATTAAATAGTTTTGTTTTATTTAGGTACTTTTTTCGACATCCAATTTTAGGAATGACAGCACAAAATAACCAGTTCTTTTTATAAATCTTCAGTGATTCTTTATATGAATCCCAGTCTGACATGTCTCTAGAAGCTTTCGCTCTGTTAAAGAGTTTTCTGCATTCTTTTCGAAGTGGATCCAGCCTTGAGTTCCACCAGTGTGGCTTCTTTTTGCCTCTTACTTGTATTAGAGGGCATGCAGTATCTAGAGCTTTGTTTAGGGCTAATGTTAGATTATTGACTTTGTCGTCAAGATCTTCAATGTTGGAGGGAGTATTAAAAAGTTCAGGTTTTACTAAACTATTTAACGTTCTCTTGTATTTTGGCCAATTTGTTCTTTTCAGATTTCGAAAGATCGGTTGGCAAGGTGATTCATTTATAAAGTCAAACTGGATGTATCTATGATCAGAAAAGGAGTGATCTTTAGATACCTTCCAGTTCAAAATATTATTATTAATGAAGTCGGAGACAAGAGTTATATCTAAAACTTCTTGTCGATTTTTAGTAATAAAGGTTGGCTCATTACCAACGTTACTTACGAGTAGGTTAGTGTTTAGAATATAGTCGAAAAGAGACTCACCTCTGTCGTTTATATCCGTGCTACCCCATACTGTATGGTGGGCGTTAGCGTCACTACCGATGATGAGGCCGATGTTGAGCCTTTGTGCTTCAGTTATCAATCTCTCCAGAGTGTCACCCGGGAGAGGGCCAAGATGGTCGTGGCCAAGATACGCCGACGCCAGCCAGAACGTTCCTCTGGCTGTTTCCAGACTTGCGGCTGTGATATCTCGATCGCTGAAATTAGGGAGTAAATATACATTTAGGCTGCGTTTTACTAATATCCAAGATCTGGGTTCATCCTCACCTGATGCATACAGCACGCAGTATCTAGGAGTCCTGATTCCTCGAACAATGGATTTAACAATCCAGGGTTCTTGAATCAGGACAATATCTTCATCGCTGCTGGATAGGCGAAGAAGAAGGGAGGCCGAAGCCTTTATGGAGTGTTGGAGGTTAATCTGGAGTAACCGCAGCATTTTTGCTACTGCACTCCCGATCAGCCTCCAACACAGTAATGTCGGAGTCATCCATATCAGAGGACGATTCTAAAAGAATGTCCTCATCTCCGCTGTCGTAGACCTCGGCCTCCATTGCGGATACCTGAGATGCATCGTCCTCCAATGAAGGAAGTGTGACCGATGCACCAGGTTCCTCAGCAGCAGTTTCCGCTTGTGTGGGTGGGGGAGGGAGAAGGATTTGTGCCTCGACCCCATCTTTTTTATAGACCCTCAGCGTAATTTCATCGAACCCAAACCTAATCACACCTTTTGATTGCGCCAGAGGAGAAAGGGACTCTGCATTGATGATTACAATAGCACCCTTGTAGGGTCCCTTTGGATCCTCCAATTTCGCAACCTTCCAGTTGTGAGTAGGAAGAGTTGGATTGGAGAGCCGGATTACCTTCAGAACGTGGTCAGCTTCCTTGAATATGGCCAGAACCGTGATGCGAGCTCTTGGTCTGCAAGGAATGTCCTCCTTTGCTACAACCTCGAGCTTAGCACCAGGCCAGACCTCTCCAAGTCGGCTGACCGCCAGCGTCAGTAGGTCGCACGACCTCTGATCATCACAGACCATCAACTTGATGTGTCCCTGATGCCAACCGCCATCTTTTGTGATGGGCGGTGGTCCCGGATTGTCAGACATGATCTCGACAAAACTGAAGGCCAGCTGTCCTTTGGCCAATGTCCAGTTCTCGGCAGAGATCGTGCCATCCACATCACTTCTGTCGATAATCGCGACTATCTTTTTGTCCTTTAGAACGTCACTGAAGGACATTTTTTCCTTGCGAGGGTCAAGAGGAGTGCTGGTGTTTAGCACTTTGGGGCGTTTAGGTAGTGAAACACTACCTTCCATAGACCTTTGTCGCTTCGACGTTGAGTCTTGGCTGGTCTTCAAATTATTTTTGGCCAGGAAATTCTTGGCCCATTTTATCTTGGCGTCATGCTGAGAGTTTCCTCCAGCGCCTAGTTGTTCACCAAACGTCTGGAGAATCCTCTTAGCATTACGCATGTCCCTGTAGTAGGCCTTGGAGGGTCTGAGCTTACGCCCATCTCCCCCAGGACCTTCTTTAGGATTATTTGCTTTGGAGGTAGAAGGACCTGGCACCACAGCCCTACTACCTCCGACAGGCGGTGTAGAAGAGACGAGAGGTTTACTCTCTGTGGTAGTAGAGGAGCCGTTCTTCACAACTGCCTCACTACAGGAAGAAGGTGATGTTACCTGTTTGTCCGATATTCCACTGGCGACAACAGGACTGTGAGTGTCCACAGCCTTGTCGGCACCAGTGGAAGAGGGATGAATAGCAGAAAACTTTGCCGTCGTACTGCTGGCCGTTTCGGTCTTTTGATTTTGTTTTTGTTTTGTTTGTTTTGTTTTAAAAAAGTTCATTTTGAATCCCACGAGTAGCGGATAAGGGGTGGTCCATCTGTACAGAGATCCGTGTATACAGATAAGGCTAGTTAATCCGGAGGTCACCAGGTATCCGGATACTCCGTTAGCGACTGAGCTAGTTTTTTAATTGGGCCCTCAGCCTGGCCGATCATCGGCACGGGTCGTATAACACCTTAGATCCAGCCCAATTGGGAAGTTTAAGGGAAGGATATGTTTTGGAAAAGGAGAGACGAACAGCAATTAAGCCATAAGCGTCCCAGGAAGGAAACTAGGCATTGACAGACAGTTATATACTATACAGTCAGGGGATAAGGAGACGTCAGCCAGCATAATAGCACAGAGCTGACGGAGGTGGGGGTAAAGGATTAGGAAGGGGAGGGGGCGAGCGACCTTTGGTTTCAGGACTCTTCTGGGGAAATAATTCCCGAGAATCATTGACCTTACTCAGCTTCTACAACTCGACAAGTTCGACGCTCAGGTAGAAGGAAAAAAAAATAATAGTTAAATCGGTCAAATTTGTGAATTGTTTAGACTAGTTTTTTTCAAAACTAGTAGCATACATAAAGTTTAAATTAATATAAATAAAGTCTGTCGGTAGAAATACCTAGAAACAAACAAACCGTAGCAAACTTTTTTAAAGATAATTATAAATACCTAGGAAGTGAAACTTTAGGTACCATTATAGGTACAAACGAGGAATTCGTATTCGAAGAGCGACCGGAAGAACTTCAGGACGAAGATGTAAACATGGGTGGAAAGGATGCAAATGCAAAGAATCTCCAGAAAGGAGCTACTGCATATTACGCCGGATTTGCTGCAAAAAAACTAAAGAGCAAACTAAACTGTGATAAATGTGCCAAAAATCTAATAGACGAAGAAGAGATGGACACGGAAAGGCAAGAGACGTTTTTAATTAAACTGAGAGCATATACGACATCGGCCACAACTTCAAAGTTTGGACAACTGACAGTTCCTTCAATCCGTTTTGAAGAAACTGGTCAATATTCTGCACACCATATTTTTGCAAAATTTTTCAACAATGTGTGCTATGGAAAAGCTGGCTGATACTTGGACGTAAAATATTTTGAAGGTGAAGGACATGATTCCAACAGTAAGCTGTTCAACCGAACATCAAGAAGCTATCACCAAATTTGTGCTGATCGGACTGATCATTTTGAAACTCAGAAGGAAAAACAAAAGCTTTAAGGAAAAAGAAACCAAAGAAACAAAATATATTTTATTGTAGTTTGAGTGCTGTGATACATATATAATGCGAATATTTATACATATATAATTTATAGTTTAAGGACGAGGAATAGGCCTACTGGGGATACCTCGAAAAAAAAAATCCCATCTAGTACTCCATTGGGTGATGTGGAAAAGAGTACGAAATGCTTTTTCATTATTGTAGTATTTTTATTCAATTTATTTTTTCTTTTTTTTTTAAATACATATGTCAAAAACATTATTCTTCGTTGCATAAAATTATTCCAGATCTAATATCATTTTTCGTTCGCAAGATACTCGAGGTGACAAATATTTTTTTCAAAAACCGGTACCTAATAGATTTCTTTTCAAAATTACCTGGTTCAGTATCATTTGAAATTATGTAATTTTTTGAGAAATTTAATTTCCTATTTTTGACCAGCAAAAATTGTATGAAAGTGCTTTGAGACTTATTTTTCAAATTTGAATTCAATCGACCCAATGATTCAATAAATACTTGCCAGATAGTTTCATTTAATCGCAAGCAAAAAAAGTAAAGTATACCTTACTTACTATTTTCTTTGTTTGAAGCGACCATGGTCAATATAAGAAGTTTTAGCAAATCTTGAAACAATGTTAGCATGGTTTTTGATGAAATCAAAAACTGAATGATTTTCTCTGTAACATATTGTAGCCGGAACGTGCTGCATTCCTTAAAAATATTGAGTACTTAAATTTCATTAATTAATTTAGGTATACATAAGTTGATTGGCATTTTCAAACTTACTAGGTACAAAACAAAAAAATGTTTAAATACCTACAGTTCAGTAATAATAACAATGATGAAAACTGATGTAGGCGTTAAAAATATAAATTTAAATTTAAATAGGTTATTATTATTATTCACTCTTATAAGTATACAATTTTTTTTTTTTTTTTGCATTTTTATTCAATAAGTTTGATGAGTATAAGCCTCCCCCGTCGTCTTCCACAATTGTCGGTCTAAAGCTTCTCTCCAATAGTTTGGGCAAAAATGCTGTATTTCGTCTCTCCACCTTTTGAGTTGTCTTCCTACATTTCTTTTCTTGTCTCGCGGGGTCCACTCTGTTGTTATTTTGGTCCATCGATCATCTGAGGTTCGGAATATGTGTCCAGCCCAATCTCATTTAAGTCTTCTTGTTCTTTGAAGAACATCTTCAAATTTCGTTTGGTTTCTTATGTTTTCGTGGTTAATCCGTTGGGATAACCTCACTTTAAGAATCGATCTTTCCATCGCTCTTTGGCAAGATTGGAGCTTATTTTCGTAGATTGCCATGTTTGGCAACCATATGTCAAGACTGGAAGAACCGTCGCGTCGAGTCGAAAACACATTTTCTTGTTTGGGTTGAGATATTAAGATCCAGCAGATTCTTCACATTCCAAAATTGTCTCCAAGCGCTTGCTATTCTATGGTTAACATTTTTAACGTCTTTATCGATGAATGATATAGTTTGACCCAAATAATTGTAGTCTTCTACGTAGTATAAAGCGATATCATCAATTTTTATTATGGAATGGTTGCCATTTGACATTATTTTGCTTTTTTGTCGATTAGTGGATAAACCGACTTTTTTGCATTCTATACAAAGCTCGTTTAGCATAGTTTGTAATTCATGTTTTGACGTGGCGATTAAAACAATATCATCTGCAAATCTAAGATTTGATAGAAATCTACCGTTTATCTTCAATCCCTTGTTTTCCCATTCCAAGTTACGAAAAATCTCTTCCAAAGTTGCGGAAAAAAGTGCTGGTGAAAGTGGATCACGTTGCCGTACTCCACGTGTCGTCTGAAATATTGGTCCAGTACTTTCCGTTTTAATGCGCGCAACATTATCCTTGTACATGTTTTGAAGAACACGAACAATTTTCGGTTCCACACCTTGTTTAATTAGCGCTTGCCAGATAAATATTTGCTCAACTGTATCGAACGCTTTGGCGAAATCAATAAATGCAATATATAGCGTAGCGTTATATTATATTCCTTGCTCATTTCTATGATTTGGCTCATTGTTTGAAGATGGTCCATTGTTGAGAATCCAGATCTGAACCCAGCTTGCTCAAAAGGTTGATTGAATTCTAGGCTTGTTTTCATTCTATTGAAAAGGCATTTCGCAAATACTTTATAAACGCAAGATATTATACTAATGGGCCTATAGTTGTTTATGTCGTCCGTCTTGCCTTTTTTGTGGATGAGGAATATTTCGGATTTCTTCCATTGTTCTGGGATTTCCTCGGTGACCAAAACCTGATTGAAAATATCTTTCAACCAGTTGGCCAATGAACATTTTGCGTATTTTAAATACTCTGCAGCAATTCCATCACTTCCATTGCATTTCTCGTTTTTTAAGCTTTGAATCGCATTCTCGACTTCGCTTTTAAGTAAAATTGGAAACTGTTGCTCTTCTTGCCAATCAGTGCTTGTGTCAGCATTTAAAAGTGAATGAGAGTCAGAATTGTTTAGTTGGGTTTTGTATAAATTGCTGTAGAAGTTTGTTGCTATGTTGTTGATATCTTTTCTGTTATGAGTCTTGCTAGCATTTTTGGATAAGGCAACGATCCATTCTTTATTAGTTTTTAATGAAGCATTTGCTTTTTTAATTGATTTTGTTTTTTCAATTATATTTTGTAAAAAGTTGTCGTTAAAAGTTTGGATGTCTTCTTGTGATTTTTTCTTAAATTTTTTCCTAAGATTTGCAAGATTATGTTTTTCGGATCGATTAAGACTGACCTTTAGGCGTATACTCTCACGTTCTTCAATAAGCTTTAATGTTTCGTTTGAGAGTTTTTGCGGTTTCATTGCTGATGCTGTCAGAATGTGTCTATCTGCAGATTGCTTGATTGTTCGTTCTAAGATGTTATATTGGTTTTGAAATGGCTCATGTCTAGATGCAAGTATTTGGTATCTTTGTTGTAGATCAATATTGTAATTCCTTATGGCTTCATCGGTGAGGGTCTTTGATACATTCTTCTTTGTTGTTCTGTGGAGTTGTCTGTTGTTGTGACTAATTCTCAGTTTGGCTCGTACTAGTCGGTGATCCGAATCAAACTCGAAATTATTCAAAACGCTTACATCTTCTAAAACAGATCGTTTATTTGATAGGATATAATCGTATTGGTTTTTGTAGTTCCTGTCTGGCCACTGGTTTTGTGGTTTCTTTTTAAATAAGGAGTTGCCCACCACTAGCTTGTTTTGCCAAATATGCTCGATGAGGCGGCTTCTTCTTGCGTTTCTTTCTCCATATCCAAATTCATCCATAATTGGTTCTTCTCCTCTCTCCCTTAATCCAATTTTTGCATTAAAGTCGCCAATTGTTAAGAGAATTTCAGATTTGAGATGTATTGTTGCTCTTTCAAGTGTATCATAAAAAGTATCTATTTCTTCCTCTGTTGCCTTCTTAGTTGGTGCATATACTTGAATAATGGATATATTACATTTGTCAATTTTGAATCTTACACCTATCACTCTGTCGTTAAATCCTTTTATTTCTAGAATGTTCGTTTTTAGTTTATCATGATTCCAACGCCAGTAAATCCGTCCGTATCCGAGGCTTGTTGGTGCTTCGCAACTATAAGATTTTTAAGTGGTCAGGAAGTCACCCTGACGGCACAACCCCCAACCTGCAGGGCCAGATCCTTAGTATAACTCCAAGGACGGGGAGCCGGATAAACCGCTCCTTATACGCCTGGGCTCCGAATAAGTCGTAGAAGCCCTATAAGGTGTTCACTAAGTAGTTCAGCCTTACTGGAACTGTAGACGCCACCGTTGATTCCATCTCGGGAATTCCTCCGCTGCCGTCTGGATAAGGAGAGGTGCCTTAGTGGACGCACATCTCCCCCCTCTCTCGTTTGCTGCCCCCAACAACTTTCCACTGGGGTTGGAACCCAATCTCTAGTTGAGGTACTAGGCACCCGATGTTCACCACGGGGAGGTGAGAGTAGGAGTTGATAGACAGAGGTTGGTTTTGAGAAAAACCTGTGGACGCTTGTGTCCTGTTGAATGCACATGTCTACCATTTGAACATCCCACATACCCACAGGACAGCGCAGTAGAGGAAGACCGCGAATCAGGTGGCGCGCACAAGTGCAAGGTGACCTCACCCAACTCGGAGCGCGAAACTGGAGACATCTAGCTAGGGACCGAGCTAGATGGAGAAGTTTGTTAGTTTGTTGGGTGAGGCCCTAGTTCACACAGGACTGTAGCGCCACCTTAAGTAAGTAAGTAAGTAAGTAAGATTCCAACGCCAAAGGATCCTTTTTTGGTACCGAAATATGCAAAAATGTTGCCGTTGTCTAGTTCTCTAACGCTTTCTCCATGTCTTCTTACTTCAGCTAGACCTATAACATCCCAGTTTATCTTTAAGAGGGCATTTTTGAGTTCTATAAATTTTTCTTCGGATAGTAAAGTTCTAGTGTTAAGCGTTGCAATATGTAATTGCTTGATTCTGTTTGAGTTTAAATTATTGTTTATATTATTTTTGATATAATGTGGTTGATTTTTGTATTCTTTAGAAGGGGGGTTTTGGCCATGTACCTCCACGGTGGCCAACCGGGTTGGAGGCATAATTTGAAAATTATACAGTTCGTTTGTGTTATTATTCGTTTCATTTTCGTGCAAAGGTTGGCTTCTTAAATTGTTTCTTAACTTAGATTCTGCTAGTTCTGTGTTAGTTTTTTTTCGGATAAAAAATCTTGACCGGAGCTATTGTAAGTATTGAGGTTCTCCTGAGATACAGTTTTCTGAAGAACGTATTTTCTTAGTGGAGAATTTGAAGATAATGTTTGTGTTTTTCGATTTGGAGTTGTTTTGTTCTTTTTTATTGTTCCCGTTCGAGGATGCGTTGATTTTTCGATGTCTTCTTGTTGTGGATCCTCATCGGACAGCTTTCGTTTGTTTTGTTTCTCATTTGATTGTGAAGGAGCAGGTATCTCCTCTATTTCTTGGTCTGAAAGTTGTTTGCCGTTAACCCATAGAGTGTTATGTTTGATTTGAATCTTTGCATTCCTTTCCTGGTTTTGAATGGCATCAGCCTTTTGTTTTAAATTTTTTCTCTTCTCTACATTCTCTTTGGGTAGGTCCTCAAATATAGAATATTTTGTTTTGTTTTTGTTGTTGTATTGTTTAAGAGCGCTTAACTTACTCATGATATGATTTTTTATTCTTTGGGCAAGGAATCCTATCTTTATAGGTCGAACTTTTTGTTCATTTTTGCTTCCTAGCCTATACACAAAGTCTAGATCTCTAATCGAAATTTCTAAATCAAAGATTGTATTCAAAAGACGTATAATTGTGGTTTCAAGTTCAGAGATACTATTTTCGTCTTCGTCGATACCAAAAATGATGACATTTTTTCTTCTGATTTGGCATTCCAAAATATTTATTTTTGCTTCATGTTTTTCAACTTTCGATTCTAAAATAGACATTTTGGGACTTATCTTGTCTATTTTTGATTCCACCCCTGTTAGAGTATTGGACAAGCTTCTTATATCTGACTCAAGTTATGTTTTAGAGTCAGTTATACTTTTATACAGCAAAGCCATCATATCTTTGAGTTCTGAGTTACTCACGTCCTCATGTTTTGAGTTTTCTTGATTTTTTTCTGAATTCATATTGTATCGTTTGGAACTGTTGTAGAAAAGATTCTGTGAATTTTTATTGAACTCTAATTTCGTATCAGTTTTAATATTTCAGGATTGTTATAAAACTGGTTTGTGTCTTTAATATATTTTTGTTTATTGGTTCTGTGTCTTAACTAATTAGGCATTGGTTTTTTGTTGTATTGCAATATTCTGTGGTGGATAAGTCTTCTAAGCTTATATGTGGGAGCAGTGTTACCGCTATGCGACTTTAGTCGCATTTTGACCCTTTTTTGTGCCTGATGCGACCATGATACGACTTTTTTAAAAATTGTCTATTTTGACCCTTTTTAAAAAATTATGCGACTTTTTTGACCACCCCATCTCTAGAAAAATACACTGAAAAGATGTTATTTTCTTAATTCATACAAAATTTCCAAACTTCCATTGATATAAGAACATAACTAACACTGTCACACATAATTTCAAGGGTTTTTTCTAAGTTAACAATTCTAAAACAATAGATTAACGAACCGCCTGTGTGTGGAAACATGTAATGCAATGCTCTCTGCAGCAAATATTTTAGAAAAGCAAACTCTTGATGAATGGAAACCTTCAGAGGAACTTATAAAAAGCTACCGTAAATTAATCACAAAAAAATAATGACTCCTATTTTAAAAATAATGTAAATATAAAAGTCAAATATTTATAAATAATATAAATTCCTAAAATGTACCTCAATTTTTGTATTTCAAAAGAACTGAATAGAATATGAATTTATTTATTTTTTAGTTTAACTTTAAAACTTGAGTTAATATAACTTAAATCGACTGAATTGACTGTTTTTGTTATTTAATGTTATATACATATAGGGGCATATTTATCTTATCTATCTATATAAATAAATTTAAACCTAAGTTTAGAGCTAAAACTGTGGTTTAACTATAAACATAGGAAATGCTGTGTTTAAGTAGTTATTATCACAGCCAAATGTCATATTTGATTTTTGTTTCTGAATTGAAAAGCTGAAAAGGTGAATCATATCAAATAAATTGTACGTAAACTTGATGGTGTAGCTCTTCTTTTTGGCAATATTCGCTACAAAGTTCTTTGTCTGACTGCGATAAGTTTTCCTTGGTTTTCATCTAAAATATTATTGAACTTTGTTTTTTTTTTTTTTTATTTTCTATTAAATAGTTTTGTTTTATTTAGGTACTTTTTTCGACATCCAATTTTAGGAATGACAGCTTAAAATAACCAGTTTGAAAATATAACAGTATTTTTTTGCTTTGACCTGTCATTTGGAGTATAATTGTAGTAGAATACAACCTTAAACTGGGGTTTTACTAAACACATCAGGAAAATT
Source organism: Eupeodes latifasciatus (assembly GCA_920104205.1). Lineage (NCBI taxonomy): Eukaryota > Metazoa > Arthropoda > Insecta > Diptera > Syrphidae > Eupeodes > Eupeodes latifasciatus. The sequence continues at coordinate 20,622,867 of OV049927.1, forward strand.
GACTATGAATAAGAGCTGTGTTTATTTAATCAACAAGCCTTAAACTATAGATCAAGAAAACACGACTTTAGTAATTCTTTATGAATACGCGCCCTACACTTTAACGTATTTATTAAAAAAAGGAGCGTGTGTTATATCTATAAATCGAATGTATTGAATACTAGTATAAGAATTTATTTTTCTTTATATACCTAATAAAAAACTAAAAAACAACTCATTTGTTTTTTTTTTTTGCAATTTATATAGATTTCGTTTGATTTAGGTTTGTATTAAAAAAAATCTAAATGCGACTTTTTTTTTCATTTGACCCTTTTTATGCGACCTTTCAAAAATCCCAATGGTAGCACTGTGTGGGAGTTATAATTACTACTAATGAAGATGTGTGATTGTGTACTCACTTTCACTTTACTAACTGAGTTTTTTTTTTTTTTTTGTTCAGTCCCGCTTTGTACTCTGAGCGTGGATGTTGTTCGCTCCCTTCCAAAATATAGAGAAATTCGAAATGAATCAATGAACAAAGCAAGCACTCAATTGAGAACTTTCGCACTTCTTTCTTTTTGGAGTCACAGCTTATTAAGAAAAATGTTTAATTATTTTACAACACAGTCACATATAATATAGGATTTTTGGATAAGTTCAAGATGTACAGATTCAATATAGTTCCACTGTATGTGTCTTATTTAAACTTTCAACCACCACTTATGATATTACAACCAAATAATATATGTAGGTGCTTCACCCAGACACGTCCGCCTGCCAAGCTTGCACTTGCAAATTTAAATTTAAATAGCTATATAAATATAAATATATATACATATATAAATACAATTTAAAAATTACCAACAATATTTTGCATATGATAAAATAGTTTGATTTCAAAATCTATTTTTGTTAACAAGATTGTTAGTCTAAAATCAATTTTTACCAATTTTAATAGCATTTCTTAAAAGTTTTTATTTCTTATATAAACAAATACAAATTATTAAATGAATGAAATTAATTTGAAGACAATACCTTCTATTTTTCACGAGATATCGAGAACCGAACATCAATTTTTTTGTAGATTTTTTTTTTGAAAAAAACGGACCATTGGATTTTTATCAAAAATTAACTGAATGTCGAAAACAATACTTTTTGTGAGATAAAATAAGTTTGAAGCCAATATTTTTAATTTTTGAAAAGATATTTGAGTCGAAATTCAATTTTTACCAACTTTGAGTAATGTTTTTTTTAGGTTTTTATTTTTTATAAAAAAACTGTCAATTCGATTTTTCTCAAAATTTTATCAGATGTCAAAAACATTATTCTTCGTTGCACAAAATTGTTTTGGTGATAAAATCATTTTGTATTCGTAAAATTTTCGAGGTGACAATTTTTTTTTTCAGCTTTTTTGATTTATAAAAAAAAACTGTTAATTGGATTTTTTTTTCAAAAAATATACTTGTTTGGTATCACGTTACAATATATAATATAAAATTAAATTCAAGTCTCTAGTGTCATTGGTTCATGAGATATTTAGGGTTAACCAAAATTTTTTTAAACTGCTATTGTTAAAAAAAACCACCCGCGCAATTTTCTTGAGAGCCCTTTCTGCATCTTTCTGCCTTATTATCTGTATAACAAAATTTATTTGAAGTCGATATCTACTGGTTTTTGAGCAATGGACGACGAAAAAAAACGTCGCGAACGTACGGACGTACGAACGTTCGTACACACGCACGCACAGACATCTTTCTAAAATCTTTTATTTCGACTCTTGACGTCGAGAAATGTCAAAATTTTCAATACGACAAATCGGACCCATTACAATAACTTCCTATGGGAAGTTAATAAATAAATAAAGTTTCATTTATTTATTTTATTATTTTTGGCTTCATTGTTTAGAACCAGTATTTAAAAAAAGTTATTCCATCGCCTAGCACTACATGCCAATCTCCTTAGATACTACTTACATACCCACCCTCTACCTACTTATACCTACATTGTGGAAATATAAATATTAAAAAATGTATATACATACTTCTATACCCTATATTCAAAATATGGCAACAATGAATCCTACAGAGAATGAAATTTGAAAACGTTGCATTTAAATTTTCAAATTTCTCAAAAACTGAAAATCTAAAATCAAATGAATGTAATTTTCTTCAAGCAAAATACCTACTGCTAAAAGCATACAATTCATAGCTATAACGATATGTATGTATATGCATAACTCCGTTACATTGATAGGTAGACAGAGGCACAAAAAAATCCAAGGTAACTATGGCAACGAACTGTTTTTTAACTTCCCATAGGAAGTTATTGTAATGGGTCCGATCTGTCAAATTGAAAATTTTGACATTTCTCGACGTTTCAAGGTCCCTAGAGTCGAAATAAAAGATTTTTAGAAAGATGTCTGTGCGTGCGTGTGTACGTACGTCCGTACGTCTGTACGTCCGTACGTCCGTACGTTCGCGACGTTTTTTTCGTCGTCCATAGCTCAAGAACCAGAAGAGATATCGACTTCAAATAAATTTTGTTATACAGACAATAAGGCAGAAAGATGCAGAAATGGCTCTCAAGAAAATTGCGTGGGTGGTTTTTTTACCATAGCAGTTTAAAAAAAAAGGTGAACATTTTGGTTAACCCTAAATATCTCATGAACCAATGACGCTAGAGACTTGAATTAAATTTTATATTATATATTGTAACGTGATACAAAACAATTATATTTTTGGAAAAAAATTCAATTAACGGTTTTTTTTATAAATCAAAAAAACTGAAAAAAAAAAATTGTCACTTCGAAAATTTTACGACTAAAATATGATTTCATTTCCAAAACAATTTTGTGCAATGAAGAATAATGTTTTTGACATCTGATAAAATTTTGATAAAAATCGAATTGACAGTTTTTTTACAAAAAATAATAACCTAAAAAAAATAAAAAAAAAGTTGGTAAAAATTGAGTTTTGACTCAAATATCTTTTCAAGACTTTGAGATATTGGCTTTAAACTACTTTTATCTTTCAAAAAATAGTGTTTTCAACATTCAGTAAAATTTTGAAAAAAATAGAATTGACAGTTTTTTTACAAAAAATTAAAAACCGAAAAAAAATTTAACAAAAGTTGGTAAAAATTGATTTTCGACTTAAATATCTTTTCAAAAATTTGAGATTATGGCTTCTAACTAATTTTAACTTATAAGAAATATTGTTTTCAACATTAGGAAAAATTTTGAGAAAAATCGAATTGACAGTTTTTTTACAAAAAATAAAAACCTAAACAAAAAAATTAATAAAAGTTGGTAAAAATTGATTTTCGGCTCAAATAGCTTTTCAAAAATTAAAAATATTGGCTTTAAACTAATTTTATCTCACAGATAATATTGTTTTTGGCATTCAGTAATTTTTTTATAAAAATCCAACAGTCGTTTTTTCATAAAAAAAATAAAATCTACAAAAAATAGAACGCAAATTTGGTAAGAATTGATACATTTAGACAAACTTTTAAGCAAGACAAATCGATAGACGGGATGGGAAGTTATCAGTGTGGGTCGCATCCCAGCCTCTTTTTTGTTTTTGTTTTCACATTTTCTCGTTTGATTTGAAATAAACAGCTGATTCAGCTGACTCCCTCACACATCTTAATACTTATAAGGACAAAATAATATACTCCTTTCATTCCCACTCTTGCTTTCAAAATTTTATTTTCCAGTCGCTCTTAGGTTCCACACCAAATTTCCGTACACACACCGCCCTCATGGTCCGCCTTTCGTAACAAAATTTTCTGGTTCATAATAGCCGCGTTTTATTATCACCATGATCTGATCCGGATCTTGAATTTACATGCATTACAACAACAACACAAGATCCTGCTTTGTGTTTGGATCTCAATTTGAGATCCAAAATTTAATTCTTTTTTTCACAACAAGGAGCGCTTTATCATTGTTATTTCACATGTAAATGTTGGTATCATTGCAAACAAATTAAATAAAACCTGTATTGCCATATAAACATTTCCATTTGACTGAAATAAAATAATTTTTATATAGAAAGCGAGAAGCTTTATATTTATTTATTTGGTATATAATCCATGAAATAATTAGATATTTTAACAAAACTAGATATTAATTGGTGAAATTAAAATAATTAAGTCCAAAAAAATGTATATTTGACATAATTTATGGGTATTATTTTCCCCCAAAAAAAGGAACAAAAAAAAATCATTGAGCAAAATGTTCTTTGGGCAACCCTGCTTTAAATGTCAAAAAATATAAATAAAATCGAGAAAGCTGCAGCACAAATGGGAAAAAAGATGTTCAAATAAATTGTAATTAATCTCTAAATTAAATTATTTAAGTCTCACATTTATTAAAAGGTCAAAAAGAATCTGGACTACATGTGAGAGCAAAGCGTTCCTGGATGCTTTGAGTTTGAGAGTGCAATGGTGATTTGCAGAAACATTTTCAAAAGTTGTGGAGCTTCCATGTTTGGTGTGTGTTTTTTTTTTTTTTTTGCTTCGTAATGTCACTTATGAAAGAACTAATTTGACACTGCTACCAAACTTTAAATAACAAAAAATATGATGATCCAATGCTGTTTTATTATCATGAACTGATCCGGATCAGATCATGGTGATAATAAAACGCGGCTATTATCACATGATAATAAAACAGCATTGGATTATCATATTTTTTGTTATTTAAAGTTTGGTAGCAGTGTCAAATTCGTTCTTTCAAAAGTGACATTACGAAGCAAAAAAAAACAAACACATACCAAAAATGGAAGCTCCACAACTTTTGAAAATGTTTCTGCAAATCACCATTGCACTCTCAAACTCAAACCATCCAGGAACGCTTTGGTCTCACATGTAGTCCAGATTCTTTTTGACCTTCTAATAAATGTGACACTTAAATAATTTAATTTAGAGATTACTTGCAATTTATTTGAACATCTTTTCTCCCATTTGTGCTGTAGCTTTCTCGATTTTATTTATATTTTTTGACATTTGAAGCAGGGTTGCCCAAAGAACATTTTGCTCAATAATTTTTTTTGTTCCTTTTTTTGGGGGAAAATAATACCCATACATTATTTCAAATACACATTTTTTGGACTTAATTATTTTAATTTCACCAATTAATATCTAGTTTTGTTAAAATATCTAATTATTTCATGGATTATATACCAAATAAATAAATATAAAGCTTCTCGCTTCCTATTTAAAAAATATTTTATTTCAGTCAAATGGAAATGTTTATATGGCAATACAGGTTTTATTTAACTTGTTTGCAATGATACCAACATTTACATGTGAAATAACAATGATAAAGCGCTCCTTGTTGTGAAAAAAAGAAAAAAACTTGTGAAAATGTTGGTTAACCCTCAATATCTCACAAACCATTGACGCTAGAGACTTGAATTAAATTTTATATTATATATTGACACGTGATACAAAACAAGAATATTTTTGAAAAAAAATCCAATTAACGGTTTTTTATAAATCAAAAAAACTGAAAAAAAATTGTCACCTCGAAAATTTTCGAATAAGAAATGATTTTATCTCCAAAACAATTTTGTGCAACGAATAATAACGTTTTCAACATCTGGTAAAATTTTAAGAAAAATCAAATAGACAGTTTTTTTTATAAAAAAATAAAAACCTAAAAAAACATTGCTCAAAGTTGGCAAAAATTGAATTTCGACTCAAATATCTTTTCAAAAACTTAAGATTATGGCTTCAAACTTATTTTATCTTATAAGAAATATTATTTTCAACATTCGGAAAAATTTTGAGAAAAATCGAATTGACAGTTTTTTTACAAAAAATAAAAACCTACAAAAAAAATTTATAAAAGTTGGTAACAATTGATTTTCGACTCAATTATCTTTTCAAAACTTTGAGACATTGGCTTCAAATTAATTTTATCTTATAAGAAATATTGTTTTCAACATTCGATAAATTTTTGAGAAAAATCGAATTGACAGTTTTTTTTACAAAAAATAAAAACCTACAAAAAAAACAATACTAAAACTTGGAAAAAATTTTCTTTCTACTGAAATAACTTTTCAAAAATTAAAAATATTGGCTTCAAACTTATTTTATTTTACAGAAAATATTGTTTTCGATACTCAATAAAATAAAATCTACAAAAAAATAGTACGCAAATTTGGTAAAAATTTTCTTTCCACTTAAATATCTTCTCAAAAATTTGAGATTGTGGCTTCCAACTAATTTTATAAAAAATATTGTTTTCAACATTCCAACAAATTTTGAGAAAAATCGAATTGACAGTTTTCTTACAAAAAATAAAAACCTAACTGTTGCTACAAATTCGGTGGCAACCAAAGACCTTTTTGATAACTAGCACGAATCAAACAAATTGGTTTAAAATATGCTGGTTTCAAAACCTTTATTACATAAAATTCAAGTTAGTTACATAAATAAATTATTGTGCATTTCCAAACTTACTTAGTCTTTTTTATATAGGTATATATGATATACAATTAAGTTAAATTATGTACATAAGTTAGGGTTAAATATACTTTCACCTCGTGGCGAGTCGGGTTAAGGTTAAAAGCAAAAACCAAGAAAAAAGGAAAAGGAAAAGATGGTAATTCCGACGTTTATGTTGGTGTGGCATGTAGCTCCTCTCAACAGTCAATTTGCGAAACTACATTTGGGTTGCGTCAGCATTAACACTCCCCCTTGGTAGTTCCGCTTGTGGACTGGTGTCTTCTAGAGCTATGACATCAAGGACCGCCAGTTTGACTGCGGGTCGTTCGTAGACCCCGCTCTGAGTTTGTATTATGGCACTTCTTACTTGTTCATCCTTTGATAATTTTACTTTGACTATTCGCCCTTTAGGCCAACTGTTCCGGGGACTAAGTGGTTCAACGACCAGTACTATGTCGCCAACCTCTAAGGGTTTCGTGGGTGTGAACCATTTAGTGCGTCGGGTAAGCGTAGGCAAGTATTCTGCTACCCAGCGCTTCCAGAAGCGGTCCGCAAACTGCTGTGAGATAAGCCAATTTTTTCGATGCAATATGACGTCATCTTTGAAATCAACTAATGGTTTTGAGCCACAAGCCGATCCCAGTAAAAAATGATTAGGCGTGAGAGCTTCCGGATTCTCGAGGTTTATTGGAATATATGTTAAAGGCCGTGAGTTGAGAATGTTTTCTGCTTCTATGAGCATACTTCGCAGCAGTTCATCATTTGGATTTCGTGTTGGTATAGCGTAAAGAACGTTTTTAATTGAGCGTACTAAACGTTCCCAGCTACCTCCCATGTGTGGAGAAGCCGGTGGTGTGAATTTCCATTCCGTGTTTGTCGTAGTGAAAGTCTCAACTAATCTGTCGTTCTGGATAGAAGCAGCCGCTTCCCGTAACTCCCGCTCCGCGCCATGGAAATTGGTCCCATTGTCACTATGAAACTCAATGGGAGTGCCTCTTCTGGCTATGAAGTTTCGAAGGCAGAGAATACATGAGTCGGTCGTCAGAGTATGAGCAACCTCAATATGGACGGCTCTTATGGTAAGGCAGGTTAGGAGGACTCCCCAACGTTTCTCGATTCTTCGACCTACACTGACTGTTATTGGGCCAAAGTAGTCAACCCCGACGTACGAAAATGGTCGACAGAATGAGGCAAGTCGTGCAGGAGGTAGAGGTGCCATTATAGGTGGACGTGGACGGGCTTTATTGTTTTTACATTCTTGACACAATTTTTTCCTGGGTTTAAGGGCAGATCTCATATGAGAGATGTAAAACCTTTGACGTAGTACGTTGACAACGGTTTCATCATTTTGGTGTTTATAGCGGCAGTGGACGTCATCAATAATGAGTGATGTAATTCTGTTCCATCTTGGAAGAATAATTGGTTGCCTTACATCTTCGGCGGTTTCTCCCGCCAAACGGATTCTTCCATTAGCTCGAACTATGCCATTTTCGTCTAGGAATGGGTTCAAGTTAAGGATGGGACTGCTTTTCTGGATACCACGGTTAATTTTTAGGTCAGCTATCTCTTTCCCATAAGCGCTGTTTTGTGACTCTCTCAGCAAGTTTTTTTCTGCAATCTGTAATTCCTCGCGCGAGAAAGGCCCATTAACCTTTGGTAGTTTGATCCTCTTTGTGCTCGTATTATGAATAAATCGATGGACGTATGCTGTACTCCTAAGAAGCTTTTTCCATGTGGATGATTCTTCGGACCGGTATATGCTTTCTTGACCGGAAGTATGAATACCTAGGAAATTCATTTTTAACTCTTCAATTGTTGAACCCGCGACTTTTTCTTTAGGCCATTTATCTGGGGAATGCTTCAGAAACTTTGGGCCATTAAACCACCTGCTTGTGGGTTTGAGATCTGGAGGTTTCTGCCATTTAGTCGCTTCGTCGGCTACATTCATATTAGTAGGGGTCCAATTCCATTCGTCGATTTCGCTGAGGTCCAAAATTTCGCTGACGCGAAATGCTACAAATTGACGATACCTCCGATGGTCAGATCGAAGCCAACACAGCACAGTTTTGGAGTCCGACCAGAAAAAGCGCCGAGTGAAGCAAATCTCATGTGATTCGGCGATAAATTTCGCGTATCGCGCACCAAGAAGGGCTGCCTGTAATTCGAGGCGTGGGATTGATAGCGACTTAAGAGGTGCTACTCGCATTTTTGCACCTATAAGGCTAGTCTCTATTTGTTCGTTGTTGTAGTTTCGGATGTAAGCAACAGCAGCATACCCATTTTCGCTGGCATCAACAAAAATATGTAGCTGGGTTTCGGAGCCCCAGGACAACGCAACATAACATCTTGGAATTTGAACAGACTCAACTTCATGTAGGTGCTTAGTCCACTTAATCCATTTTGTGTATTCTTCATCCTTGATTTTATCATCCCATTCAATTTTCGAGCGCCAAACATCTTGAAGCAAGATTTTAATAAACATTAAGAAACAAGCTATGAGTCCCAACGGGTCAAAAATTGTCATCATTACTCTGAGGACTTCGCGTTTAGTAGGACGTCGTGACTTGAATAGAACTTCTCTTTGATTTGGGTTAGAAGTAAGCTTGAAAATAAGACAGTCTAGAGATGTGCACCACCACATACCAAGCACCTTTTCTGTCCCGAGTTCAGGGTTGACATTCATGTTGACCTGCTCTGTTGGTTCAGACTCCAGCACTTTCAGAACCTTACACGAATTGGAAACCCAATTTCGGATGTAAAACCCACCGTGCTTATGAATATGTAGGATCTCTTGAGCTAATTTGACTGCTTCCTCCTCTGTCGCTATGCTGTCCATCAAGTCGTCTACATAGTGGTTCTCCTTGATGGCCTGTACAGCTCTTGGGTATTCGGCTGCAAACTGTTCCGCATTAGTGTTTTTGACGTAATGCGCTGTACACGGAGAACAGGTCGCCCCAAAAGTCATCACCGTCATAACATAGGTATCGGGTCTTCCATCTTCGTTGCAGCCCCACAAGAATCTCTGATAATGTTGGTCCTCTTCTCGGATTTTGACATTTCCTTGATGTCCCCGCAAATAGCGATCTTGTGCTGTCTGAACTTAAAGATAACTGAAGTTAAAGGCGTAAGTTGGTCGGGCCCTTTAAGAAGTACTGAATTAAGTGAAGTTCCGCGAACCTTGGCTGCGGCATCCCAAACCATTCTAATCTTTCCGGGTTTATTGGGATTTTCTACGGGAAAAATAGGTAAGTACCAGGACCGACTTTGGCTTTCTAAAATCTCCTGAGCTGTTAACCTTCGAGCATATCCCTTTAAAACATATTCTTTAATTTTGCTATCTAACAATTTGGCTAGATCTGGGCTACGCTGCATACGTTTTTGAAGGCACTCCAGTCGTCGCCTGGCCATAGGGTAACTATCTGGTAGCTGCACGTCATCAAATCTCCAGAGGAGTGTCGTTTCGTACCTTCCATCTTTGCGGACCGTATGGGTATTTAGTTGCTCTAAGGCTCGAGCATCATCTTGTGACATCATGGTGTTGTGTGACTCTGAAGTTCCAAGGTTATCATCACAGATAAATTCATTAACTAGTCGACGGAGATCTATGTCGTTACAGTCACAAATATGAAAGCTGTGAGCTTTACTGTGACTTTCAACTTCATCAACGCAACTTCCGTGAACCACCCAACCAAGGCGAGTTTTGGTCGCGAGGGGCTCATTCCAAGCTCCTTCTTTCGACTTAAGTGGATGTCCAAGTTGAGCATTGTTAACGCCAATTAGTAGTCGAGGAATTGCTTTATTATAGGACTCAAAGGAAAGACCTTTTAAGTGTTCAAACTTCATTTGGAGTTCGTCTTGATTGATGGTTTGAGCTGGTAACGCGAGCTTCTGCACCGTGTGAACATTAGAGAGCTGGAATTTTTCTGCATTCTCTTTTGTGCTAGATATATGCCAATTAATAAGTTCGGACCGACTTTCCAAACGCGAGGTGTTTCCCGTCCACTTCAAACATAACGGTCTTTTCTCTCCCCGTACGTTGAGCTGTTTGAAAACTTCTTCATCTAACAGGGTTACGGACGACCCATCGTCCAGAAAGGCATACACTTTTATTTTAACTCCTTTGCCATAAAGGAAAACTGGTATGACTCGAAAAAGGATGGAGTCTGTTTTGTAGCCCGGGGAATCGGAACGGTGTTTAGAGTGAACTCCTACTGTGCCAGCATGAGGGGTTTCAGTGTGTGTTTGATCGTTATGGAGAAGCTGATGGTGTTTTAGGGCGCAGTTATTTTTTCCACAAATAGCATCTGACCTACATCTATAGTTCAAATGTCTTTTTAGACATTTGCTGCATAATTGATGCTTCCTCACTTCTGCCCATCGGGCTGTGCGATTGAGCTGTAGGAACTGCTTACAGACTGCTACCGAATCACAGTTGTCACTACAAATACAGCACTTGTTTTCCGACTTAGCAAGTTGTTGTTCACTGTGTTTATAATGAGCGTTTACGATACCCTTATTTTTCCAAGCTTTGTTTCGTAATTTCTTTTCCTCAGAAGATGAAGAAGGAGCTGAAACAAGAACTCCATTGGCAGCTTCAGCCATAGTGTACATCCACATACTGAAATCGGCGAGTGTACATATTGGTAACGATTGCTTGTGAATTGCCCAGTTGAGACGCAAAGTTGGAGGAAGCTTACCGACTAGTTCTTGGAGCAGCATAGGGTAGTTGAGATTATTGAAGATACCGGAAACCTCAAATGTAGCACACAAGTTCTGCACTGCTATGTCAAAGGTAACGATAGTCTCAAGTTTGTCTGCTTTTGGAGAGGGCGTAGCACTTATAGTTCTAATTAGCGTGTTGATAATGAGCTCCGGTCTCCCATACAACATTCTCAAAGTTTCAATTACCCGCCCCACACAGTTTGGTTGTATTATCAGGCTTTTCACTGCTTCTAATGCATCACCTTTTAGAGCTCTATGCAAGCGTAAAAGGTTCTCTTCATTCCTGAAACCACCTAGTTCTGTGCTCCGAGTGAAACTTGCTATGAAGAGTGGCCATTCCGAGGGATTTCCATCGAAAACTGGCAAGTCTCGTATTAAATGGCGCGCTGCTAAATGATTTTTTGTTAAAAAAATATTTGAGGGCGTTTGTGGTTGGACATTGTGAAATGATGGTAGATGTTGAGAAGAATATGCATTTGGCTGTTGTTGTTCTTCATTTAATTGTGACGGCATCAAGAAATTTACTGTTGTTGGATTCTCGTTAGATGGTGGCACGAACGGGGACTGTTTCGTTAGATTTGGTTTCGCAGCATCACTCTGTGAGTTAGCAGATACATTAGCATTTGGTAGCCCCGTTGAATAAATTGGTTCTCTAGCACCCATACACCACGTTGTATTAATGCGTGAAGAACTGGTGGTGGGCATCAAACCAGGGGTATGAGTTTCAACATTGGTCGTGGAGTGCGAGTAATTCTTTTTAGGTCCGAGTATGTCCGCAACCTATTTATCTGTGTTTTCCCTGGCAGCCTTTATATTTTGTAACTCGTGGGCAGCATCCTCATCTTGCTCTGAGGAATAAGCAGCCTGACTCATGATGCTATATTTTTTCTTTAGGTAGTCGGCTTCCCTTTCTTTTCTCATTCTGAGCTCCTCGTTATCAAGATCTTCCCTCAGCTGCCTTTCTTCCTCTATTTCTATTCTATTTGAAGCTTATTCGAAGCGAACTTGGATGACCTTGAACTGGTTGAACTTTTGGATCTTGGAATGGTGGAAAGCAAAATGTTTTCGTTTCTATGTAGAGGTGTATGAGTTGTGTTAAATTTAGAATGTAGAGCTGAAAATTGAAGTGGGTTATCTTTAAAATTTAGTGGGTTGGACATAAGCATCGTGGAATGTTGTGAATGATTTGGCAAACCGAAAAAACTTTCATTTGCTGTGGTGGCAAGGGGATACGACTGAGTGGAGTTCGCAATTGGAACTATGGGAACAAGATGTCTACACATAGCGGCAGCTTCGACCGTATTGTGCGCAGAATCTGTCGTGGCGTGTTGAGTATGGACTGTTGAGTATGCTGCCGGAACTACTGTCGAACTTTGAACAATCGCAGCAAATGTTGATGCTACGGGTGATTGTGAATACACCGGGTTAAATTCTTTGCTAAAGTTCCCACACTTAGCGGCAACCTCGGCCGCACTTGGCGCAGAAACTCTTGCGGAACTTTGGACGTGTCCAACGGCTGTTGGTGCTGCTGATATTGGGAGATTCAGCGGATTATATATAGGAGCAGGGTTTCCACACTTAGCGGCAACTTCAGCCGCACTCGGTGCAGAAAACTGATGGATACTTTGTTGAAATGTAGCAGTATCCATTGCTAGTTGTGTTTGCGCTGATTGGCTTTGCTCGTTGGCTTCTGAATGGACCAACCCCACAGCAGATGCGGAATCCGCTCCTGAAAAGCTAGATAGATGCCTACTCTTACCTGTGCAATCTTGGCATAAATAAGATTTTTCCTGAATACTTTTGTTAACTCCGGCACATCCGAAGTGGTTCCAGGTTTTACATTGGTCGCATTGGACCATGTCATCGGCGCCATCAGGTTTTTCACAGCTATGGCAGTTGTAGTCCTCTTTATGACTCAGGTTCTTAGCATTTGTTTTTGATGGCTTTTTAGGTGGCATCTTTGTATCGCAGCAGCAAGCAACGCTTCACATCAGAATGTCACATAAGTTTTGAAAAATGTTGCTACAAATTCAGTGGCAACCAAAGACCTTTTTGATAACTAGCACGAATCAAACAAATTGGTTCAAAATATGCTGGTTTCAAAACCTTTATTACATAAAATTCAAGTTAGTTACATAAATAAATTATTGTGCATTTCCAAACTTACTTAGTCTTTTTTATATAGGTATATATGATATACAATTAAGTTAAATTATGTACATAAGTTAGGGTTAAATATACTTTCACCTCGTGGCGAGTCGGGTTAAGGTTAAAAGCAAAAACCAAGAAAAAAGGAAAAGGAAATTCTAAGATGGTAATTCTGACGTTTATGTTGGTGTGGCATGTAGCTTCTCTCAACAGTCAATTTGCGAAACTACATTTGGGTTGCGTCAGCATTAACACTAACAAAAAAACAATACTAAAACTTTGTAAAAATTTATTTTAATTTAATTTCATTCATCAAAATTAATTTCATTCATCAAAATTAATTTCATTCATCAAAAAACACTACAATTTGCATTCGAAAAAAATAGGATAGGGCTGCCACTTTTGAACGTAAATATAATAGAATAATTTACTATTAATTTAAGACTTGTTTTTCATTTCACCTTATAAATGCGTACCTACCAATAGGTATACGATAATGCATTTACGTGAACTAAAATTGTATTTTATTGTTTCCGTGAACTACAGTAGATTTTAAATTTTAACGTATGAAATTTTAAACCATTTTCAAGGTAATTCAGATTCTTCAAAAATGTTTTATATTACATAAAATATGTTTCACACTTAAAATTAAAGGAATTGCTAATTTTTTTAAGTGAACAAACAGTTCTATTAAGTGTTATTTCAATCTTCACCTGAATTTAATTCTAAATTAACCTGAATTATGTTAACAACTTCATATGGACTTAAATGGATTTTGAAAATAAAATAAATTAATACTGTAACTTGTACCTAAATGATTGCGTATTTACTATGCTTAAGAAATAGAAAACATTAATCTACATATATTTCTAAAAATATCCAACATTGTAAATGTGATATAATATCTATCTCCCTATATTTATCCTTATAAAAAACAAACAATAAATATCTGACCATTATGAGCATTATAGTAATTTTCTTTCTCATTGCCATTTTACTTGAATTTAAAAAAAGAAGTACCTACTTAAAGTTTCAAATTGGGAACCGGAAACAATTTGTACTCATTCAATCCTTTTTTTGCCTTGTTGATATTTTTTAATATTCCTCAATACCTACCAAGCAAAAAAAAACACATTATACATATTTGTATAGAATAATGCTTTGAAAAATAATAACAAAAATGCCCTTTCATTGACTCCCTCCAACTATCGCTAAATTTGTATACATTCTTCTCTATCTTCTTTTCTTCAATTATCTGGAAAATTATTATTTAAAATTGGAATTCTTGCTCATTATTTCCTCACCGCAATACATTCCACACGTCAAACATGTGGAACGACTTGTTTGGGAAGTCGGTAAGAAGTTTTCATGCCGACAGTTCCTCTTCATGATAGTACTATTCCGATATATGTATATACAATGCTTTTACACAAAACCATTGTATATATATATTGTATATATACAATGCACAAAACATTAAATCGAACAAATCATAGAGTATTAAAGTTCAGCTTTCAATTGATTGAAAAAACATGATCAACTGTCATTTTGACAAAAGTAGACTCGGCTTGACTAATTTTCCAGTCAACTTTCTAATAAAGTTGCCTTGATTGGAAGGCAATTTTTTTGCAGCTGGCCAATCGGATACTAAAAACTTGCCTTACTTTTAATACCCTTATGTCGCCTGAACCTGCCCATTGTCTGAACCGGTCCATTGTCATTTGACGGGAAAAGTACCGTTACAGACTTACTACAGTGCAAACACATAAGTGTCCGATTATGTGTTAGAGAAGGTGAAGCGGTTGTTTTTGTTTTTATTTATTTGTAAGTTGAAATGCAGTTTTTATATATTCAAACTTAATTTAAGCTTAAATATGTTATAAAATGATAATTAAGTTCTACTACTTCTATGCATAATTTTCTTAGAGATTGTGAAAATATAAATTTTCTTTGACCGATTAGTCGTGGGAGCCACTGTGCATAATAATGCAATCTTTTACACTATGAATATAAAAATGATCCCCATGGTGGCATGTTTTCCTTGATATATCACAAATAGGAAGTTTAATTAAAATCGAATGCACTGAATCAGTACGTGCCACTTGGTGGCCACCAATTAATTGCCATCATAATGCAATGATTTCGTATGTATGTATGTATGTACTGTACATACAAACGGATACGTGCCACTCGATGGTCAACAATAGATTGCAAGTGATATACACAAAACATCACTAATCAAAAACCAAACCAAAAGCAGTAGAAAAGTACAACAATCAAGGCTCATCAGAAAATGTTTTTTAATTTTAAAACTTGCGGCAAAGGCAAACATTGAATTAAGGGAATTTGAATAGAAAACTTGTACATTACTTTGGATGGAAATATTATGTAGGTATAGGTATATTTAACTAGGGGGTAACATTATTATTTGAAGCTGTTTTTATGATAAAAATTTGACAACAAAATAAGTGGTTTGTAAAATTTGTATTTGCAATTTTAAAACTGTTTAAAATTCTGATGAAACCAAACTACCTTGACGAAATTATAAAAACAAAGGTACATTTAAAGGCTTTTAGGTATAACAAAATTAGAGAACTGAGGTGTGTGAATATAGAAATGATGATGTGCGCCAGCCAACAACCACCCTCTCAGTCAAGTCCTTTTTATTTCTCAAGAAAATCCATGTTCTAGATATATGTACATATACACACATAGCATATAGGTAAAAGGGATAGGAATGTACATACATATATGTATATTTATTAAATTTTCAACCCCGAAGTTAAGAGAGAACATACTATAGGAATGAAGGCATTTGAGTTAGTTTTTTTGTTGTTGTTTTAAATATAGAGCCAAATATATTTATTTCGTGATAACTTAATTTAATCTACACATTCAAGATAAAAGGAGCGCACAAAAATCGCCTTTTTAAATAGTATTTATTTATTATAAACATACATAAATCGTAACTAATATTTTATTTGCTAAACAAAAATAAATAAGTTAAAAATTACATAATAACAATTGATAGGATGTAAGAACTATACAATTTTTTTTTCTGCGTACTTTCTTAACGAGCAAAATGTCTTCGTGGTGAGCGAGCTTAGGGTTATCCTAGAAGGTTTTGCTGATTTTTGTATTTATTTTTTTATTTTTTAGATTTCATATATAATTGAAAAACAATTGCAATACTGAGATGCAGAATTTCGGAAAATGCCCAAACATATGCAATGTTTTTTGATTGTTTGTTGTATTTGAATGCATGAATTCAGTCGAAAACGTCGAAAAAGTGTTAGTAGTGGAGGAGGTAGTAAAGAAGGGCGTGGAATCAAATGCGGAGATGTTGAAAGTGGTCAAGTTGTGACGACTGAGGACAAAATTGACGTTAATGGTAACGGGAACTGTAGTGATAGTGCAGTCGAGAGCAGCAACATCCGTAGTGCAGAAAGTTATAGGCCACCATCAAATGAGAACAGCGAGGGGCTTGTCCACCACTCCAATCGACCCCCTCAAAATATTTTCAGCTTTGACAATTTAAACTTACAACCATCAGGGCCAGGAGTTGTTCAAGGCGATATATATAAGGCGAACTGTTCCCAGCCCATAAGCTCAATTGTGGTATTAGGTAGTGGATCAAGAACAACGATAACTAATTCCAAGTTGGCTTTGAATGGAGTATCGGTGGGAATTGGTACTAGCGGTATGGGCACTATGCTCCCTAGTATCGATGGGATCGAAACAATGGCCAATAGTCCGTCAGGGATCGGTTATATTAGCAGCAATAATAGTGGCAGTTTATGCGGAGCAGCACCAGCACCAGCAACAGCAAGTTCAACAACAGCTCAACAAGTTGCTTCAACATCGATTCAACAAAACGCCCCACTGCCACTGAGTAACATCATGATATTGAGTGGAGCAGCAGCTGCTGCGGCCGCAAGTGCAGCAGCAACATCATCAGCTGGCAATCCACCATCATGCGGTGGTGTAACCTCGATAATGGGCATCTCAGGCGGTATCAGTACAACAATGGGACCGAGCAGTGCTATTAGTGGTGTACCACCAATCGGCCTGGGCATTGCCACTGGAATTGGTAATAAAATGCTCGGTCGAAAACAAAGCTTAAAAGGTGAACCATTTTTAGCGGACTACGGTCCCGAGGAATCGCTAAACGAAAGCACAGACATCGAGTGGGTGAATAAATTGTGGGTAAGGCGACTGATGCGCTTATGCGCTTTAGTCTCGTTAACCTCAGTTTCCTTAAACACTCCGAAGACTTTCGAGCGACATCCGCCATTACAGTATTGTACATTTGCTTCTGATACCGCTGTGACAGTTTTATTTACCGCCGAGATGATTGCCAAAATGCACATTAGAGGAGTTTTGAAAGTGAGTATTGATTTTGATTTAAAGAAAAATAGTAAACATATTAAATCTGCATATACACACACACACAGCTTTTTTCTTCACAAATTTTATAAATTTTCTATGTCCTTTCTTATTTGCTTCAAAATATTGCATGCCCAGGGTGAGGTGCCCTACTTGAAGGACCATTGGTGCCAATTTGATGCGTCAATGGTATTTTTTTTGTGGACGTCTATAATTTTGCAAATTTTCGAAGTACTTGAATTTGTGCCAAAGTAAGTACATATTTAACTTCAATTTTGTTTTTAAATGATTCTTACATATAGCTGTTAATGCTCTGACGACTTCAAAATTAAGTATTTTAAACATAACCTGCTGATTTATGTAGTTGTAAGTAAATTGACAGTTCTATATTTGAAATGTGAACCAAATATTAAAGAAACTGTCAGAGACTAATTTGTGGGTGATTTAAAATTAGATTTTATTTTTTAAATAATCAAAAAAGGAAAACCATGATTATAACATGATTATAACAAGATCAAAGTCAACCGGCTGTATCGAAAACATTTTTCCATATTCAGGTGACATTTCAAAAAAAAAAAAAGGTGTGAAAGATTTAGAAAAAAAAACCTCAACTCAATTTAAGAACACAAAACTTTCTGAATTGTTATAATCTTTTTTTTTAGATTTTCTTATCTATCAATTATGCGTGCTCCCCGACCCTTAATAATGATACGTTTCCTACGAGTTTTTCTTAAGTTTTCGATGCCAAAGAGTCGCATAAATCAGATATTTAAGTACGTCTAATTCCTTTGCCAACCAAAAAGAAAAATAAATTAAAATGTCAACTTCTGTTTTTTTTTTGTTTTGCACACAGGCGATCGAGTCAACAAATCTACAATGTTACTTTGTTCTTTTTGTTCTTTATGTCACTTTATGGTCTACTTGGTGTACAATTTTTTGGAGAACTTAAAAACCACTGCGTTTTAAATTCCACCGAGGAGGAAGAACAACCGTAAAATCGATTCGGGGCTATTCCTTTGAGAATATTCTGGAATCCCACTAATATATTCTTTTTTCTCTTTTTTTATTTCTCTGCCTCCAAATAGATATTTGACAATTAATTCGCTTGCAATACCAGATACATTTTGTTCAATGGATCCAGATTCGGGTTATCAGTGTCCACCTGGCATGAAATGCATGAAAATGGATTTTTTAAGCAGTTATGTAATTGGGTTCAATGGATTCGAAGATATCGCTACAAGTATTTTTACGGTTTATCAAGCTGCGTCTCAAGAAGGTTGGGTCTTTATTATGTATCGGGCAATTGATTCGCTGCCTGCTTGGAGAGCTGCTTTCTATTTCAGGTCAGTATATTTTAGGAATTGTAACTTTATTTAAAATTAAAAGAACAAAACGTTGCTTTGTTATATGTTATTGTTCACTTTTGGTCACGTTTAATTCCTTATGTCAAGAACCATGGCGGCAATAACTTACTATGAGTAAGAACTTTATGCACCTCGAAAATTTGATAACAACACTTCGACGGATAGGGCTGATTGACAGATGAAGCTATCAATTCGTTGACAAATTCAAGAACAAATGGTTAATAACGGTTTTTACATTTTTGAAAAGTTGTTAAATTTCTTATAACGGAATACGACTTTCATTCAATCTATTATCAAACTTTCTTTTCTTTTGGGTTGTTATATGTACATATGTATTTAAAAGGGGAGAGTACGATAACTTGGACGCCGAAAATTGATAACGGATTTTTATAATACAAACATTTTTAACTTCCTAAAGGAATTGATTGTAATCCGATTTGTCGAATTAAAAAATTTGACATTTCTCGACGTTTCAAGGAATCTAATGCTCACACTGTGTCTTTGGCATATTAAAGGTATAAAAAAAACTAGTGTTCGCTAATTATAAAAAAAAAAATCTAAATACAAGATTTTTAAAGAGATGTCTCTGCGTACGTGTGTACGTACGTTCGGGACGCTTTTTTTGTCGTCCATATCTGAAGAAACCATAGATATCGGCTTCAAATAAAAGTTGTTATACAAAAAGAAGCTGAAAGGACTCTCAAAAAAATTGAGTGGGTGGTTTTTTTTGGTATCACGTACCCAACTTATAAAATTTTGATTAAAAAATCAGCAAACGGTCAAAAAAACTGAACAAAAATGATTGGCACCTCGAATATTTTACGAACAACAAATATTTTTATCTCCAAACTAATAGTATACAACATTAATAACGTTTTTGACATCTGGTAAATCTGCTAAATGATAGTTTTTGTACAAAAAATAAAAAAATTACTAAAAGTTGATATTGATTGTCGACTCAAATATTTTTTCAAAAAAAAATAATATACTAATTTCATCTTATAGAAAATATTGTTTTTGACATTCATTCAAATTTTTATAAAAATACAACAGCCAGTTTTTTTCATAAAAATTAAAATCTACAAAAAATAGTACGCAAAATTGATAAAAATTGATATTCGATTCTCGATATCTCGTGAATAAATGAAGGTATTGGCTTAAAAATGAATTCATTATGTGCTAAATTTTTTGTTAACGTGAGATATTGTTTTTAGAAAAATCCAATCTGTATTTGTTTTTATAAGAAATAGAAATGTTCAAGAAATGCTACTAAAATTGGTAAAAATTGGTTTTCGATTAAAGATCTCGTTAACAAAAATAGATTTTGAAATCAAACTGCAAAATATTGTATTGTAGATAATCTTTTAGAAAAATTCAACTGACAATTTTTTTTTAAAAACACGAAAACCTACAAAAACAACAAAAAACTGATAAGAAATGTTTTTCGATTCAAGTATTAGGAGACTTCAAATTATTTCTCTCACACAAAATATTGTTATTAACATTTTGTTAAAATTTTAAGCAAGACAAATGGTCTGACTGGTTGGGACGTTATCAGTGTGGGTCGCACCCCAGCTAATGCTAATTAATTTCGCGTTACATCTTTTAAAATGTCACTTTCCATGAGTGGTGATTGCAGCGATGAGATTAAACAACTTTCAGTTGTAGGTATTTGCAGTACGGAGTAACGTGACCAAGACATTAAAAATCTTAAGGTCGAAAGCGGATAAAAGGAAATAATTACATCTTTAAATGTTCGGCTTTAAATGAACTCAAGTATCCATGAATTTCACTTGCGATGGTTGTGACCGTATGACAACCTCTGTCAATTAAAACTATTTGAAATAATACCAGTATACGTTTTCAAATATGAATAGCTATGGTTTAATGTCAACTTTCCAAAGTAACGATGAAGTTTGCAACATATTAAATTTACTCCACTTTTTTTAAATTTTCATTTAATAAGTTTTTTTATTTCTAACAGCACGATGATTTTCTTCTTAGCATGGTTGGTAAAGAACGTGTTTATTGCTGTCATTACTGAAACTTTCAATGAAATTCGTGTGCAATTCCAACAAATGTGGGGAGCACGAGGTCATATTCAAAAATGTGCTGCTTCTCAAATTCTAAGCGGAAATGACACCGGGTGGCGGTTAATTATGATCGACGATAACAAACATGGAGGTCTGGCACCGGAAACATGTCATGCTATATTGCGTTCACCCTATTTTCGTATGCTAGTCATGACTGTGATTTTGGCTAATGGTATTGTTACGGCAACAATGACATTCAAACATGACGGTCGACCAAGGCATGTTTTTTATGAAAATTATTACTATATCGAAATGGCGTTTACATTCTTTTTTGACTTAGAAACTCTTTTTAAAATGTACTGCCTTGGTTGGCGGGGTTATTATAAACATTCAATTCATAAATTCGAACTTTTGTTGGCTGCGGGCACAACATTGCACATTGTTCCGATATTCTATCTGTCAGGATTGACATATTTTCAAGTTCTGCGTGTTGTTCGTCTAATTAAGGCCTCGCCAATATTGGAGGGCTTTGTTTATAAAATATTCGGCCCCGGAAAGAAACTTGGCTCGCTTATAATATTTACCATGTGTTTACTGATAATCAGTTCAAGTATTTCAATGCAGTTGTTTTGTTTTCTATGTGATTTTACGAAATTCGAATCTTTCCCCGAAGCATTTATGTCTATGTTCCAAATATTGACACAAGAAGCCTGGGTTGAGGTCATGGACGAAACGATGATTCGAACAAGCAAAACTTTAACACCACTCGTTGCAGTCTATTTCATTTTGTACCATTTGTTTGTCACTTTGATTGTGTTGAGCTTGTTCGTTGCGGTTATTTTGGATAACTTGGAATTAGACGAGGATATTAAAAAGCTGAAACAGCTTAAATTTCGTGAACAAAGTGCAGAAATCAAAGAAACTTTACCCTTTCGATTGAGAATTTTTGAAAAATTTCCTCACTCTCCACAGATGACAATATTGCATAAGATTCCAAATGACTTTACGTTACCCAAGGTCCGGGAATCTTTTATGAAGCAATTTGTCATGGAACTTGAGAGTGATGATCCTTCTTGTGTCGTTGAGAATTGTAAACGTCCCATGTCTGAGTGTTGGGAATCGAATGTGGTGTTTAAAAAACAAAAACCTGTTCAGATTATGAATAAGACGCCAAAAGTTCGTTCTGCAGGAAGTAGCTTACGCAGATTGGCAATTACACATATTATTAAGTAAGTATAAAAGATAATTTTACATAAAATATGAATCGATAGCATCGTTTTCCAATTTCGTTTTCTAAAAATATTGTTCTAGTGATTCAAACAACCAACGTTTAATGCTTGGCGATTCAGCAATGTTACCTGTAGTTGGAGCTAAGGGTGGCCTCAAGCCCCAAGGAACTATTACCCACACAAAACCTTGGCGAGTGGATCCCAAAAAGTTTGTACCTTTCTCTTTATTGTACTTTTTATTTCATACCTAAAATACCATTAAAACGGCATTAAAGATTTGGATCACGTTCAATTCGAAGAAGCGTTCGATCGGGTTCAATTAAACTTAAACAAACGTATGAGCATCTGATGGAGAATGGCGATATTGGGGCTGCCTCAAGAGTGACATCATCGCGAGCACGTCCTCATGATTTGGATATTAAGCTTTTGCAAGCGAAACGTCAACAAGCCGAAATGCGAAGGAATCAACGTGAAGAAGATCTGCGTGAGAATCATCCCTTCTTTGATACGCCGTTATTCTTGGTTCCTCGTGAAAGCCGTTTTCGTAAAGTTTGCCAAAAAATCGTTCACGGTCGTTATGATGCTAGGCTAAAGGATCCCCTTACAGGGAAGGAAAGAAAAGTACAATATAAGAGCTTACAGTAGGTCAAATATTAATGTGCTTTAAATGTCAAAATCAAAGTTTTGTAATTTATTTTTTTCTTTTTAAGTAACTTCCTTGGACTTGTTACATACCTAGATTGGGTTATGATTTTTGTGACAACACTCTCGTGCATATCGATGATGTTCGAAACACCAAACTACCGTGTTATGGATCATCCAGCTTTGCAAATAGCAGAATATGCCTTTGTAATCTTTATGAGTCTAGAACTAGCCTTAAAGATTCTAGCCGATGGTCTGTTTTTTACGCCAAAGGCTTATATCAAAGATGTAGCATCGGCTCTCGATGTCTTCATTTACATTGTTTCCACGTCATTTCTATGTTGGATGCCAAAAAATATCCCATCTAATTCAGCACCTCAACTTCTAATGATTCTACGATGTGTTCGACCACTGAGAATTTTCACGCTAGTACCACACATGCGAAAGGTGGTCTATGAACTTTGTCGAGGATTTAAGGAAATTCTTTTGGTATCAACGTTATTAATTCTGTTGATGTTTATTTTCGCTAGTTACGGCGTACAATTGTATGGTGGACGTTTGGCTAGATGCAACGACCCGACAATTACAAAGCGAAAGGATTGCGTTGGGGTATTTATGCGTCGCGTATTTGTAACGAAAATGAAGTTAACACCGGGCTTGAATGAGTCATATCCTTCGATGCTAGTGCCTCGGGTTTGGGCTAATCCAAGACGGTTTAACTTTGATAATATAGGCGATGCAATGTTAACACTATTTGAGGTATTGTCGTTTAAGGGATGGCTGGATGTGAGAGATGTTTTAATAAAAGCTGTTGGACCCGTTAGTAACCAATTTTTGCAGGATATTTTGATGAAAAATCCCTAAAATATTTTGTTTTCTTACCTTTTTCCTAGATTCATGCTGTCTATATTCATATCTATATTTTTCTCGGCTGCATGATCGGTTTGACATTGTTTGTTGGTGTAGTAATTGCAAATTATTCCGAAAACAAAGGAACTGCACTTTTAACAGTTGATCAACGACGTTGGTGTGACCTTAAAAAACGACTCAAAATAGCTCAACCCTTACATCTACCACCAAGGCCTGATGGTCGTAAAGTTCGAGCATTTACATACGATATAACACAACATATTATCTTTAAACGTTGCATAGCTGTTGTGGTCCTGATAAACAGTATGCTTCTTTCAATAACTGTAAGTACATCTAAAGCTTATTAAAAATACTCTTTTTACAATAAGCAAACATTATTTTAGTGGATCAAAGATGAAGTTCACACGGAACGTCTTGTAGTTGTCAGTACGGTTTTGACATTTGTTTTTGTTATTGAAGTAGTTATGAAGAACATCGCATTTACACCACGGGGATATTGGCAGTCTCGGAGAAATCGTTATGATTTGCTGGTAACTGTAGCTGGTGTTGTTTGGATTTTTTTGCAAACAATATTAAGGGTAATAAATTATGAATATTGATTTATCTAAATTGTTTAAAAATTTTGTAGGTGAAATTTTTAAAATAAATTTACTTATTTTCTTTCCTTTTAATATTTTATAGAGTGACCTTTCCTACTTCATCGGATTTATGGTGGTGATACTTCGATTCTTTACCATCACTGGCAAGCATACAACACTTAAAATGTTAATGCTAACCGTTGGTGTATCCGTGTGTAAATCATTTTTCATTATTTTTGGAATGTTTTTGTTGGTGTTTTTCTATGCCCTTGCCGGAACAATACTATTCGGTACCGTTAAATACGGCGAAGGTATAGGACGCCGTGCTAATTTCGGATCGCCCGTAACAGGAGTTGCGATGCTATTTCGAATTGTCACCGGCGAAGATTGGAATAAAATTATGCACGATTGTATGATTCAACCGCCTTATTGTACGCCTGGCCTTAATTATTGGGAAACGGATTGTGGAAATTTCACAGCCAGTTTGGTGTATTTTTGTACCTTTTATGTCATCATAACTTATATAGTTTTAAATTTATTAGTTGGTAAGAACTGAAGTTGGTGAGCAGTTGATTTAGGCTAAATAATGATTTGTATACTTTTATAGCTATTATCATGGAGAATTTTTCATTATTTTATTCAAATGAAGAAGACGCTTTGTTATCATATGCTGATATAAGGAATTTCCAAAACACCTGGAATGTTGTTGATATTCATCAGAGAGGTGTTATTCCTGTAAGAAGGGTTAAATTCATTTTACGTCTATTGAAGGGAAGACTGGAATGTGATCCTCAGAAAGATCGATTACTATTTAAATATATGTGCTATGAATTGGATAAGTTGCACAATGGAGAAGATGTAACGTTCCATGATGTCATAAAGTGAGCCCCATTATTGATATTCTTGAATAAAAAACTTCTATATATTTATTTTAGTATGCTGTCATATCGATCGGTCGACATACGTAAGGCACTTCAACTCGAAGAACTCTTGGCTCGTGAAGAATTTGAGTATATAATCGAAGAAGAAGTTGCCAAACAAACCATTCGTACATGGCTTGAAGGATGTCTTAAGAAAATACGAGCACAAAATGCCAGTGTGAGTATTGTTTAATCGATGAAAAATATATTTAATATTAAAAGTGTTGTATTCAATATTTTTTTTTTTAGAAACAGCAGAGCTCATTACTGGCTGGATTGCGAGCAACGAATGAACTTATGATGCGTGCTGCCGAAGAAAAGGCCAAAGAAGCAATGGCAGCCGCTACTGCAACGATAGCAGCAGCTGCTACAACCTCCGTGTGTACAACAGAAAAGTCTGTAGCCCCTCAAAAAACCACCTCCGAAGAATTTCCTTTAGAAACGACAGCAGCCGCATCGCCTGAACAGAAACGAACATCCATAACATCAAATTTTAGTCAATCAATGCAACTGCAACAGCAACCCGATACACAGCAACAGAAACAACAACCACAAACACCTGTTCAGCAAGTGCAACCACCGCGTTTAACAACAAATGCAACACCATCTACAGGCGCAACGAAGAAACAGTCGCTCATTCGATCTGATTCCACTGGAAGTGTGTCGGGTAGGAAGCTTCTTGCTCCCACAACATCTGATCCTCAATCAAGAACCGACAAAGAACGCTGCATTATAAATAAAAAAGCGGACAAGAAACCGATTGCTCTGCCATCCAGCAAAAGTAGCTTCAACGACTTCACATCACATTATCCATCCATTATCACACATCATCATCATCATGAAACTCAACATTCTCGATCATATCATCAGCCTCACCACTTTCAATTCAATAGTCAACAAATCCAAACCCATAGCGATATTGTTGCGACGATTAATGGACATCACCAATTACAGTCGCAACCCCAGACACAGACTCCGCATCAACCACAACAACATACAACAGCAACTAGCATAGGTGCCGCCGCCGCCAAAGCTATTCCCTTTAATAATCCAGGAAATGTGGTCTATGAAGTCCATGACTGGTGGCAAGAACAAGTGATTTGTGTCCAAGGCAGTGAAGATGAATGCTAAGTTTTGTATTAAAGAGAATCAGCAAAGAGCTACATGCGGTTTTTGTAAAAATTAATTATAGAAGTAATTGTTATTTTTTGATTATTATTAATTGTTTATTTAATAAGAAATATATGCATAGTAAAAGATTAACAATAGAAAATGTCAATAATTGCTATATGTCGAAATAAATTTTCCATCTTTATTATATATACATATAGATATGTAAAATTTATATAGAATTAATAGAAAATAATGTATGTATAGAAAGATGAAAACATTAACTTTAGACAATTAATTAAATCACCACTAAAAAGGCAAAAGTTAAAAAAATGATGCCCCTGACTCAAAATTATATCAAGCATTTTAAGCCATTGAGTTACGAATCTTATTCTTATTTAAAAGTTTATTCCATTCTTTTTATTCGTGGTTAACAGGTGTTTTTGCGGAGAGATCATAGAAAACTAATTTCAAGTCCTAGTTTGTTACAGAAATACATGCATTTAGTACTCTTAGGTTAGTTTTAAATTTTGATGTCTTTCATTTGTGTTTCAAAATTAAAATCCCAACAGCTCTCTCTAAGCAAACTATATTCCATAACCTTGTTTAGGTATTCCTCTTAACTAAGCTTCTTAACTAAAATTACGTTAATTTTCAAGTTACAATAATTTCATAGCCCAACAAATTGAAGTTTCGTAGTTCAAAAGCAAACAATTTGTTCTTGAATGCAATAAGCCTACATACTGAAATAAAAATATCTATTTCCCAATTGAAATTCGAAATAATTGATGAAAACTTGCTTTTTCATCTTCATAGGATTTTAACAATAAAACAGAAAATAAAACTCCCGAAGTTATCTCAAAACTCACAAACTGCAACTAGCAAAAATTATCAGTTTTTGAAAGTAAACTTACAACAAAACCTGTAATACAAAATATTTTCTCTTTAACTTGAATTCATGCCAATTAAGCCACTCAAAAACAGCCTAAAATTTAGAATAATAAATTCGTTTTAAACTTAAGAGTAGAAATACCATTGTACAAAATATTTAAAAATTAATTGATTACAAAGAATCGTTGTCATTGATTAAGATTGCTGGCCAAGTCCAGCTATAGTTTGGGTTGGCTAGCAAACAGAAAAGAAAATAAATGATTATTCAAAATAATTGTTCATATAAAATGCATTGTTATGCCAAACTATCATATTTTGTGCCTATTGGGCACAAATAAAAATATTAGACTCTGTGCCTAAAAAGTACAATTATTAAATTAAACAAAAACTTTTTATTTATGAATTTATTTTTTTCGTTATAAACTTGGGATGGTTATAATATAGTCCAGTCAAATTAGGCTTTCAGCTCGGAAAAATTCCCACCTAGCTAAATTTTGGTACACATCTTTTTTATATTGTTGTTAACAATGTGTAAAAAGTCGACCTCGATATCATGTACGCGTCAAAGGTTATTCGAGGTCAAAGGTCACGGAATTAGCCTTTTTTTTTAATATCTCGTTTTTTATTGGTCGTACAAAAAAAAGTTTTAGACAAAAATTGTAGAGGAGGTAATTATCTACAAAAATGGTCTTTTTAACATTTTCACGTCAAGTTGATAGTTTTTCCGTTATAAGGCCAACAAAGTGTACACTTTTAATGAAATATGATTTGTTCGCTAAAAACAAGTAGCCTTTGCGTTAATATCTCGCTTCATACTGTTTGTACAATAAAAAGTCTTGAACAAAAATTGTAGAGGACAAAAGTAGAGCACTTGCGCTATACAAATTTTAATGTTTACCATACAAAATTACAATAATATATAATATTATATCATATTATAATAACGATAATAAGAATGCATTCGTTTTATGCAAGATGTATATGTTGGTACATAGTACATATTACTGCCGTCTGGATGCCAGACGTTGAACTGGCTGGTTGGGGGGTAACAGGTTGTACATATACAGTATTTATAAGGACTAGGTCGACCTTTTTTAGTAACAATAGACGCAGCTGTCTTCGACATTCATATGCGACGGTCTGAGGCATTTAGTGGGTCTTTTGAAGTTTTTTTTAATGAAACAATGAAAGTGCCTATAAGTCAGAAAAGTTTCTTTCAAATCGATCGAATAAAAACAGATTTATTTCTACATTGATGCAAAAATTAGAAAATGTTAATATAGTTTCAAAACCAGCTCAAGACGTACTTATTATAGAAACAGCAATTGAAGAAGCATACACTCGGAAAACTATTATTGTTGGAGAGGACGTAGATCTCTTAGTTATACTAATAGCACGCACTCCGTCGCAAAAACAAATTTTTTTTAAAACACGGTAAAGGAAAAGTTGACACAAATATATACTCATCTACTAATAGCATGGATCACTACAATTTTGGTAGAGAACGTACCGTAAACCGGGGTTACTTTGCACCGTTTTTTTCACTATTTTTAGAAAATCTCTTAAAAACGGTAGACACAATTTTTTTTTTTTTTACTTCATTAATAAGATATGAAGTAATGCATTTATGCTATAAAAATTATTAAAATAATAGTAAAAATATTTATTTTTTTTCATTGAAAAGTGGAGCAAAGTTGTCCAAGGGAGGGGGTTACTTTGCTCCGATCTACATTTTCTGTCATTGTGCCTTTATTTCAAGTGCTGGCGCAATGATATTCAGACTGTTTTTTAACAATGCTCCAAAGATAATTTCTGTGAAAAAAATAACTGAAACCAAAACATACTTTTCGTTTTACAAGAAAAAAACAAAACTGCAAATATTTCTCTTAAAAAAAAACGAGTGTTTTAGAGTTATTAATAAAGAAAATAAGAGTTTTTATTATGTAATTCAGTAGGTAAATGTGTAGCGATAAATTAAAAAGAACATAAAAAGTATTTCAATTCATAAAAACAAAACAAAAAACTTAATAACAAGAATAAATAACAGAACATAAAATGTATTTCAATTCATAAAAAAACAAAAAACTCAGGTAATAACAAGAAGGCAACGACTAACATTTAGTCAAATATAGATTTAAGTTCTGGAACTTGGAATGTACCTCTCTTAGAAATTTGTTTTGGTGGCATAATAGAACCTAAAACATCTGACCATGAATAGTTTAGCTCATCTCTTACTGTTGGCCATTTCCATAACTTCAATGACTTCTGCATTGAGTTAATTTTCACGCTATTGTCATCAAATGAGACAATTTCTCCTGGATACAATTGTCCTTCATAGGAAAACACGACAAACTGCCCCACTTCTCGAACGACTTCATTGAAACACATATCGTGTTGCGATGTTTTACCTTCCAAAAAATTTACGAATTGGTTTTCCCTGATTTCTTCGTTTTCCAGTTCATTGAAATTGAAATCATCCGAAGAGTTGTCATCAAAAACCATATCCGTCTCCTGTCTAAGGTGAGAAGAATCGGGCACGTCATCATCATATTCTGTTGTTTGGCGAGAAGTACTTGGCTGATCCTGTCTGTATCCAATGGAAGTCGTATCGTTTGCTGAATTTTCTTCATCAGCCATTATCTCCTGGTCACAGACACTTTTCCCAGCTGGAATATTCATTTTTTTGCGTCTTTTTACAACAACATTAGTAGCTTCTTGCCTTTTTCCATGTAATGCTTTAAGGAACTCAGACTGCACCGAATTTTCATCACAGGACTTTCTTGGAATGCGGCTAAGTACTTCTTCCGCGTTTACCGGATATATTCCGCACTTCCGGAATCCAGATATTAAGTTGGCTGAAGCGTTTGGAATAATTAGTTCCATCATCGTTTTTAGTAGTGGTGGGAAATCTTCTTTTTGTATATTGGTATGTTGAATACCTTTTGGACTCTCCTTCCAGACCGACAACACCTTTCGCCAGGCTATTTTTAGGGGCCGGAAAAATGCCACGTCAAGCGGCTGCGTTAGATGGGTGCTGTTGGGTGGCAGGCAAATAAGGGTCACTTCGTTTGCGCGACACAGTTGAAGAGCGTGTACAGTTATATGTGAAGAAAGGTTGTCACAAATAATCACTTTTTTTCTTTCAAGCCTTTTAAGTCTAGGAATCATTTGACACTCGAGCCAGTCTGTAAATATGTTTGCATCGAACCATCCAGACACACTTACGTTATATCGACAGCCTGTGGGACCATTTTCCGTCCACGTTGTCCACATCTTCGTAGCCCGATACACAACATAAGGCGGCATAAGCTCCCCAGCAGCGTTACCGCAAAACATCACATACACAGATGTCTTGGAAGCATTTCTAATTATTTCTGGATACTTGCTTCCTTTTTTAACGAGAACTTTTTTTTTTCCAGGGTCATCAGTTAAGTTCGTTTCATCAAAGTTCCAAATATTTGTAGGAGGGACGTCTTTAAGCTCTTGTGCTATGTTTTCGAAAAAACTCCTCAGCATAGGCTCATCTACTGCCGCTCGTGTGCGTTTAACATTTTCTGCAAAACGTATCGAAATGCCTGGGTGTCTTGCTATGAAAGCATTTATCCAATCAATGCCCGGGAGGTTATTTTGAAATACTTTTACATGTCTTCCACATCGACTTAAGTAGTTTTTGATTATGTGTCGCAGTTCTCCGATATTAATCGGAAATCCGAACTCGCCCAAGGAAATCAAGCATTCGACAAAACTTTGTTCTTCTTCTGCAGTAAAAACATTATTAATAAAAAAAAAACATTGGGCCGTCCTGGTTTTTTTAAATGCATTCCCTTCAATTTGTAAATGATGGTTCTTCTTGGAATTTTATACTTTTCTTCAGCCTGTCTTTGTGAAATTTCGCCCCTCCTTATCTCATCCAAGCAATTTTGTAGGGCCTCAGCTGTATAATCGGCATAACGTCTTGTCCCCAAGATCCTGGTATATTTTCTAGGCATTTCTGTGAAGAGTAGATTCGTATACGATCATTGCATTAGTTACAACTAAAAACAATATATTGGTACCTAGATACAGAAACATATTTCGGGGTAACTTTGCTCCGGAGCAAAGTAACCCCAAACCAACTTTCGGGGTTACTTTGCTCCAGTGCAAAGTTACCCCAAAATTAGGAAAATAGATATGTTTTCACAAAAAAAAAATATCATTATGTTTTGAGACCAAGAAGGTTAACTTTGTATAAAATTAAAAGAATAAAAGACACTTAAACGGTAACATAAATACTTACTTTTTGTATTTGGATACACACACTTTAACACTTCAAATTTTCTACCTGCAAAAAAACACACAATTAGGTCGTTCCTCTTCGGACTACTATGGTTGACTGAAAATTAAACGTAGATATGCAGCTGCACATGATTTTGCACACACATAAACATTATATTATATTACAGTTAGATCGGTGAGCAAAACTCAACGTGTCTGAACATGAAACGAATATTAAACTCTTTATGACAATGGCGCAAAGTTACACCCGCTGGGGCAAAGTAACCCCGGCTTACGGTATTTTATTTTTGCACGCTGTCACAGGATGTGATACGACATCTACATTTTTTAATAAAGGAAAGGTAAAAGTTTTAAAACTATTAGAAAATCGTCCAGACCTTCAAAGTGCAGCAGCAGTGTTCAAAAAACAAAATTGCTCCGTTCAAGACATTTTCAAACATGGAATTAAATTTATTTTAGCAATGTACGGTGCCCAAAAACAAGTGGTCTCCATCGATAATTACAAATATCATTGTATATAAAACTGAATAGTACTATCATGAAGATGAACGGTCGGCATGACATCTTCTCAACGACTTCCCAAACGTCAAACATGTGGAATGTATTGCGGTAAGGGAGAATGAGCAGGAGATTTCCAATATTAAATAATAATTTTCCAGATAATTGAAGAAAAGAAGATAGAGAAGAATGTATACAAATTTAGCGATAGTTGGAGGGAGTCAATGGAAAGGCATTTTTGTTATTATTTTTCAATGCATATTCTATACAAATATGTATAATGTGTTTTTTTTTTTGCTTGGTAGGTATTGAGCAAAAATACTCCATTACCAAAGTTACGTCTGAGCCTCCACCTGTACCCAAAATACCGTTGCCCCGGACACTCCCCTTTGCCTAACGGCTTTGCCTTAACGGTTTCCCACGCCATTTTTGCTTACATTGCAAAAAATATCCAAAACGGATACACCCCCTTTTCCCTCTACATAACACACGCGCGGGCACGAGTACGATAACTTTGGCGCCAAGATATAATAACGGTTTTTGGTAGAGGGTCTTAATACAAGCATTTTTTACTATCTCCCCCCGTTTAGGCGGGAGGGGCAATTTAAAAAAGTTATTATTTAAAATGGAAAAAAATAATTAAAAAATAACGGTGATACTTATAATTAAGTATTATACCTTTTTTAAAGCCAACACTTTTGTCTATTAGCTTGTTTTTAAATCAAGTCAAAACTATGCATAGTTTTTGAAAAAAATTGTCTTAGTCAAAATTTGTAATAAAAAAAGTTAAAAAAAAGGTTTAAAGTGTAATTTTTCAAAACTTTCAGATTATCTACTATTTTTTTTTTATAATTCATTGCTCTTATTTGTTTTTGATCAAAAACTGAAAACTAGATGACTTGATGTCTTCTAGTTTTTGAGAAGATTGAAAATTACCAAAACAAAATATTTTAATTAAATTACTTTTTTCTTGCTTAAGTATTAACGTAGTCTTATTTTGATAGTAATAATCGAATATGGATTAAGATATACCTAGGGTAAATTAATTTTTCTTAAATCCAGCTTATTTAAATGCAAAAGAAACTTTGCATGCACCCCATCTTGCACCCACCGCACCTTGCACCCTCCCCACCTTGCACGCACTCCAACTTGCACCCACCCCAAATCCTATAGTGTTCTCAAGCAGGGGGGTTGCAGGGGGGCAGCATGCCCCCCCTTACAGATCCCACTGTTGCACACACCCAAACTCGCGCACACCTTACTGTTGCATACACCCAAACACGCATTACGCATACGCAAATACCATTATTACTATCAAAATAAGACCACTCAAGCAAAAAAAAAAGAATTAAATTAAAATAGTAGTTGTGGTTATTTTCAATTTTCTCAAAAACTAAAAGACATAAAATCATCTAGTTTTCAGTTTTTGATCAAAAACAAATAAGAGCAATAAGTTCTGAAATAAAAACAATGGTAGATAATCTTGAAGTATTGAAAAAGTTACACTTTCAACCTTTTTTTAACTTTTTTTACTCAAATTTTGAGTTTAAAATTAAATTTTTCAAAAACTACGCATAGTTTTGACTTGATTTAAAAACTGGCTAATAGAACAGAATGTTGGCTTTAAAAAAATGTATACAACTTAATTGTAAGTATCACCGTTATTTTGACGTGACAACGTCTTAAATTAGGTTGCGGCTGGGAGTCACTTATGAAAAAGTGTAACGCCCGGTAACGTTACGATGAGTCACCGAACGAGAGAGAGGCCCGCCGAATGCCTTGCGTCTCTCTCCCACTCAACTATGATCGGTCTGCCGCGCGCGCAGCACTAGAGAATTAGGCGCATTGAATCGGCGCATGCTTGTGTCTCTGTCTTTGTCTTTCTCGAACGTTCTTGGCGTTGGAAAAACAAGAAAGCGTCATAATACAAGTTCACACGTGTGGTTAAAGTATCGTCAGCTGTGTCTGTAGTGAAAATGTGGAGTGCTTAGATTCGTCATTTACAACAACTACAACAATAAAGGTAAATAATTGTACACTGATATTTCATTATCGTAAACTATGATTGATTGATTAATTGTTAGATTGACACAAAAGTTGAGAAACTGAGTTTATAGGTTATGTCATACTATTGATAAATGTTGATAGTGTTAAGTAAATTATTAGTTTAAAAAATTTGTGCAATTCTTATTTTCATTCAATTCCTTGTTCCTATTGTGCAATTTAATTATATTCATATCAATAAATATTCTACCGAGAAAAAGACGTTGTCACGTAAAATCTTCGCCCGTAAAACCGACTTTACAGGCAACCATTTTTTTTTTTTTTAATTATTTTTTTCCATTTCAAATAATAACTTTTTTAAATTGCCCCTCCCGCCTAAACGGGGGAGATAGACCGCCCCTCCCATAGTAAAAAATGCTTGTATTAAGACCCTCTACCAAAAACCGTTATTATATCTTGGCGCCAAAGTTATCGTACTCGTGCCCACGCGCGCATCCCGTTACATTTAAAACAATCAAATCGTGGGAAAGTTCATTTTACATATTTTGCGAGATCAGCATTAAGTATTTTAACATAGCTTTGATGGAAAAGTAATAATTAGTTCTAAGTCAGTCGTAATTCTCCTCTTGACACTAGAAGTGCAGCCTCGCTAAAGACAGCGGCTTCTCTTGTCAAATAATAATTAATAAGATAATCATGTAAATAAAGAAATTAAATAAATAAAGAGAAAAAATAAAAATAAGAAAAGAAAAGAAACAGTTATGTTTTTTTTTAAACAAATCGGGAGGTTCACGACAAAACTGGCGCAGTCGGTCGTTCGATTAAGAACAAAATTAAACATTTCGGTCGTTCGATTAAGGACAAAAGAACAAAATTTAACATTTCGGTCGTTCGAATAAGAGCACAAGAAACAAAAATGTTCGTTCAAGAACAAAACAGAAATTAGAATTTCGATTAAAAACCACCATAGTGGTTCGTTTAAGAACATTATGTGAAAAATAAAAATTAGAATTTCGATCAAAAAACACCATAGCGGTTCGTTTAATCCTTTCGGGACGGGAGTGGTACGTTTACATATAAATATTCTTTGTTCTATCCCACTCTCGTACCGAAAGGGTTAAGAACATATGTATGTGAAAAAATAAAAATTAGAATTTCGATTAAGAAACACCATAGCAGTTCGCTTAAAAACATATGTGAAAAATAAAAACGAAATTCGAGCAAGAAATAAAAGTTCGTGTAAGAACAAAATATAATAAAAAGTTTCGACTAAGAAATCAGTTCATCTTAGAACACAAAATTAAAATAACAAGTGAATGGACAAAGAAGAAGAAGATCTCATAAAACTTTTTAAAAACCTATCAACAAAATATACGCAGAGCCCAAAAATGACAGAACCAGCAGCAGCAACAGCAGGAGCGGCAGCAAACGCAGGCGTAAGTCATCTTACTTTAAATTTAGACCCTATAAAATAATTTTATTGAACTTCTAGATAGAATTCAACCTTCACTTAATAAGTTTGAAAACAATAGTCAGTTAATATTTCTAGATATTATTAAGAGTAAATTAATTGGGAAAGCTCGAGAGGCTATTGAAATAAATAATTCCACAAATAGTTGGGAATAAATTAAGAAAGTTTTATTTCAATACTTCGGTGACAGGAAATCTGTAGAAGAACTTTACGATAACCTTAGAGGACTCCAATTTTACGATAATTGCCAAAATTTTTACGATAGAATAAAAACTGCACTTAGGAGACTAAACAACGAAACCAACCTAGACAAATCTATTATTTCATCAATAGAAACAAAAAAGAATTGTGACATGGCACTCAGGCTTTTTATCAGCAAGATACCTGAACAAATGAAGGGTATCTTGGTCTGTAGACAGCCAAAAAGCTTAGAGGAAGCCATGGACATTCTTCATGAATCAGGCTATGCCTACACAAGGGTTAACAATAATTCTCACAATATCTATAACTCAAATACAAATAACAATTCCACACAATATAGAGACAATTCTAGACAGTATAGGAACTCAAGACAAACACAAGACTCTTCAAACAACAACAACAACAATCAAAATTCAGGTCAATGGAGAAATTCTGGACAAACACGAAATTATTCGAATAAATATAATCAATCTAATAATAATAACTCAGGTCAATACAGGACTAATCAGAACAACAATTATAACTCAGGTCAATACAGGACTAATCAGAATAACAATTATAACTCAGGACAGTACAGGACAAATCAAAACAACAATACTAACTCAAATATTTACAGAAATAATAACACAAATATGAGTAATAATTCTAACAATAATAATACAAATAATGTTGAACATATGGACACTCTTTCCGCTTCCTACCAGAGGCAAGTTAATTTGCAGGGTTCGGATTTTCAGGAAAACAGCCTACAGGCCGATTACCCTATATAGTTGTAAAATCAAAAACTATAGGGATCTAAGAATTCTTATAGATCCAGGCTCAGAAACGAGCATAATAAATCCACAAATTTGTCACCCCAAATGGGCAACAAATCTCAGAACTCCAATCAAAGTAAAGACAACAAGTACTCCAATATATATCAACAAAAAAGACAAAATTCCTTTATTCAAAGAATTCGGTAAAGATAAAACAGCTGAATTTTTGGAATTTAAATTTCATGAATTTTTCGATGGATTGATTGGAAATAATATCCTCCTTCCGTTAGAAAAAATTCTTGACTTTAAAAAGAAAAAATTGTTAATAGATGAAACAGAAATACCCATTTATTTAAATGAAAGTGAAGAATATGAAAAACAAATTCCTCAATTGGAAATGTACCACACTGAAACAAGTAGTGACCCCATTTCTGAACAAATAAGAATCCAACATCTCAATAGTATAGAAAAAGCAGAAATAATGAAACTTATTTCTCAATACTCAAGTATTTTCTACCAAGAAGGAACTGACCTATCTTTTACGAATGCGATTAAGCATAGTATTAAGACAGTCAATGATATTCCAATTTACACTAAAAGCTATAGATACCCTGAAGTCCATAAGGCAGAAGTATATAAGCAAATAAATGATATGCTTCAACAAGGCATCATACGTCCAAGTAATTCTCCATATTCGGCACCTATCTGGGTCGTTCCGAAAAAGGAAGACGCATCTGGTAAAAAGAAATGGAGAATAGTTATAGATTATCGAAGATTGGACGAAGTTTCAATCGACGATAAATTTCCAATTCCAAATATGGACGACATACTTGGTAAATTGGGAAACTCCTCGTACTTTACAACGCTTGACTTGGCAAATTGAAATAGCGGAAGAAGATATACGAAAAACGGCTTTCTCAACTGATAAGGGTCATTACGAATTTGTTCGAATGCCTTTCGGTTTGAAAAACGCCCCTGCCACCTTCCAAAGGCTGATGAATTCAGTCTTATCAGAATTTATCGGAAAAATTTGCCTAGTGTATCTAGATGACATTATTGTCTTTTCTACATCTCTAGAAGAACACATAGCATCATTACGAAAAATATTTAAGCGTTTACGTGAAGTTAATTTAAAGGTACAATTGGATAAAACCGAGTTTTTAAAAAGAGAAACTGAATTTTTGGGCCATGTCGTCACTACAGAGGGCATTAAGGCCAACCCCAATAAAATTTCAACAATCAAAAACTATAAACTTCCTACGACAACGAAGCAAATAAATAAGGCATTTTTAGGAATAACCGGTTATTACCGGAAATTTATAAAAGACTACGGTAAAGTAGCAAAACCAATGACTGTATTCCTGAAAAAGGAGCAAAAATTGATATAAATAATCCAGAATATATAGAAAGTTTCGAGGAACTAAAATCCTTGATCATATCAGACCCAATCTTAAAACATCCAAATTTTGATAAATTGTTCACACTAACTACAGATGCATCTAATTATGCAATCGGTGCCGTTCTATCACAAGAAAACCACCCTGTATGTTTTGCTAGTCGAACCCTCAATAACCATGAAATCAATTACTCCACGATCGAAAAGGAGTTACTGGCCATAGTTTGGGCCACACAATATTTCAGACCCTACCTTTATGGCAAGAAATTTGTTTGTTGTAAGAACCGACCATCGACCTCTAGTTTGGCTTAGTTCGCTAAAAGAACCAAATACCAAACTGCAAAGATGGAAAGTTAAACTCGAAGAGTATAATTTTGATATTCAGTATATTAAAGGAAGAGATAATCAGGTCGCTGACGGATTATCAAGGATGGAGGTTTACCACAACGAAAATGTGATAAATCCTTCCGATGAGATCCCAGAAGATCTTGATGCCCAATCATTAGTAGCTACCATCCACAGCGCAGATGAGGACAGTAGCAATCACATTCTTATCCCGTTAATCTGTATAAAACCCCGATTATTTTGATTAAATCAAACAATATAAGCAATCACAAAATTTATTTCCCATTTAAAAATAAAAAGAGAAGAGTAATTGAATTAAAAGAATACAAAGAAAACCTTATTTTAGATATTTTGAACAAACATATCCCTCCCAAAGGAATTCTGGGAATCTTCTCCAAAAATGAGCATATGTATGCTCAATTCCAAGACACATACATAAAATATTTCAGCAAAAATAAGCTACTTAAAGTGATCAAATGTACCAAATTTCTAGGAGACCTCGAAGATACCGAAATAGAGTTGGTTGTTATTTCAAAATGACACAAATCACTCAATCATAGAGGTATAAACGAAACTTATGCGGAAATCAAGGACGTTTATTATTGTCCAAATCCCAAGGAAAAAATCCAAAGATTCATTAACAATTGTGAAATCTGCAATAAGTCTAAGTACGAAAGAAATCCATATAAAATTCCACTTAAAATAACCGAAACACCTTCTAAACCAAATCAAATTTTACATATAGATATCTGGTACGCCAATATTAATTTAATGTACGTGACTGATTGATAAATTTACGAAACATGTTACAGTACAAGAAATAAAACACAGAACGTGGACATCACTTTTAAATACAATTAAATATAGATTTGCAAATCACGGTATCCCTGAAAAAATAGTCGCAGACGAGACAGGATTCTCATCAATCGCAATTATTAAAGAATTTCTGAAAGAATACAAGGTCGAACTACACTTAACTACCCCTTATCACAAAACAGGCAATTCGGATATCGAAAGATTCCACCAAACTCTGAACGAGCATATAAGGACGTTTAACGCCGATGACGAAAACAAAGATACTTTGCGAAACAAGGTATTAAAAGCTGTATCAATCTACAACAAGACAATACATTCAACTACGAAACAAAGAGCTATTGATTTTATAAATGGAACCATTACAAACCAAGATTACCCAAAAATTATAGAAATGGTTAATACAAATAAGGAACGATATATGTATAAATAAAATTAACAAAGACAGGACGGACGTTGACCTAAACAAAACAAACCATCGCTACCTTAAAAGTAGAACTGATAACAAACTCAAAATTAAACATACGAAAGATAACCCCGAAGTAGTAGACGAAAACCACGTTATAGACAGTAGAGGACGAACATTCTATAAAACACAACTTAAACGAAACTATAAGTTTGAAAAATATTCTTAAGACATTTTCATTTCAGATTTTATTCATGATCTTTTTAATAATATCAACAAGCGGACAAAAAATAGATGTTCAAAATTTAAATGGTGGAAATGGATTCGTAACTATTAGAGGCGAAGAAGTTAAAATCATACAAAACTATTTCAAAATATTACACATTATAAATCTGAAATTATGGACAGACAGCTTTAAATTGATAGAACACAACGTTTATAAACTAACAAATATAGACGAAAATCCAACTATTCTACATGGACTTAAACAATTAGAAAACGAAATCAGTAGTTTAACACAGAAAGAGAGACAAAAAAGATCACCATTTAACTTTGTAGGGAAAACCCTAAAATATTTAGCTGGAACGATGGATTATGAGGACGAAGAAGAAATAAAATCAAGACTTAGTATCGACGAACAGAACAACAAGAATCTTGTTTACGGACTAAATGACCAAGTTAAAATTAATACAAAATTCTACGAAAATATAAACAATATTACTCAACATATTGTAATGTGTATACACTCTTTATCTCTTTCAATACTAAGGGGCAACATCTAGTGGTAGTAATAGGAGAACTCGCTTCTTTAAGCATCGAGAAACCTCTAGTGGCTAATAGTAGAACTCGCTTCTTAAGCATCGAGAAACATCTAGTGGCTTAGAGGGGAACTCATTCAGCGCATACAAGAACCTCGAAAGGGGTAAGCATCTAGTGATAAAGTGGAGAACTTCGTTAAGCATCGAGAACAACCTCGTAGATTCTCGAACCGATTGGAGGTATATAAATAGGCGCTTGGAAGCGAAGCGGTTCATTATGGATTGTGAATTGCTGTAAAGTAAAGACTGTGTTTGAAAAGTAAAGACTGTGTTTGAAACGTAATAATTGAGTGTTCAATAAATAAGTTTATATCGATTTAAATAAAGAAAATTTGTGTTTTTATTTACGAAGTGTGAATAAGTTTTAATTATCGGACCAAGCC
Source organism: Eupeodes latifasciatus (assembly GCA_920104205.1). NCBI lineage: Eukaryota > Metazoa > Arthropoda > Insecta > Diptera > Syrphidae > Eupeodes > Eupeodes latifasciatus. Next base: position 20,663,560 of record OV049927.1, read on the forward strand.
GAATATTACATTGGTGTCAGAATAAGGGATTAAAACTTATTGAGAATAAAAACAGTGAGCAGTGATTGAACTATTTTGTGTGAATTAGTGAAGTTAAAAATAAATAAAAAATGAGTAAAGTTTTGAAAGACTTAACTGTCCCTGAGCTAAAGGCCGAACTAAGCAAACGTGGCTTAAGTGGGACAGGCGTAAAAACCGAACTCGTTAAACGGCTGCAGGAATATCTGGAGCAGCAAAATGAAGACCCAGATACGTTTGCTTTCGAATTAGAAGCAAAAGTGGAAGAGGTAAATGCAAATGTTGCTTTATCTAACATGATGTCACTTCTTTTAAACAAATTTGAAGAAAATAAAAATGATGTCCTGAAACAACTAGAAGCCCAAAGAAGCGACCAAAAACAAGAGCAGCAGAATGTTCTCAAACAACTAGAAGCTCAAAGAAGTGACCAAAAGCAAGAACAGCAGAATGTTCTCAAACAACTAGAAGCCCAAAGGAATGATGTCCTCAAACAACTAGAAACTCAAAGGAATGATGTCCTAGAGCGATTCGACGAACAGAAAAACCTTTTAGAAGGCAGGTTTGCGGACTTCGAAGAGAAAATCAAAACTGTCGACGAGCGCGTCGAAAAACAAAATGCACGTTTCGAGAAAATTGACGAACAAATCGAAACCATCACAAATGAACTAGAAAAAGTGCGAAAGATGAAAGCTCGAGAACCTTCTGGTGAGTGCTCAAGGAAGAGAGAAGTGAATCCTCCAAGCTTTGACGGGCAGATTCCGTGGTCAATCTACAAGAAACAGTTTGAAGCAGCAGCGTTAACAAACGGCTGGGACGATCACGAAAAATACATTGCTCTTACGCTTGCTTTAAGAGGATCTGCTGCTGAACTGCTACAAACCATCCCAGCAGAGAAAAGTGGTGACTTCACAGTTCTGGTAAACGCAATCGAACAGCGGTTTGGGGATAGCCACATGACAGAAGTCTTCCGAGTTCAGCTTAACAACAGGACACAGAAAAGAGGTGAAACTCTGCAGCAGCTTCAGGCAGATATCGAGCGATTGGTTCACCTGGCATATCCAACAGCTGGTAACGAGATAATAAATCAACTTGCTGTTGAAGCCTTTGTGAGAGCTGTGGGCGATATAAATCTCCAAAGGGCTATCCGCACTGCCGGAAAGCGAACATTACCAGAAGCATTGGCTTTCGCTCTGACGATGGAAGCTGCAGAACAAGCTTCCCAAAACGTGCATCGCATAAGAGAAATAGAAGTCCAAGAATGTTCTTGTCAGAAGGCTACTGTGGAAAGGAGTCAGCGAGACGGACCAGCACGATGCTGGAACTGCAATAAGACTGGGCATCTACAGCGACAGTGCAGATTACCACGAAGAAGAACCACATGCCAACACTGTGGAAATAGAAGTAATTCAACCGTTCAAAGTAAACAACGTTGCTTCCGAAGTTGTTTTCCACCCGGGAAACGAATAAGAACCAACTTCGAGGGGCAGAAGCTGGTTTCTGGTATCGATGGCCCCAGAAACGACATCCAGGTTTCTCAAACGAAACGTGACAACAAGAGCCTGACCGTGGAAGCAAGTATAAACGGCAACAAATGTGTGGCTACCATTGACACCGGTGCCACGGCGTCCATCGTACGGAAAGACCTCGTCAAGAAGGCATGGCTCCACAACACCAACAGCTATCGTCTAAGGACTGCAACTGGAGAGGCCGCAAAAGTTTATGGTGAGGTACGTCTTAAGATTCGGATAGCAGAGTTGGAATTCTCTCACCCGTTCCTGGTAGCAGATATATGCGACGAGTGCATTGTCGGCATCGATTTCATGAAAGATCATGGAGTGATATTGGACATCGGGAACCAAGTCCTGAAATATCGAAACATCGAGATTCCGATGATCTATGGGACTAACTCGTATGAGACCTCGTCATCTGTGAAAACCGTCATCAAAGAAGATCTCACTTTGCCTGCTTCTTCAGAAGTATTCGTGTGGACGAAATTGAAGGGTAAACCTGGCAGCCATCGATACCTCATGGTCGAACCAGCATCTGTAAAGTCCTCCCAAAACGTCACCATTGGGAAGACTCTTGTGAGACCATTAAAGAACATGGTTCCGGTACGAATACTGAACATCAAGCCGTATGAAGTTAAGCTTAGAAAAGGTGAGATTGTCGGACAATGCGAATCTGTATCAGCGATAACAAGGATCAACGAAGAAGAGTCAAGGCAATCCTTGAAGTCCGAAGAGCTGAACTCCATAAAGACGAACATTCTCAAGTCATCTAATCTTGGCCACCAACAACGAAGAACTGCAGAAGGTCTCCTCGAAGAATTTGCAGACATCTTTTCATCATCGAAAGGGAAATATGGCAGAACGCAACTGGTGCAACATCGAATCAATACCGGGGATGCAAGGCCGATTCGTCAACCTGCAAGACGACTTCCACTAGCCAAACAAGGTGAGGTTGAAGAACTGATAACCACCATGAAGGGAGAAGGTCTGATCGAAAACTCTAAAAGCCCTTGGGCGTCTCCAGTGGTCCTGGTAAAGAAGAAAGACGGATCAACCCGCTTTTGCGTGGACTATCGAAGGTTGAATGATGTGACCAAGAAGGATAGCTACCCTCTGCCTAGGATCAGTGATACTCTGGATGCAATGGAAGGAGCACAATGGTTCTCAACTTTGGACTTGAAAAGTGGTTACTGGCAAGTCGAAATCCATCCTGAAGACAAAGAAAAGACAGCATTCTCAACAGGAAACGGATTGTGGCAGTTCAAAGTGATGCCTTTTGGACTTTTCAATGCTCCAGCGACTTTTGAGCGCCTAATGGAATGCGTCCTGCAAGGACTCACATGGAAATCTTGCCTGGTCTATTTGGATGACGTCATAGTATACGGGAAAACATTTGACGAACACTGTACAAATCTGAGAGCCGTGTTTCAAAGACTTCGAGAAGCCCACCTCAAGCTTAACCCAGAAAAGTGTTCACTCTTCAAAACCGAAGTAAAATATCTGGGACATATCATCTCATCCCAAGGAGTAAAAACGGATCCTGATAAGGTTGACACCGTGAAGAATTGGCCAACACCACAGGACAAACACCAACTCCGAAGCTTTCTGGGTCTAGCCACCTACTATAGGCGCTTTGTGAAGGACTTTGCTGGAATCGCCAAGAGTCTACATCAGCTAACGGAAAAGGGAAAGCAGTTTAGATGGTCAGGTGAATGCGAGCGCAGCTTTCAAGAGCTCAAGCAACGCTTGTGTAATGCACCAGTGCTGACCTACCCAACTCCAGGAAAACCATTCATAATTGATGCTGATGCGAGCAATGTCGGGATAGGTGCTGTACTATCGCAGGTGCATAATGGCGAAGAAAAGGTGATTGCTTATTACAGCAAGGTACTCTCGAAGTCGGAAAGAAATTATTGTGTGACCAGAAGAGAACTTCTTGCACTGATTTTGGCAACAAAGCACTTCCATAAGTATCTCTATGGACAGAAGTTTCTTCTCCGAACTGACCATGGAGCACTTAACTGGCTTTTGAATTTCAAGAATCCAGAGGGTCAAGTGGCAAGGTGGATTGAGAGGCTGCAGACGTACGATTACGAAATTCAACATCGGAAGGGGAAGCTTCACTCAAATGCAGATGCACTGTCTCGGAGACCATGTAAACAAGACTGTAAGCATTGTAGACGACAAGAAGAAAAAGAAGTGGTTACTGTCCAACGAACCAGAGCCGATCCCATTTATGGCTGGAGCAACGACGAGTTGAGGAAGGCTCAACAAGAAGACTCAGATATCGAACCCATCCTCGCTTGGAAGGAACACCAGGAAAAACCAGAATGGGCTGATATCTCCGATAGAAGTCCGACTCTGAAGGCCTATTGGGCACAGTGGGACTCGTTTCATGTCCAAGAGAGTGTCCTTCGACGTAAATGGGAATCAGCAGATGGAAAGTCTTATGTAATGCAGCTAGTCTTCGAGATCGAAGGTTATGGATGTTCTGCGAGAGATGCATGGTGGAGTTTCGGGAGGTCATCTAGGAGTGAACAAGACGCTAGAAAAGGTTCGACAACGATTTTACTGGCTACATGCAAGGGAAGATGTCGAGAAGTGGTGCCGAAAATGTGATACCTGTGCTGCCACCAAAGGCCCGAACAAAAAGAACCACAGCCAAATGCAGCAGTATAATGTCGGAGCACCCTTCGAAAGGATTGCAGTAGACGTGGCGGGTCCATTTCCGGAAACAAATAATGGGAATCGTTATATTCTGGTCGTCATGGATTACTTCAGCAAGTGGCCTGAAGCATACGCCATTCCAAATCAAGAAGCCAAAACAGTCGCAGACCAAATTGTCTTCAACTGGGTGAGCAGATTCGGCGTTCCATTAGAACTGCATTCCGACCAGGGAAGGAATTTTGAATCAAACATATTTCAGGAAGTTTGTGGGCTTCTTGACATCAAGAAGACAAGAACAACACCACTTCACCCACAATCTGATGGCATGGTCGAACGATTCAACCGAACCCTGAAGGAACATCTTTGCAAAGTTGTGGACGACAACCAGCGAGATTGGGATCGACATTCCACTGTTTTTGATGGCGTATCGAAGTGCAAGACATAGCTCAACTGGCCATACACCGTCTGAGATTTTGATGGGAAGGAACATCAGACTGCCGAGCGAAATAAAATTTGGATGTCCCACATCAGAGCTGCAAGCCGAGGATGACTACATTGATGACCTCAGAGAAAGACTCCTTCAGATCCACGACAATACCAGGTTGAAAATAAAGATGTTCAGTGACCGAATGAAGACACGCTACGATATACGAGCGACAACAACAGAGTTCCAAGCAGGAGATCGAGTGTGGCTTTACAATCCCCATCGACAAAAAGGGTTGTCACCGAAACTTCAACGGGACTGGGAAGGTCCATATACAGTCATTACAAAAATCAACGATGTCGTGTACCGGATACAAAAGGGAGTCAGAGGAAAACCTAAAGTTGTACATCGCGACCGGCTACATCGCTACAGTGGTGATGAGAACGATGGATTTGTTCGGGACGATCAATCCTAAGGAGGGGGCAATGTAATGTGTATACACTCTTTATCTCTTTCAATACTAAGGGGCAACATCTAGTGGTAGTAATAGGAGAACTCGCTTCTTTAAGCATCGAGAAACCTCTAGTGGCTAATAGGAGAACTCGCTTCTTAAGCATCGAGAAATATCTAGTGGCTTAGAGGGGAACTCATTCAGCGCATACAAGAACCTCGAAAGGGGTAAGCATCTAGTGATAAAGTGGAGAACTTGGTTAAGCATCGAGAACAACCTCGTAGATTCTCGAACCGATTGGAGGTATATAAATAGGCGCTTGGAAGCGAAGCGGTTCATTATGGATTGTGAATTGCTGTAAAGTAAAGACTGTGTTTGAAAAGTAAAGACTGTGTTTGAAACGTAATAATTGAGTGTTCAATAAATAAGTTTATATCGATTTAAATAAAGAAAATTTGTGTTTTTATTTACGAAGTGTGAATAAGTTTTAATTATCGGACCAAGCCGAATATTACAATATTAACAAACAACAGAAAGAAATAAAAGACCAATTCTCATCACTAAGTAATGAAATAGATAAGGAAAATTTCAGGATAACAAGTATGCAACATGCATATCAAATTCAGTATGACATGCAACTATTGAGCAATCAAGTAAGGAAAGTTAAAGAAAGTATTTTGCTAAGTAAAATAGGTCTACTAGGTAAGGATATCTTGTCACTTAAGGAAATTCAAAGTTTTAATGTAACACTTGAAAAATTAAAAGACATTAAAAGTTCTACGATATTTCATGAAAACCAAATAATTTTTATAATAATGATACCGAACTATAGTAAAACAAAGTTCCATAGAATTTTATTGAACCTATTCAAAATTTTAGAAATCTCGAGCTCTCTCCTAAATACAAATCTTTAATTACTGATGGTAAAAATAATTATGTAAATAGTGATAAAATTTTAAGACAAGACAATTTAATAATTATAACTGATGAATGTATAAAAAATATTTTCGAAAAGAATATGTCATGTAATTTCTTAAAAAATAATAACACTGAAATTAAACAATTGAACAATAATATGTTAATCCTTAAAAATATGCCAAAAACTGTAGTCAATCACAATTGTAATGATTTCAAAATAGAAGTCAAAGGAAACTATCTACTAAACTTTGAAAACTGTATAATAAATATAAACAATATGAAATATGAAAATTATATGTACTATGATAACTTCATCATACCAAATTTAAGTAATGTAAAAATTAAAAATATAGAAGTAAACTTTTCCTCGACAGAAATTCACACGAAACATGTTGAAAATCGTAAATTAATTGAAGAATTAAAATTAAACCATACAAAAAATACGGGTATCAATTATATTTCAATCTCATACTATTCAGTCTTTTTATCGTGTTTTTTATAATTTTTCGAAAAACGGTAACAAATGATAAAACTAACGTCATAAAGAAATCGGATTCTTCGGAGCAGAATTCTAAGGGGGGAGGAGTTACGTCTGAGCCTCCACCTGTACCCCAAATACCGTTACCCCGGACACTCCCCTCTGCCTAACGGCTTTGCCTTAACGGTTTCCCACGCCATTTTTGCTTACATTGCAAAACATATCCAAAACGGATACACCCCCTTTTCCCTCTACACAACACACGCGCGCATCCCGTTACATTTAAAACAATCAAATCGTGGGAAAGTTCATTTTACATATTTTGCAAGATCAGCATTAAGTATTTTAACATAGCTTTGATGGAAAAGTAATAATTAGTTCTAAGTCAGTCGTAATTCTCCTCTTGACACTAGAAGTGCAGCCTCGCTAAAGATAGCGGCTTCTCTTGTCAAATAATAATTAATAAGATAATCATGTAAATAAAGAAATTAAATATATAAAGAGAAGAAATAAAAATAAGAAAAGAATAGAAACAGTTATGTTTTTTTTTAAACAAATCGCGAGGTTCACTACAAAACTCCAAGATCGGAATCTCAGACTGACATTTCGGTTTGCCTACAAGCTAACTACACACTAAATGTGAGAAAATGTGCGTGAAATGAGGCAAAAAACCAAACGCATTCTCACATTTAGTGTTTCGGCTCATCAAAATGCTTCATTATAGTAATCAGCCCCATCTAAATGCTTTATTTTGAATGTTTCATGGCCTCGTTCAAAAACTAAACAATCCTTACCAACAGAATCTTAAGTGCTGACATGGTCTTAAATTGGAAGATTTGTATAACTTTTTAATTTCAATCCAAATAAATGTTGTTAATATATATTAAATAAAATAAAATTGACCAAATACATATTAGTGTTGTATTTTGTTTACTTAAATTATTTGCGAACGCAATATGCGCTGCAACTGGTTAAGTAAAATTGGAAATGGACAAAGTGTAACTCAATACTTTGTAAAACAAGACAACACACAATTTTTTCAGCTGTAGTTTGCTTAGAGCATTTTTTTGGTGACGTTAGAAGTTCAGGTGGAAACAATAGGCGGGTGCCTCCGTATTTTTTTTTTGTACAGACAATGCTACGAGAAGCATACTTGTGAAGTTGCATTGCCAACTTTAGCTAGTTCAGATTCCTCAATTAGAGTAGTTAAGCAGTTCGATAATTGCAAAACCAAATTTCAGTTTTTTTGTTTCAGAAATATTCCTAAAAACTTCTTTTTAAGGGACTATGTTAGAGTTAGAATTTTGTTTGTATTTAGATTTTGGAAAACAAATTTGAGGGAACCATGTTTTAAAAATAAGCTGCTTTGCCTAAAGCATCTTTAAGGAATAGAAATAGGCAATATGGTTACACACAATACCAACTAAATGCTGCTATTATTGCTAATTTTGTTTCTAAAAAGTTGATGAAGGTTAGCCGAAGCGGAAATTTCTGTAATGAACATACCTAAAATATTATTGGCTTTCTCAAAAATATTTTTCTACACTTACTTCTGCTTTATATCTGAAAACTATTGTTTATGTATATTTTGTTCTATGTTCTGCATTTATAAAATGTAATCTATGGAAGTATTTATTATATTAACAAAAACAAAAACAAAAACAAAAACATGTACGTAAAACTCATTCATTTTTTCATTATTAGCAACACTTTTACTAAACATACCCTTCAAACAATAATAAGTAAATTCGAAGTTTGTTAACTAAACATTTTTAAAGAATGAATGAAAATTATATTTTTCGTTAAACTGTGGGAATCACTAAAAAAACTTCTATACTTCAACAATAAACATTAATGTCGATTACTTGATCTATTGAATGAGTTGTGCATGAATTCAGAACGATTTTAAAACGTTTTCATTTTGTGATGCATGTCAAAATGTTCATTTTATTTGCTCTGCATTTATTCAACAGGTTCGCTATAATCGTTCTGACTATTTTTTTAAAACATTGGTGTTCCTTTGATGCATATTTTTTTTTTATAGCAAATACATCTATGTTTCCATCAATCAAGAATGTTATGGATAAGGTATTTTTAGATTATAACTCTTTTTTTAAATTTAATATTTATTAATCAAAATGGAATTGAAAAATATTTGCAAGCTTAAATCATTAAAAACAAACTATATATATACTTGGATTGGTTAAATTTATACAGATTTTAATTACTTGCAAAAAAAAATATTTGGGCCGTTCATTAACGAAAATTTATTAGAATTCAATAAAAAATTGCGCTCGCACCCTTAACTTGATTGTTCTTCGAACGCATCTTTAATACAATAATTCAAGGTTGATTATGAAATTTAAAGAATTTCGTAGTGATTACTCTAAATTAGTGAATTAATTATAATTAACTGATGTTGAACATGCTTTTTTCAAGACAAAAATTTACATTGGTTCGCTATCAACAAAATTACTGCAAAATTAAAGCTTAAAACTGACTTTTTCATCGAAAAAAAGTAAAAAGAAAAACCTGAAAAAAACTTATTAACCACCCCATTTTGTTTTTGCTGTGCAAAGTGCCGCTAGCCCACGGCATCGTTTTTTTTTGTTTTTGCTCACATCTATTCATGGACTAATTGTCAAAATTACAAATGCAATAATGTAAACTAACGGGTTTTGGAGAGTGAAACGTACGAAAGATTCCGATCTTGGTAAATGGAGTATTTTTGGTATTGAGGAATATTGAAAAATATCAACAAGGCAAAAAAAGGATTGAATGAGTACAAACTGTTTCCGGTTCCCAATTTGAAACTTTAAGTAGGTTTTTTTTTTTAAATTCAAGTATGAATTAGAATGAATGAGAAATTCAATTAGAAATTCAATGAATGAAATGAATAAGAAAATTAATATAATGCTCATAATGGTCAGATATTTATTGTTTGTTTTTTATAAGGATAAATATAGGTAGGTAGATAGATATTATATCACCTTTACAATGTTGGATATTTTTAGAAATAGGTATAACGAACTTATCTAGATTAATGTTTTCTATTTCTTAAGCATAGTAAATACGCAATCATGTAGGTACAAATTACAGTATGTATTAATTTATTTTATTTTCATTTAAGTCCATATGAAGTTGTTAACATAATTCAGGTTAATTTAGAATTAAATTCAGGTGAAGATTGAAATAACATTTAATAGAACTGTTTGTTCACTTAAAAAATTAGCAATTCCTTTAATTTTAAGTGTGAAACATATTTTATGTAATATAAAAAATGTTTGAACAATCTGAATTCCCTTGAAAATGGTTTTAAATTTCATACGTTAAAATTTAAAATCTACTGTAGTTCACGGAAACATTAAAATAAAATTTTAGTTCACGTAAATGCATTATCGTATACCTATTGGTAGGTACGCATTTACAAGGTGAAATGAAAAACAAGTCTTAAATTACTAGTAAATTATTCTATTATATTTATGTACGTTCAAAAGTGGCAGCCCTGTCCTATTTCTTTCGAATGCAAATTGATTTAGGTATACATATATTTTTCATATAAAGAAATAGTTTAGTTTGAAAATCTAGTTTTATTACATAGATTTTTAGGCGAAAACAAATTTTTACCTTATGCTACTTAAATTTCTTAAATTTTTACAACTTGGATTAATGAAATTAATTTGAGAGATATCAAGAACCGAACATCAATTTTTACCAAATTGTTTGTTTGTTGTTTTGTATCACGTGTCAATATATAATATAAAATTTAATTCAAGTCTCTAGCCTCTAGCGTCAATGGTTCGTGAGATATTGAGGGTTAACCAACATTTTCACCTGTTTTTTAAATTGCTATGGTAAAAAAAACCACCCACTCAATTTTTTTGAGAGTCCTTTCTGCATCTTTCTGCTTTATTACCTGTACCTATAACAAAATTTATTTGAAGTCTGGTTTTTGAGCAATGGACGACGAAAAAAACGTCGCGAACGTACGGACGTACGAACGTACGTACACACGCACGCACAGACATCTTTCTAAAAATCTTTTATTTCGACTCTCGACGTCGAGAAATGTCAACATTTTCAATTCGACAAATCGAACCCATTACAATAACTTCCTATGGGAAGTTAATAAATAAATAAAGTTTCATTTATTTATTTTATTATTTTTGGCTTCATTGTTTAAAACCAGTATTTAAAAAAAGTTATTCCACCGCCTAGCACTACATGCCAATCTCCTTAGATACTACTTACATACCCACCCTCTACCTACATATGTAGGTATACCTACATTGTAGAAATATAAATATTAAAAAATGTATATATGTACATACATACTTCTATACCCCATATTCAAAATATGGCAACAATGAATCCTACAGAGAATGAAATTTGAAAACGTTGCATTTAAATTTTCAAATTTCTCAAAAACTGAAAATCTAAAATCAAATTAATATAATTTTCTTCAAGCAAAATACCTACTGCTAAAAACATACAATTCATAGCTATAACGATATGTATGTATATGGATAACTCCTTTACCAGAGAGAAAAAACTAAATGAGGAGAGAGCCAAATTTCCTCGTCTCCGTCCCTTCGAAACCTCTTACTCTCATTTTTTATAGCGTGTTGAATTCGCATCGGTGTATACTGTATACATGTTTTCACCTCGGAGAAGAGTACACAAAAAAACATCATTTCCGGGAAATGCGACATTTCTCATTTTTGTTTATTGATAGCCAAGAAGGCTATGTTTTTTAAAGTCTCATTATAATATTTGTAATTCTCATGGATTTCTTTTTTTTAATTTTGCTAACATCTTGTCGTTTTTATATCTACAAAAATACTCCTATAATTAAAATTATTTCTAGCAAAACATTTTTGTTTGTCAATAAATAACGGAAGAAGTTATACCGGTAGTTCGTGGTGAATTTCTTCTTTTTCTCTAAGTTACAGATAGATGGCAGGAACAACCAAAACAAGAAAGGATGTGTGCAGAAAGTGTTTAACAAGGTTAAGGCTTTTTAGATAAGACTTTATTTGTATATATGAACCAGTACATGTTTTTTATAAATGAATGTTATATTTATTTCAATAGTAATACCTTAACTATTAACTTAACTACTGTATTATCTAAAATATACTGCATTGAATTATTTTACATTGAATTATAAAAGGCGAAAATAATAAAGTTCTATAGTTTACCGGGAATATTTATATAAAATATCCATATCTTCTGAAATTGCGGTATCAATCGATATTTTCTGGAACTTAGTGTTAACTAACATTTATTTGCCATGAATTACTTTTTCAACTTTTTTATACACCATAAAAATCAATTATACAATTTGGCTGTGATAATAATTACTTGAACACAGCATTTTCTATGTTTATAGTTATTCAGGTTTAGCCCTTAACTTTGATTTGCATTTATTTATGAATAGCCTTAGAACACAAAATTAAAATAACAAGTGAATGGACAAAGAAGAAGAAGATCTCATAAAACTTTTTAAAAACCTATCAACAAAATATACGCAGAGCCCAAAAATGACAGAACCAGCAGCAGCAACAGCAGGAGCGGCAGCAAACGCAGGCGTTAGTCGTCTTACTTTAAATTTAGACCCTATAAAATATTAAAATTCTTTACCTACATATAATGGTAACTTTGACAACTTGAATAATTTTATTGAACTTCTAGATAGAATTCAACTTTCACTTAATAAGTTTGAAAACAATAGTCAGTTAATATTTCTAGATATTATTAAGAGTAAATTAATTGGGAAAACTAGAGAGGCTATTGAAATAAATAATTCCACAAATAGTTGGGAATAAATTAAGAAAGTTTTATTTCAATACTTCGGTGACAGGAAATCTGTAGAAGAACTTTACGATAACCTTAGAGGACTCCAATTTTACGATAATTGCCAAAATTCTTACGATAGAATAAAAACTGCACTTAGGAGACTAAACAACGAAACCAACCTAGACAAATCTATTATTTCATCAATAGAAACAAAAAAGAATTGTGACATGGCACTCAGGCTTTTTATCAGCAAGATACCTGAACAAATGAAGGGTATCTTGGTCTGTAGACAGCCAAAAAGCTTAGAGGAAGCCATGGACATTCTTCATGAATCAGGCTATGCCTACACAAGGGTTAACAATAATTCTCACAATATCTATAACTCAAATACAAATAACAATTCCACACAATATAGAGACAATTCTAGACAGTATAGGAACTCAAGACAAACACAAGACTCTTCAAACAACAACAACAACAATCAAAATTCAGGTCAATGGAGAAATTCTGGACAAACACGAAATTATTCGAATAAATATAATCAATCTAATAATAATAACTCAGGTCAATACAGGACTAATCAGAGCAACAATTATAACTCAGGTCAATACAGGACTAATCAGAATAACAATTATAACTCAGGACAGTACAGGACAAATCAAAACAACAATATACTAACTGAAATATTTACAGAAATAATAACACAAATATGAGTAATAATTCTAACAATAATAATACAAATAATGTTGAACATATGGACACTCTTTCCGCTTCCTACCAGAGGCAAGTTAATTTGCAGGGTTCGGATTTTCAGGAAAACAGCCTAAAGGCCGATTACCCTATATAGTTGTAAAATCAAAAACTAGGGATCTAAGAATTCTTATAGATCCAGGCTCAGAAACGAGCATAATAAATCCACAAATTTGTCACCCCAAATGGGCAACAAATCTCAGAACTCCAATCAAAGTAAAGACAACAAGTACTCCAATATATATCAACAAAAAAGACAAAATTCCTTTATTCAAAGAATTTGGTAAAGATAAAACAGCTGAATTTTTGGAATTTAAATTTCATGAATTTTTCGATGGATTGATTGGAAATAATATCCTCCTTCCGTTAGAAAAAATTCTTGACTTTAAAAAGAAAAAATTGTTAATAGATGAAACAGAAATACCCATTTATTTAAATGAAAGTGAAGAATATGAAAAACAAATTCCTCAATTGGAAATGTACCACACTGAAACAAGTAGTGACCCCATTTCTGAACAAATAAGAATCCAACATCTCAATAGTATAGAAAAAGCAGAAATAATGAAACTTATTTCTCAATACTCAAGTATTTTCTACCAAGAAGGAACTGACCTATCTTTTACGAATGCGATTAAGCATAGTATTAAGACAGTCAATGATATTCCAATTTACACTAAAAGCTATAGATACCCTGAAGTCCATAAGGCAGAAGTATATAAGCAAATAAATGATATGCTTCAACAAGGCATCATACGTCCAAGTAATTCTCCATATTCGGCACCTATCTGGGTCGTTCCGAAAAAGGAAGACGCATCTGGTAAAAAGAAATGGAGGCACGAGTACGATAACTTTGGCGACAAGATATAATAACGGTTTTTGGTAGAAGGGCTTAATACAAGCATTTTTTACTATGGGAGGGGGGGTCTATCTTACCCCGTTCAGGCGGTAGGGGCAATTTAAAAAAAATATTATTTAAAATGGAAAAAAATAATTAAAAAATAAAGGTGATGCTTACAATTAAGTTTTATACATTTTTTTAAAGCTAACATTCTGTTTTATTAGCCAGTTTTTAATTGAAGTCAAAACTAGGCGTAGTTTTTGAAAAATTTAATTTTAAACTCAAAATTTGAGTAAAAAAAGTTAAAAAAAAGGTTTAAAGTGTAATTTTTCAATACTTCAAGATTATCTACCATTGTTTTTATTTCAGAATTTATTGCTCTTATTTGTTATTGATCAAAAACTAAAAACTAGATGATTTTATGTCTTTTCGGTTTTGAGAAAATTGAAAATAACCACAACAACTATTTTAATTTAATTCTTTTTTTTTTTGCTTGAGTGGTCTTATTTTGATAGTAACAATGGTAGGTGCGAGTTTGGGTGTATGCAACAGTAAGGTGTGTGCGAATTTGGGTGTATGCAACAGTGGGACCTGTAAGGAGGGCATGGTGCCCCCCTGCAACCCCCCTGCTTGGGAACACTATAGGATTTGGGGTGGGTGCAAGTTGGAGTGCGTGCAAGGGGGGGAGGGGCCACGGTTCGGTGGGTGCAAGATGGGGTGCATGCAAATTAAAAATAACCACAACTACTATTTTAATTTAATTCTTTTTTTTTGCTTGAGTGGTCTTATTTTGATAGTAACAATGGTAGGTGAGAGTTTGGGTGTATGCAACAGTAATGTGTGTGCGAATTTGTGTGTATGCAACAGTTGGATCTGTAAGGGGGGGCAGCATGCAACCCCCCTGCTTGGGAACACTATAAGATTTGGGGTGGGTGCAAGTTGGAGTGCGTGCAAGGGGGTTAGGGGGCACGGTTCGGTGGGTGCAAGATGGGGTACATGCAAAGTTTCTTTTGCATTTAAATAAGCTGGATTTAAGAAAAATTAATTTACCCTAGGTATATCTTAATCCATATTCGATTATTACTATCAAAATAAGACTACGTTAATACTTAAGCAAGGAAAAAGTAATTTAATTAAAATATTTATTTTGGTAATTTTCAATTTTCTCAAGAACTAGAAGACATAAAGTCATCTAGTTTTCAGTTTTTCATCAAAAACAAATAAGAGCAATGAATTCTAAAAAAAAAACAGTAAATAATTTGAAAGTTTTGAAAAACTACACTTTAAACCTTTTTTTTAATTTTTTTTTGCATAAATTTTTAGTTTAAAACAATTTTTTTCAAAAACTATGCATAGTTTTGACTTGATTTAAAAACAAGCTAATAGACAAAAATATTGGCTTTAAAAAAAGGTATAATACTTAATTGTAAGTATTACCGTTATTTTTTAATTATGTTTTTTCCATTTAATGTACATATTTTTTTAAATTGCCCCTACCGCCTAAACGGGGGGAGATAGACCCCCCTCCCATAGTAAAAAATGCTTGTTTTTATCTGTTCTATACAAATCCGTCATTAAACTTTGTCGCCAAAGTTATCGTACTCTCCCCGAAATGGAGAATAGTTATAGATTATCGAAGATTGGACGAAGTTTCAATCGACGATAAATTTCCAATTCCAAATATGGGAAATTGGGAAACTCCTCGTACTTTACAACGCTTGACTTGGCAAAAGGCTTCCACCAAATTGAAATAGCGGAAGAAGATATACGAAAAACAGCTTTCTCAACTGATAAGGGTCATTAGTTCATTACGAATTTGTTCGAATGCCTTTCGGTTTGAAAAACGCCCCTGCCACCTTCCAAAGGCTGATGAATTCAGTCTTATCAGAATTTATCGGAAAAATTTGCCTAGCGTATCTAGATAATATTATTGTCTTTTCTACATCTCTAGAAGAACACATAACATCATTACGAAAAATATTTAAGCGTTTACGTGAAGTTAATTTAAAGGTACAATTGGATAAAACCGAGTTTTTAATAAGAGAAACTGAATTTTTGGGCCATGTCGTCACTACAGAGGGCATTAAGGCCAACCCCAATAAAATTTCAGCAATCAAAAACTATAAACTTCCTACGACAACGAAGCAAATAAATAAGGCATTTTTAGGAATAACCGGTTATTACCGGAAATTTATAAAAGACTACGGTAAAGTAGCAAAACCAATGACTGTATTCCTGAAAAAGGAGCAAAAATTGATATAAATAATCCAGAATATATAGAAAGTTTCGAGGAACTAAAATGCTTGATCATATCAGACCCAATCTTAAAACATCCAAATTTTGATAAATTGTTCACACTAACTACAGATGCATCTAATTATGCAATCGGTGCCGTTCTATCACAAGAAAACCACCCTGTATGTTTTGCTAGTCGAACCCTCAATAACCATGAAATCAATTACTCCACGATCGAAAAGGAGTTACTGGCCATAGTTTGGGCCACACAATATTTCAGACCCTACCTTTATGGCAAGAAATTTGTTGTAAGAACCGACCATCGACCTCTAGTTTGGCTTAGTTCGCTAAAAGAACCAAATACCAAACTGCAAAGATGGAAAGTTAAACTCGAAGAGTATAATTTTGATATTCAGTATATTAAAGGAAGAGATAATCAGGTCGCTGACGGATTATCAAGGATGGAGGTTTACCACAACGAAAATGTGATGAATCCTTCCGATGAGATCCCAGAAGATCTTGATGCCCAATCATTAGTAGCTACCATCCACAGCGCAGATGAGGACAGTAGCAATCACATTCTTATAGTTGAAACTCCCGTTAATCTGTATAAAACCCAGATTATTTTGATTAAATCAAACAATATAAGCAATCACAAAATTTATTTCCCATTTAAAAATAAAAAGAGAATAGTAATTGAATTAAAAGAATACAAAGAAAACCTTATTTTAGATATTTTGAAAAAACATATCCTTCCCAAAGGAATTCTGGAAATCTTCTCCAAAAATGACCATATGTATGCTCAATTCCAAGACACATACATAAAATATTTCAGCAAAAATAAGCTACTTAAAGTAATCAAATGTACCAAATTTCTAGGAGACCTCGAAGATACCGAAAAAGAGTTGATTGTTATTTCAAAATGACACAAATCACTCAATCATAGAGGTATAAACGAAACTTATGCGGAAATCAAGGACGTTTATTATTGTCCAAATCCCAAGGAAAAAATCCAAAGATTCATTAACAATTGTGAAATCTGCAATAAGTCTAAGTATGAAAGAAATCCATATAAAATTCCACTTAAAATAACCGAAACACCTTCTAAACCAAATCAAATTTTACATATAGATATCTGGTACGCAAATATTAATTTAATGTACGTGACAATGATTGATAAATTTACGAAACATGTTACAGTACAAGAAATAAAACACAGAACGCGGACATCACTTTTAAATACAATTAAATATAGATTTGCAAATCACGGTATCCCTGAAAAAATAGTCGCAGACAACGAGACAGGATTCTCATCAATCGCAATTAAAGAATTTCTGAAAGAATACAAGGTCGAACTACACTTAACTACCCCTTATCACAAAACAGGCAATTCGGATATCGAAAGATTCCACCAAACTCTGAACGAGCATATAAGGACGTTTAACGCCGATGACGAAAACAAAGATACTTTGCGAAACAAGGTATTAAAAGCTGTATCAATCTACAACAAGACAATACATTCAACTACGAAACAAAGAGCTATTGATTTTATAAATGGAACCATTACAAACCAAGATTACCCAAAAATTATAGAAATAAGGAACGATATATGTATAAATAAAATTAACAAAGACAGGACGGACGTTGACCTAAACAAAACAAACCATCGCTACCTTAAAAGTAGAACTGATAACAAACTCAAAATTAAACATACGAAAGATAACCCCGAAGTAGTAGACGAAAACCACGTTATAGACAGTAGAGGACGAACATTCTATAAAACACAACTTAAACGAAACTATAAGTTTGAACAAAATTCTTAAGACATTTTCATTTCAGATTTTATTCATGATCTTTTTAATAATATCAACAAGCGGACAAAAAATAGATGTTCAAAATTTAAATGATGGAAATGGATTCGTAACTATTAGAGGCGAAGAAGTTAAAATCATACAAAACTATTTCAAAATATTACACATTATAAATCTGAAATTATGGACAGACAGCTTTAAATTGATAGAACACAACGTTTATAAACTAACAAATATAGACGAAAATCCAACTATTCTACATGGACTTAAACAATTAGAAAACGAAATCAGTAGTTTAACACAGAAAGAGAGACAAAAACGATCACCATTTAACTTTGTAGGGAAAACCCTAAAATATTTAGCTGGAACGATGGATTATGAGGACGAAGAAGAAATAAAATCAAGACTTAGTATCGACGAACAGAACAACAAGAATCTTGTTAACGGACTAAATGACCAAGTTAAAATTAATACAAAATTCTACGAAAATATAAACAATATTACTCAACATATTAACAAACAACAGAAAGAAATAAAAGACCAATTCTCATCACTAAGTAATGAAATAGATAAGGAACATTTCAGGATAACAAGTATGCAACATGCATATCAAATTCAGTATGACATGCAACTATTGAGCAATCAAGTAAGGAAAGTTAAAGAAAGTATTTTGCTAAGTAAAATAGGTCTACTAGGTAAGGATATCTTGTCACTTAAGGAAATTCAAAGTTTTAATGTAACACTTGAAAAATTAAAAGACATTAAAAGTTCTACGATATTTCATGAAAACCAAATAATTTTTATAATAATGATACCGAACTATAGTAAGACAAAGTTCCATAGAATTTTTATTGAACCTATTCCAAATTTTAGAAATCTCGAGCTCTCTCCTAAATACAAATCTTTAATTACTGATGGTAAAAATAATTATGTAAATAGTGATAAAATTTTAAGACAAGACAATTTAATAATTATAACTGATGAATGTATACAAAATATTTTCGAAAAGAATATGTCATGTAATTTCTTAGAAAATAATAACACTGATGTCCGATTTCATAAACAAACACTAAAAGCACTTTTATCTAAAAGCTTTTTAAATTTTATCAGGACTTTAAATTTTTTCAGTTTCACCAAGCTTGAAATGGGAAATTTCAGGGATATTTTTGTTAAAATAGAGTTCTCTTCACAACCCTGTAAAAATAAAACCCCATTTTTTCTTTCTATTAAGCGAATTGTGTGAGAAAAAAAGAGAAAGCATTATATGTTGAAATAAATGACAAGAATCGCAAAAAGACAACAGTATAAACTTCTTCAAAATTTATTGGGGTCAATAAATAATTTCTACACGGATAGCCACCATCACCAAGTAGATCATAGAGGAAATATATTATCTAGAGTCCCGACCGGTACCCGTCCTACCTGAAACACCCTCAAATTTTATTCGAGGTGAACTCTCTCAAATTCGAGGTGAACTCTCTCAAATTCGCTATCGGTGAATACATGTGGGTGGAAAAAAAAAACAAAATGGGGTTTGGGCTAAAATAGAAACTTATGGAATTTTTGTGACCTCTCAAAAATGACAATCAATTTTGCAAAACAAAACAATGGGTTTCGGATTTTAAGAGTAAGTTTTTGTTAATTGCTTTAATATAATTTGATATTTTTCAGACCAAAAACCTTTATAATGAAAAGAGTACAATATACAAGTTCACTTCATTGAATAAAAAGTAAGTCAAATTGCAGCGAAGGAGGTGCAACAATAATCGATTTATTTTATACTCTGTTTCCATTTTAGATGCTGCCCATTACATACCATACGATAATGCAGAAAGCAACTTCCATCAAGAAATCTGGAAGACAAAGTATACTTATTTACAGGTAAGTTTTTTATAAAGGGTGTCCCAAAATTAACGCAAGATTTGAATTAAATAGAAAACGCCGTTTTTAGTCTTTTGATAGTTATATTTTTATTGACTCGTAAAGTACATAGGATAGGGTTATGTATGGAATAACACATCGGACAAATGGCCTCCACGGCTTTGCATGCACATGCGCACTCTTTTGTTGAAATTTTCCATGACCATTCTGCATAAATGTGGCTGAATTTCGTTGATGCAGCGTTGAATCTCCTCCTTTAATGCACGGGTGGTTGTGGGCTTGTTGACATAGACTTGTGATTTCAAATAACCCCATAAAAAGAAGTCTAATGGTGTTAAATCACACGATCTAGGAGACCAATTTTGATCACCGAAACGAGAGAGTACACGACCTGGAAATGTCTCATGCAGTAATTGAATTGTTTCACGGGCTGTATGACATGTGGCACCGTCTTGTTGAAACCACATATTGGACACATCAATATCATCCAATTTTGGCAGAAAGAACTGTGTAATCATGTCGCGATATCGAGCACCAGTAACAGTCACTGCTTGACCAGCATCATTTTCAAAAAAATATGGCCCAATTATGCCTCCAGCCCAAAATCCACACCATACAGTCACGCGTTGTGGATGCATTTGTTTTTCGACAATCACATGCCAAATGCGGCAATTTTGGCGATTGACAAAGCCATCAAGATGAAAATGTGCTTCATCGCTTAGGATGATTTTGCTCGAAAAATCAGGGTCCATTTGTTGATGTTCAATAATCCATTCAACGAACTCTCTTCTCTGTCCATGGTCATTAGGCTTTAATTGTTGTGTTAATTGAATTTTGTAAGCATGAAGACACAGATCTTTGGTGATAATACGCTGTAGAGAGGTTCTTGAAATTTGCAATTCTTGTCCACGACGTCGAATTGAGGTTCCTGGATTGTCAGCAACACTCTCACGCACTGCTTCGACATTCACATTTGAACGGCTTGTTTTTGGACGACCAGTGTGTTTGGCGTCTCCAACGGATCCAGTCTCCATGAATTTTTCAATTAATCTCTTCACAGTTGACGAAGTTAAAACACTATTCCGACCATATTTTGTATGAAATTTTCGAACTGCAGCCGCCAAGCTTTCACTATTTTTGAAATATTCTTTAATAATGAAGACACGTTGTTCTCTCGTGTAACGCTCCATTTTTAATAACCCTATGATGTTAGCTGTCAAATTGCTTTTTTTTTGATTTGAAGAGTAAGTTTTTGTTAATTGTTTTGATATTTAATATAATTTGATATTCTTCAGACCAAAAACCTTTATAATGAAAAGAGTATAATATACAAGTTCACTTCATTGAATAAAAAGTAAGTCAAATTGCAGCGAAGGAGGTGCAACAATAATCGATTTATTTTATACTCTTTGTTTCCATTTTAGATGCTGCCCATTACATACCATACCATAATGCAGAAAGCAACTTCCATCAAGAAATCTGGAAGACAAAGTATACTTATTTACAGGTAAGTTTTTTATATTATATTTCTCTTAACAAAATAATATCAATGTTTTTAACGATAGACGCTGCCCATTGTATTTGTGAGTACATCTCAACGGCCATAGCTGCCGCAGGTGTTGACGGCGAAGGTGTCACCGTCGCTGCAAATAGTCAGATGCTTGTAATGCAACAACACCAGCAGCAACAACCCCACCAAAGCTACGAATTCAATTCCAAATTAGCGAACATCCTCAGCTATGCCATCTACTTTGTGAGATTCAAGTCAATTTTACAAGTGAAAGCTTCGACATTAATAGTCGACCGCCTAGTTTTGGAACGACTAAACAGCAGCATCAGCAACGGCTGAGTACCTATGCAGGCAAATCAGGTTAATTAATTCATTTACTTACGAGTAATGTAATGGATATTTTAAATTCTATTGTTCTTTAGTATCTCCAAAAAGGTCCTCCGCCTATTCATCAGCCGGCTAGAAATAAGATGCTGCAAGCCGACCAAAAAAAACGACTTGCAGCTGCAATTAAAGCAACATTTTCTGGTTTCATAGAGTGCAACTGTCTCACAAAATGATAGCGGGGACGCTGAACTGAACGAGACAGCGGCTACTGCGGCCGCTTACGCCGACACATACCAAGTAGATGAGGAACTGAAAGTCGACTTCGAAGCAACCTGCTGTGAGAACACCTTCTAAATGACGGGAATCGGAAGACGGAAGTAAGTCTTCTGAATATTGAAAATCTCATCATTTTCGTATGTACTATTTTAAAATTTCCAGAAATGTTGGTAAACTTATAGACTGGAAAAATAAAATCTGAATTCCATGAATACATAATGCCTATTGAATCACCAAAACTAAGTGCATTCTGAACACAACTAACTGGACTCACATAGAAGACCGTCGACACAGGAATACCCCTACAAACTACTCTAATGATGTTCCAAGAATTTGGAACCCGCAACCTTCACCTGCCGAAGATGTCCAAAAATAATACAATCGGAAATTGTGCACTTGTGACATGGTCCGATTAGGATTTTGGAATTTGCCTCGCATAAGAATGTCACAAACGACTTGCCACAAATTTTTAATCAAAGGATCGACTTACGAGCACTATTCCGGGAATGGTACAATTCAAAACCAATCAATTTGCTACAATTTCATTGCACGTTCATTGACCAGAAAACTCATAATGCCAAGACCACTTCAAAGTAAGTAACATAAACCACAAACTTTGAAAGCACTAATTGTTTTTTTTTCAGCAACAAATCAAAACGAAGCGGTATTGCAACAAATCCTGCAATATGATTCGAAGCCAATTTGACTCTTTAAATCTCATCCATTAATAGTCAAAGTTCGTGGTGCAGCTAGTTTTTAAATAAAGTTGTATTTTTTTTTTCAAAATTGTATGTAATTTAGTATAATTTTGTTTTAGATTTAAAGCTATTAATGTATTTTCATTTAAAAAACAAAAACTGGATTTTAAAATACAACTTCTTAGTTTTTGAGTAAATAAAAAAATATTAAATGTACTTTTTCCAAGAAAAACACTTCTTTTTGGTTTTCCCAAATTTGATCTGCTCAGGTCAATTATTATAGTGGATTATACCTTTTTTTATTATATTATATATATATATTATATATTATTATATATATTATTATATATATTTCGTTTTTAGCAAATAATAATAAAAAACAAATAAGCTGTTTTAGGTAGGTTTTATTTTTTTTATTGACATATGTTCAATTTAACAAAATTAAAAACTTAGTATTTTTAATCCTATTCTTATGTTTTGGTTCATCACGTTCGTACGTATTCCTTTGTGACTTCATGTGGTCAACAGCATTGGTCAGAAATTCGTTCTTTCAATTTTGCCTCAGAGTGCGAAGTTTAAATTCCGTTGAGTCTGATAACACTGGTCGACAAAATTATACTTTTTTTTTGTCACCCAAACAAAAAATACTTTTTGAGAGGATTAAGATATCCTGACCTCGAATCTCAACTTTAAATTTATCTACTACATCAGGTTTTTAAAATATACCTCTTTGAAAATTTTAAAGACAACCAAAACCGGTAAAACATGACGTATCTCTTAACTTTAAATTGCAAGATACATACATGTATTTGCTTTTACCTACAGTTTAAATCATTTTGCTTCATTTGACTTTACCTGAAGTTTTGAACAAAAAACTAGAATGTAATTCTTTTTTGGTTTTAAATAGTTCGTTTAATTTTTGAACATTATTAACTTCCCATAGGAAGTTATTGTAATGGGTCCGATTTGTCAAATTGAAAATTTTGACATTTCTCGACGTTTCAAGGTCCCTAGAGTCGAAATAAAAGATTTTTAGAAAGATGTCTGTGCGTGCGTGTGTACGTACGTCCGTACGTCCGTACGTCTGTACGTCCGTACGTCCGTACGTCCGTACGTTCGCGACGTTTTTTTCGTCGTCCATAGCTCAAGAACCAGAAGAGATATCGACTTCAAATAAATTTTGTTATACAGATAATAAGGCAGAAAGATGCAGAAAGGGCTCTCAAGAAAATTGCGTGGGTGGTTTTTTTACCATAGCAGTTTAAAAAAAAGGTGAACATTTTGGTTAACCCTAAATATCTCATGAACCAATGACGCTAGAGACTTGAATTAAATTTTATATTATATATTGTAACGTGATACAAAACAATTATATTTTTGGAAAAAAATTCAATTAACGGTTTTTTTTATAAATCAAAAAAACTGAAAAAAAAAATTTGTCACTTCGAAAATTTTACGACTAAAATATGATTTCATTTCCAAAACAATTTTGTGCAATGAAGAATAATGTTTTTGACATCTGATAAAATTTTGATAAAAATCGAATTGACAGTTTTTTTACAAAAAATAATAACCTAAAAAAAAATAAAAAAAAAGTTGGTAAAAATTGAGTTTTGACTCAAATATCTTTTCAAGACTTTGAGATATTGGCTTTAAACTACTTTTATCTTTCAAAAAATGTTGTTTTCAACATTCAGTAAAATTTTGAAAAAAAATAGAATTGACAGTTTTTTTACAAAAAATTAAAAACCGAAAAAAAATTTAACAAAAGTTGGTAAAAATTGATTTTCGACTTGAATATCTTTTCAAAAATTTGAGATTATGGCTTCTAACTAATTTTAGCTTATAAGAAATATTGTTTTCAACATTAGGAAAAATTTTGAGAAAAATTGAATTGACAGTTTTTTTTACAAAAAATAAAAACCTAAACAAAAAAATTAATAAAAGTTGGTAAAAATTGATTTTCGGCTCAAATAGCTTTTCAAAAATTAAAAATATTGGCTTCAAACTTATTTTATTTCACAGAAAATATTGTTTTTTATATTCAATAATTTTTTTATAAAAATCCAACAGTCCGTTTTTTTCATAAAAAAAATAAAATCTACAAAAAATAGAACGCAAATTTGGCAAGAATTGATACATTTAGACAAACTTTTAAGCAAGACAAATCGATAGACGGGATGGGAAGTTATCAGTGTGGGTCGCATCCCAGCCTCTTTTTTTTGTATTTTTTTCAATATATTACAAGAACTTGATGTTATAATCTTAAGACTACAAATTCGTTATAGGAAATAGTAAAAAATTGAAAACATTGAAGGAAGATATTGTGGGTTTGAATAACCATCACACATTTTTTTGAAAAAAAAAAAAAAACTATTTCATGAAATTGATAGCTTCAAAAAGATTTATATGTATGTATGTATGTAGATAAGTGATTTCGAATTACAAAAATAAAATCTCAAAAACCTTAATTGATAGAGTAATTCTGGAGTCGGTTTGTATTGTTGTTGACGGCATCGAAAGCAATATATTTATCATAAATGAAGGAAGGTATTTCAATTGAATTCCAGAGACCTACAATTTAAATTAGAAAGAGAAAAAAGTTAAGATAGTTCTTATTTTATTATTTATAAAAATATCTTCACCACCTACATCACAGAGTTCGCCAAAACATGTACAAGGCAGATATTCAACTGTGAATTTCTGCAAAATTGTATCGGTAGCCACAAGCATTACCTCATCATACTTGAGAACATAGTGAAACAGATCAATTGGCCAATCCTCGGCGGTAGGTACTGTCTTGAAAAACTGACTGTAGATTAAATCAATGATTGTTCACATCATGAGGAAGGGCTTGCATACACTGCAATCTTTCGCCTATCGGTAGTTGGCTGAAAGAAGTGCTTTGCATTGCACAGATGGTGACACATGACATGAATGTGCTACTGCTATCAAACGCTGCAATTGATTCAACTTGCTTGCTTCCCATTCACTACCAACGAATTGACTTCAATTCCATCGACGCCGACTTCCAAGAGTGAACTTATAGCCTACATGGCCATTGGCACGCAGTACATCTTTGTAAGAGGCAATAGCCTCCAATGGATTTCTTGATTGTCGATGTTGTATCTTTGCTAGAAGCATGTTTATCTTTGAAAGTCTAGACTTACTCGGAATCGATTGCAATGTCGAAATAGCCAAATTGGAGTCATTCAGCTCACGATAGCAGATAGCCAGACGATATTTGATTAAAAATGAGGACATAAGAATCCATCGGATTAGAGCGATGTAATTTTAACTAAAAAAACAAAATAATATTCATATAATTTGAGTTTAAAATTAACGTAATGAGCACACCTTGAATTTGTACCTCTTCGCTCCAGAATAAATCCGTCGGCGTTGCTGGCTTCCTTCTCGGGAGATTCCACTTTTCCTGTTGCAACATTCTCCTTGGTTTCTTCTTTATCTGAGAATTAAATTAGGTGCAAATTCATTATATATTTTTATTTCAATAAATTAATATTTTGTATTTAAATTGTTTTACCTTCATTTGCATTGCTGGGAATTAATTTTGTTTTGTTTACATTTTCGTAGAACTGTCAAAATACTCACCTTGCTGTTAATCTGTCAAAACTGGGTTAAACTCAAATTAGGCCACGTTCGCATTGTAGTTCTATGGTGCGCCTATACTTTCTGCATGATTTTTTCTGTTTTTATCAAAAATTTTCATAAAAATCATAGAATTTGTTTGCCAAAAGCAGTCAAATATTATTTTTAGTACAGTTTTCACTGAAAACGAACCATAAAACTAATTTTTTTTAAATTATTGCATTAATTTTTCAATTTTTGAATTCAACGGATCTCTTTTTTCAACGGCTCAGTTCACCTCATAGTTTTTCCCCCGCGGTTGAGCAATATGGGCACAAAATTCCATAACAACTACATTCATAATGGCTTTTTCCCATAAGAAATGCACGGGATAACTAACACATGCTTATCCTTATGGACAAAATCCTTTCAATTTAGCTTGTAGGCCGAAAGAGAGCAAACCCATTAAGTCGGGACTCTAGATAATATATTTCCTCTATGAAGTAGATAACAATTTGGAAATTCATTGTTTTCAAATCTAGCATGAAGAAGTGAATCGTCAAAAATATTAGCATCATGCCCACTTCCTGGCCATCGTGCCACAACATCAATGAATTTCAAATTACTGTCGCATACGCACTGAGTGTTAATTGAAAACCATCCTTTTCTGTTCCTATAAACTTCTGCTTCCGCTCCACCAGGTGCCTGAATTCTAATGTGTGTGCAATCGATTCCACCAAGAACTTTCGGAAATCTAGCCAAGCCGTAGAATTTGTTTTGAACGTTCATCATAATATCCTGACGATCAGTAGGAAGCGTAATAAATTGCGGTCTCATTAATGCTATATGGTGGGTTACTTTTCGTACGATGCGGCAAACAGTTGATTTTGAGATATTAAACATATCTCCGACGCAGATTTGGAAAGATCCTGTGGCATAAAATCTTAAAGTAATAAGCACTTGATTTAATGCACTGACGGGTTTATTTCGGTTAGTTTTATGCTCCAAATGATGACCAAACAAACTCAACAACTGATCCACAGATGCTTTGGAAAGTCGGAACCTCATTTTCAAGTCAATATCATCATAGTCTGAAAATGGATTCCTGTGAACGCGGAATACTCTTGAACGGCGAATAACTATATGTTGTTCTTCTTCGTCAGATGAAGATGACCAATCTAATATTCTAATTAAAAATTAAAATCATAAAAATGATATTATAAATAGTAATGAATTGAATTTGTTTACCTATTCATTCTGTATCTCCAAATATTGAGAATACAAATTTTATCAACCGTCAATCTGTCATATTCATTTTTTAATGACACTTTTAAAATTTAGTGAGCCAAAAGTGGGCATTTAGTTTTGAAAGGTGTTTAAAAGCTTGTTTACTTTAGAAACGCTTGGTGAAACCAAAATATCCCATTTTATAGTTTAAAATCCTTTTAAATGTTTAAAAGTTGTTTATGAAATTGGGCATGAAACTAAACAATTGAACAATAATATGTTAATCCTTAAAAATATGCCAAAAGCTGTAGTAAATCACAATTGTAATGATTTCAAAATAGAAGTCAAAGTGTAGTGCCCATACACTACAGATACATAAAATCAAAACAATACGTCGTTCCATCCGGTCATTGGCTTTAGCATAATAAAACATAAAGCAATTATAGATACTCCGTTTACATCCGCGGTCAATAAACAGAACTGCATTCCGTCTTTATATCCAAATAAACTCAATGTCACTTAAAGCCTTAGATTACTTTCGGTTTATAGTAAATACTCTGTTTACATCTACGATCAATAAACGCGACTGCATTTCGTCTTCATATTCAAATATACCCAATGCCACTTGACGCTTTGAATTACTATTGTTTTGGTTCAATGTCCCTCTATGATATGCACTGCCTGTGCCTGCACTTCACCCAATATATTTGTGTGTCATCAAATAGGCATGGATATTCAACATGAATTTGATGACACGACAAAAATATAGCTTACCGTATGATATGTATACTTTTATATTAGATATTGAAAATTATGTTTATATGTATGTTATAAGTGAATATTTTACTTGTTAGTGTGTAAGGAATTATTTTGTATAAATAGGCTAAGAATTGAATCAATAAAATCACTCTTTAATCAGAACTCAAATCGGCACATTTGCTTGTTCTCTTTATTTATCATTTTTTTATTCCAGCTAAGATCGGCAGTTTAGCCATTGAACATTAGGCTTGGGGAAGCTAAATAATATCCCCCATAGATCATTAGGAGAGGCAGGCACCCCTTATCATTACATGGCGATCTTGCCAGGAGAAAAATATGAGAAATCGCCTAAAGATACCAGTCAACAATCATTAAAAAAAATTATAAATAATTTGCTATTAAGATTAAAAGAAATTTTGGAAAAGAAGGAGAAATTATTAGAGCAGGCAGAAATTGAACGAGATTTAGAAGGTATTGATAAAGAATTAGGAAAACTAGAATTCAAAATGGCAAAATTCGACATTATTTCGAGCATTAAGATTATTCCAGAATTTACTGGGGAGGTAGAGAAATTAACTAACTTCTTGAATTTGGTAGAGTTCGTTGACTCAGATCTCAGCGAGGTAACAGAGAAAGAAAAACTGATAAAATTTGTTATATCAACGAAAATAAATGATAAAGTCAGAAACAAGTTAATAACAGTGCAACAGCCAAAAACGTTTAAAGAATTAAAAGAAACCTTTCATCAACTTTTTAAACATAAGAAAAATACACTCCAAGTTATCTCAGAATTATCAGTGATACAGCAAAACTCAAGTTCTACAACACATTTTGCTAACCAAGTTGAAACATTGGTGGCAGAACTAAATTGTTTACAATTAATAGAGCAAGGAACAGAGAACAGAGAAGTAATCTGCAAACTAAATGACCAGCTAGGTTTAAACGCATTCAAAAATGGCCTTATACAAACGAACAAATCGACCATTTTCGCAGCTAGACCAAAAACACTTAATGAGGCAATACAACTAGCCACTGAGGTAGATAATGCAAACCAAGCTATTCCAATTAACCATTTTAGGATAAATACACCGAGGCAAAACTACATAAACAATAATAGAAATTTCAATAGGTTTAATAGATCAGGAAATAACAATTACAATAGATCAGGAAAAATTACAATACTAGATACAACAATAACAGCAACAATATGAGGTTCAATAATAACAATAGAAACAATTATAATACAAACAATAGATATAGCAATAATAACAACAACAGGTATAGTAACACAAACTTTAATGCAAATAACCAAAGAAGAATAAACTACATAGAAGGTTCGGAAAACAATCAGGGAGTCTCCGAAGTCCAGAGAGACTCAGATTTGAGTTTAGAAAACAATCAATAAAGGCAATTCTTAATCTTAATCCCCATTTAACAAATTATATAATAGTCCAATCCAACATAACATTAGGAAATCAGAAGCTTTTAATTTATACAGGTGCAGATATCTCTATCTTAAAAAAAGGTAGCTTAAATTCAGAAAGAAATATAAATATGATAGATAAAATTGCAATTAAGGGTATAAACGACTCTGAAACAAATTCAATAGGTTCCATAAAAGCAAAAGTAAAAATTGAAAATGATTATGTAGAACAAAAATTCCAGATAGTAGATGATAATTGCCCAATTAAGACCAATGGCATACTCGGAAGAGATTTTTTAATAAGGACAAACAGTAAAATAGATTATGAAAACTTTACTATATCAATATACATAAATAATAATGAATACGTTCTACCAATGATAACACAATTACCCGAATCACAAAACTTTATTCTACCAGCAAGATCACAATCTTTGCACCCAATAAATTTCGAAATAGAAGAAGACAGCATCGTGCTAAATCAAGAAATACAACATGGTGTTTTTATTGCAAATTCAATCGTTCCAGCAAAAGGTATCGCTCAAGTTGCATTCCTAAATACCTTAGATCACGATGTGAAGATAACACCATGCAAACCAAGCGTAGTTCCACTCACTGATTTTCATGTAATTGATCTAAAAAAAAACTTTGAGAAAAACAAAAAAAAAGATCAATATGAAAGGCTATTAAAAGAACTGAACATTGACATATCAGATGAAAAAGCAAAACAAACCATTTTAGAAATATGTAAAGAATTTGCGGACTGCTTTCATCTAGATGGAGATACATTGACAGTGAATAACTTCTACAAACAAAGAATTTCCATGACAGATAACAATTCCGTTTAAATTAAGAATTACAGGCTGCCCTATGGGCAGTTACAAGAAATCAACCAACAAGTAGATAAACTCCTAAAAGACAACATAGTTGAAGCTTCGGTTAGTCCATTCAACTCACCCTTACTGGTGGTACCAAAGAAGGATTCCCAAGGAGAGAAGAAGTGGCGTTTAGTCGTAGATTTCCGTCAGTTAAATAAGAAAATAATAGATGATAAATTCCCATTAACAAGGCTAGATGATGTCTTAGATACGCTTGGCAGAGCTAAATACTTTTCGACTTTAGATTTAACTAGCTCTTTCCATCAAATAAAGCTAGAAGAAGATTCAAGGCCTAAAACAGCATTTTCAACTCCCCGTGGCCACTTTCACTTCAAAAGGTTGCCATTTGGATTAAAAATATCAACTAATAGTTTCCAAAGAATGTTATCTGTGGCCTTAGCAGGACTTGAAACGGAAGCCTTCCTTTATGTCGACGATATAACCATATTTGGTTGTAGTCTCAATCATCACAATTGTAACCTAGTTAAAATTCTTCAAAGACTTAGAAAATACAATCTGAAATTGAATCCTAAAAAATGCAATTGGCTTAAAACACAGGTCACATATCTTGGACATTCTATAACGAACGAAGGAATAAAACCAGATCCACAGAAATATGAAGCAATTACTGCATATCCAACACCAAAAGATGAGAAGGAAGTTAAAAGATTTGTTGCATTCTGCAATTATTATAGAAGATTCATTAAAAACTTTGCAGAGATAGCCAAACCACTAAATATGTTGTCAAAAAGGGGAATGGAATTTATCTGGACTGAAGAATGTGAAAATGCTTTCATTTCATTGAAAAACAAACTTATAAACCCACCAATTCTGAAATACCCAGACCATGAAGAACCATTCATAATAACAACAGATGCTTCCAATACAGCTCTGGGAGCAGTTTTATCACAAGGTGAAATAGGGAAAGATCTACCAGTTTCCTATGCCAGTAGAAGTCTAACTAAACATGAGGTGAATAAACCAATAATTGAAAAAGAATTACTTGGCATACACTGGGCCATAAACTATTTTAGACCATATGTCTATGGACGAAAATTCACCGTGATAACAGATCACAGACCATTAGTGAGTCTCTTCACACACAAGAATCCATCATCTAAACTGACAAGGATTAGACTAGATCTGGCGGACTATACATTTAATATCATTTATAAACAAGGATCAATGAACACGAACGCTGATGCACTATCACGCATCAAGCTTGATTCAGAAATACTAAAAGGCATGATCCCAACTTCAGATGTTAACATAATAACCAGATCAAAAACAGCAAGAATGGCAATGGAGAATAAGAATGCAAACAACATAGAAATAGAAGGAAATAAATTTAAAGAAAATAATCCAAATATATATACGTGGGAATGCGACTCTCTAGGAAAAGTAATGAAAATTATAAAATTGAAATTTAAAAAAGTGCCAAATACAAATCATGTACAACAGCGAGAATCCTCAACAAAACTAAGGTTTAATCGAGGAGAAGCTTGTACCAAGATTAAAGTAAGCAATAAAGATGTAGTTATAGAATATAGTGATAATCCAAAACTTGACTTAGGTCAGATCTTGGAGAAGCTAGTATTCAAAATGAAGAAAGAAGATATAAAAAAGCTAGCAATTGCAAATAATGATGAGATTTACAAGCACATAACCATAAATGAATTTAAGGAACTATATAACAATCTACAGAAGAAACTTACGATAAATGAAAGGTTAACGATCATAATATATAACCCTCCACAAAGAATTATTAATGAGGAAGAAAAATAAGCGATAATAAAAAATTTCCACGATACACCACATGCTGGTGGACACTCAGGTGTAAAAAGAACAATAAATAAAATAAAACAGAGATATTGTTGGAAAAATTTAAGCAAAATGGTCAAAAAACATGTAAATAAATGTATAATAAGATAAGAAATACGAAAGAAAAGTTAATAATAACGAGTTTCGAGGTAGTAACAGCAGACACAGTTGGTCCACTTAGACCATCGGACGATCTTAGATATATACTAACTCTTCAATGTGAGTTGACCAAGTACATTGAAGCAATACCTATCAAAAGCAAAGATGCAAACACAGTAGCTAAAGCCTTGGTGAATAACTTCATTCTTAGACATGGAAGCTTCAAAACTTTGAAAACAGATATGGGTACAGAATTTATTAATGAGGTAATGAAAAATGTATATCATGCATTCAATATAAATCATGTAACATCAACACCTTATCATCACGAAACATTAGGATCTATAGAACGGAATCATAGAGTGTTGAATGAATACCTAATTGCCTTTGCAAAAGAAGATAACTGGCATGAATGGATTCCTTATTTTGTTTTCAACTACAATACAACACCGCATTCTAGTATTGGTATATCACCTTTCGAGTTAGTTTATGGAAAATTAGCTAAACTACCAGAACACTCAACTACTAAGATAGTAAATCCTATATACAATATTGATAATTACAGTTTAGAATTAAAATTTAGATTAGGACAAATGGCAATAATAGCTAAGAATCTTTTAGACAAAAGTAAATTAGAAAGACAAAAATTAGTAGATAAGATTTCTAATCCATTAGAACTAAATATAGGAGACACACTCTTTCTGAAAGTAGAAAATAGGAAGAAATTAGAAAATCCCTATTCAGGACCATATAAGGTCGTAGAATTAAATGGCGTAAATACAAAAATTAGGATAAACAATGAGATAAAACAAGTGCACAATAATAGACTCAAAAAACTAAATATAAGTTAATAAACACAAAAAAAAATATTTTTTGTTTACATAATAAAGTAAAAAAAAATTTTTTTTTTCTAAAAGAGTGAGGATGTAGTGCCCATACACTACAGATACATAGAATCAAAACAATACGTCGTTCCATCCGGTCATTGGCTTTAGCATAATAAAACATAAAGCAATTATAGATACTCCGTTTACATCCGCGGTCAATAAACAGAACTGCATTCCGTCTTTATATCCAAATAAACTCAATGTCACTTAAAGCCTTAGATTACTTTCGGTTTATAGTAAATACTCTGTTTACATCTACGATCAATAAACGCGACTGCATTTCGTCTTCATATTCAAATATATTCAAATATACCCCACTTGACGCTTTGAATTACTATTGTTTTGGTTCAATGTCCCTCTATGATATGCACTGCCTGTGCCTGCACTTCACCCAATATATTTGTGTGTCATCAAATAGGCATGGATATTCAACATGAATTTGATGACACGACAAAAATATAGCTTACCGTATGATATGTATACTTTTATATTAGATATTGAAAATTATGTTTATATGTATGTTATAAGTGAATATTTTACTTGTTAGTGTGTAAGGA
This sequence comes from Eupeodes latifasciatus, assembly GCA_920104205.1. Taxonomy (NCBI): domain Eukaryota; kingdom Metazoa; phylum Arthropoda; class Insecta; order Diptera; family Syrphidae; genus Eupeodes; species Eupeodes latifasciatus. The sequence goes on from OV049927.1 coordinate 20,697,388, forward strand.
ATTATTTTGTATAAATAGGCTAAGAATTGAATCAATAAAATCACTCTTTAATCAGAACTCAAATCGGCACATTGGCCTGTTCTCTTTATTTATCATTTTTAACTTCCCATAGGAAGTTATTGTAATGGGTCCGATTTGTCAAATTGAAAATTTTGACATTTCTCGACGTTTCAAGGTCCCTAGAGTCGAAATAAAAGATTTTTAGAAAGATGTCTGTGCGTGCGTGTGTACGTACGTCCGTACGTCCGTACGTCTGTACGTCCGTACGTCCGTACGTCCGTACGTTCGCGACGTTTTTTTCGTCGTCCATAGCTCAAGAACCAGAAGAGATATCGACTTCAAATAAATTTTGTTATACAGATAATAAGGCAGAAAGATGCAGAAAGGGCTCTCAAGAAAATTGCGTGGGTGGTTTTTTTACCATAGCAGTTTAAAAAAAAGGTGAACATTTTGGTTAACCCTAAATATCTCATGAACCAATGACGCTAGAGACTTGAATTAAATTTTATATTATATATTGTAACGTGATACAAAACAATTATATTTTTGGAAAAAAATTCAATTAACGGTTTTTTTTATAAATAAAAAAAAACTGAAAAAAAAAATTTGTCACTTCGAAAATTTTACGACTAAAATATGATTTCATTTCCAAAACAATTTTGTGCAATGAAGAATAATGTTTTTGACATCTGATAAAATTTTGATAAAAATCGAATTGACAGTTTTTTTACAAAAAATAATAACCTAAAAAAAAATAAAAAAAAAGTTGGTAAAAATTGAGTTTTGACTCAAATATCTTTTCAAGACTTTGAGATATTGGCTTTAAACTACTTTTATCTTTCAAAAAATGTTGTTTTCAACATTCAGTAAAATTTTGAAAAAAAATAGAATTGACAGTTTTTTTACAAAAAATTAAAAACCGAAAAAAAAATTAACAAAAGTTGGTAAAAATTGATTTTCGACTTGAATATCTTTTCAAAAATTTGAGATTATGGCTTCTAACTAATTTTAGCTTATAAGAAATATTGTTTTCAACATTAGGAAAAATTTTGAGAAAAATTGAATTGACAGTTTTTTTTACAAAAAATAAAAACCTAAACAAAAAAATTAATAAAAGTTGGTAAAAATTGATTTTCGGCTCAAATAGCTTTTCAAAAATTAAAAATATTGGCTTCAAACTTATTTTATTTCACAGAAAATATTGTTTTTTATATTCAATAATTTTTTTATAAAAATCCAACAGTCCGTTTTTTCATAAAAAAAATAAAATCTACAAAAAATAGAACGCAAATTTGGCAAGAATTGATACATTTAGACAAACTTTTAAGCAAGACAAATCGATAGACGGGATGGGAAGTTATCAGTGTGGGTCGCATCCCAGCCTCTTTTTTTATTCCAGCTAAGATCGGCAGTTTAGCCATTGAACATTAGGCTTGGGGAAGCTAAATAATATCCCCCATAGATCATTAGGAGAGGCAGGCACCCCTTATCATTACATGGCGATCTTGCCAGGAGAAAAATATGAGAAATCGCCTAAAGATACCAGTCAACAATCATTAAAAAAAATTATAAATAATTTGCTATTAAGATTAAAAGAAATTTTGGAAAAGAAGGAGAAATTATTAGAGCAGGCAGAAATTGAACGAGATTTAGAAGGTATTGATAAAGAATTAGGAAAACTAGAATTCAAAATGGCAAAATTCGACATTATTTCGAGCATTAAGATTATTCCAGAATTTACTGGGGAGGTAGAGAAATTCACTAACTTCTTGAATTTGGTAGAGTTCGTTGACTCAGATCTCAGCGAGGTAACAGAGAAAGAAAAACTGATAAAATTTGTTATATCAACGAAAATAAATGATAAAGTCAGAAACAAGTTAATAACAGTGAAACAGCCAAAAACGTTTAAAGAATTAAAAGAAACCTTTCATCAACTTTTTAAACATAAGAAAAATACACTCCAAGTTATCTCAGAATTATCAGTGATACAGCAAAACTCAAGTTCTACAACACATTTTGCTAACCAAGTTGAAACATTGGTGGCAGAACTAAATTGTTTACAATTAATAGAGCAAGGAACAGAGAACAGAGAAGTAATCTGCAAACTAAATGACCAGCTAGGTTTAAACGCATTCAAAAATGGCCTTATACAAACGAACAAATCGACCATTTTCGCAGCTAGACCAAAAACACTTAATAAGGCAATACAACTAGCCACTGAGGTAGATAATGCAAACCAAGCTATTCCAATTAACCATTTTAGGATAAATACACCGAGGCAAAACTACATAAACAATAATAGAAATTTCAATAGGTTTAATAGATCAGGAAATAACAATTACAATAGATCAGGAAAAATTACAATACTAGATACAACAATAACAGCAACAATATGAGGTTCAATAATAACAATAGAAACAATTATAATACAAACAATAGATATAGCAATAATAACAACAACAGGTATAGTAACACAAACTTTAATGCAAATAACCAAAGAAGAATAAACTACATAGAAGGTTCGGAAAACAATCAGGGAGTCTCCGAAGTCCAGAGAGACTCAGATTTGAGTTTAGAAAACAATCAATAAAGGCAATTCTTAATCTTAATCCCCATTTAACAAATTATATAATAGTCCAATCCAACATAACATTAGGAAATCAGAAGCTTTTAATTTATACAGGTGCAGATATCTCTATCTTAAAAAAAGGTAGCTTAAATTCAGAAAGAAATATAAATATGATAGATAAAATTGCAATTAAGGGTATAAACGACTCTGAAACAAATTCAATAGGTTCCATAAAAGCAAAAGTAAAAATTGAAAATGATTATGTAGTACAAAAATTCCAGATAGTAGATGATAATTGCCCAATTAAGACCAATGGCATACTCGGAAGAGATTTTTTAATAAGGACAAACAGTAAAATAGATTATGAAAACTTTACTATATCAATATACATAAATAATAATGAATACGTTCTACCAATGATAACACAATTACCCGAATCACAAAACTTTATTCTACCAGCAAGATCACAATCTTTGCACCCAATAAATTTCGAAATACAAGAAGACAGCATCGTGCTAAATCAAGAAATACAACATGGTGTTTTTATTGCAAATTCAATCGTTCCAGCAAAAGGTATCGCTCAAGTTGCATTCCTAAATACCTTAGATCACGATGTGAAGATAACACCATGCAAACCAAGCGTAGTTCCACTCACTGATTTTCATGTAATTGATCTAAAAAAAAACTTTGAGAAAAACAAAAAAAAAAGATCAATATGAAAGGCTATTAAAAGAACTGAACATTGACATATCAGATGAAAAAGCAAAACAAACCATTTTAGAAATATGTAAAGAATTTGCGGACTGCTTTCATCTAGATGGAGATATATTGACAGTGAATAACTTCTACAAACAAAGAATTTCCATGACAGATAACAATTCCGTTTAAATTAAGAATTACAGGCTGCCCTATGGACAGTTACAAGAAATCAACCAACAAGTAGATAAACTCCTAAAAGACAACATAGTTGAAGCTTCGGTTAGTCCATTCAACTCACCCTTACTGGTGGTACCAAAGAAGGATTCCCAAGAGAGAAGAAGTGGCGTTTAGTCGTAGATTTCCGTCAGTTAAATAAGAAAATAATAGATGATAAATTCCCATTAACAAGGCTAGATGATGTCTTAGATACGCTTGGCAGAGCTAAATACTTTTCGACTTTAGATTTAACTAGCTCTTTCCATCAAATAAAGCTAGAAGAAGATTCAAGGCCTAAAACAGCATTTTCAACTCCCCGTGGCCACTTTCACTTCAAAAGGTTGCCATTTGGATTAAAAATATCAACTAATAGTTTCCAAAGAATGTTATCTGTGGCCTTAGCAGGACTTGAAACGGAAGCCTTCCTTTATGTCGACGATATAATCATATTTGGTTGTAGTCTCAATCATCACAATTGTAACCTAGTTAAAATTCTTCAAAGACTTAGAAAATACAATCTGAAATTGAATCCTAAAAAATGCAATTGGCTTAAAACACAGGTCACATATCTTGGACATTCTATAACGAACGAAGGAATAAAACCAGATCCACAGAAATATGAAGCAATTACTGCATATCCAACACCAAAAGATGAGAAGGAAGTTAAAAGATTTGTTGCATTCTGCAATTATTATAGAAGATTCATTAAAAACTTTGCAGAGATAGCCAAACCACTAAATATGTTGTCAAAAAGGGGAATGGAATTTATCTGGACTGAAGAATGTGAAAATGCTTTCATTTCATTGAAAAACAAACTTATAAACCCACCAATTCTGAAATACCCAGACCATGAAGAACCATTCATAATAACAACAGATGCTTCCAATACAGCTCTGGGAGCAGTTTTATCACAAGGTGAAATAGGGAAAGATCTACCAGTTTCCTATGCCAGTAGAAGTCTAACTAAACATGAGGTGAATAAACCAATAATTGAAAAAGAATTACTTGGCATACACTGGGCCATAAACTATTTTAGACCATATGTCTATGGACGAAAATTCACCGTGATAACAGATCACAGACCATTAGTGAGTCTCTTCACACACAAGAATCCATCATCTAAACTGACAAGGATTAGACTAGATCTGGCGGACTATACATTTAATATCATTTATAAACAAGGATCAATGAACACGAACGCTGATGCACTATCACGCATCAAGCTTGATTCAGAAATACTAAAATGCATGATCCCAACTTCAGATGTTAACATAATAACCAGATCAAAAACAGCAAGAATGGCAATGGAGAATAAGAATGCAAATAACATAGAAATAGAAGGAAATAAATTTAAAGAAAATAATCCAAATATATATACGTGGGAATGCGACTCTCTAGGAAAAGTAATGAAAATTATAAAATTGAAATTTAAAAAAGTGCCAAATACAAATCATGTACAACAGCGAGAATCCTCAACAAAACTAAGGTTTAATCGAGGAGAAGCTTGTACCAAGATTAAAGTAAGCAATAAAGATGTAGTTATAGAATATAGTGATAATCCAAAACTTGACTTAGGTCAGATCTTGGAGAAGCTAGTATTCAAAATGAAGAAAGAAAATATAAAAAAGCTAGCAATTGCAAATAATGATGAGATTTACAAGCACATAACCATAAATGAATTTAAGGAACTATATAACAATCTACAGAAGAAACTTACGATAAATGAAAGGTTTACGATCATAATATATAACCCTCCACAAAGAATTATTAATGAGGAAGAAAAAGAAGCGATAATAAAAAATTTCCACGATACACCACATGCTGGTGGACACTCAGGTGTAAAAAGAACAATAAATAAAATAAAACAGAGATATTGTTGGAAAAATTTAAGCAAAATGGTCAAAAAACATGTAAATAAATGTATAATAAGATAAGAAATACGAAAGAAAAGTTAATAATAACGAGTTTCGAGGTAGTAACAGCAGACACAGTTGGTCCACTTAGACCATCGGACGATCTTAGATATATACTAACTCTTCAATGTGAGTTGACCAAGTACATTGAAGCAATACCTATCAAAAGCAAAGATGCAAACACAGTAGCTAAAGCCTTGGTGAATAACTTCATTCTTAGACATGGAAGCTTCAAAACTTTGAAAACAGATATGGGTACAGAATTTATTAATGAGGTAATGAAAAATGTATATCATGCATTCAATATAAATCATGTAACATCAACACCTTATCATCACGAAACATTAGGATCTATAGAACGGAATCATAGAGTGTTGAATGAATACCTAATTGGCTTTGCAAAAGAAGATAACTGGCATGAATGGATTCCTTATTTTGTTTTCAGCTACAATACAACACCGCATTCTAGTATTGGTATATCACCTTTCGAGTTAGTTTATGGAAAATTAGCTAAACTACCAGAACACTCAACTACTAAGATAGTAAATCCTATATACAATATTGATAATTACAGTTTAGAATTAAAATTTAGATTAGGACAAATGGCAATAATAGCTAAGAATCTTTTAGACAAAAGTAAATTAGAAAGACAAAAATTAGTAGATAAGATTTCTAATCCATTAGAACTAAATATAGGAGACACACTCTTTCTGAAAGTAGAAAATAGGAAGAAATTAGAAAATCCCTATTCAGGACCATATAAGGTCGTAGAATTAAATGGCGTAAATACAAAAATTAGGATAAACAATGAGATAAAACAAGTGCACAATAATAGACTCAAAAAACTAAATATAAGTTAATAAACACAAAAAAAAAAATTTTTTGTTTACATAATAAAGTAAAAAAAATTTTTTTTTTTCTAAAAGAGTGAGGATGTAGTGCCCATACACTACAGATACATAGAATCAAAACAATACGTCGTTCCATCCGGTCATTGGCTTTAGCATAATAAAACATAAAGCAATTATAGATACTCCGTTTACATCCGCGGTCAATAAACAGAACTGCATTCCGTCTTTATATCCAAATAAACTCAATGTCACTTAAAGCCTTAGATTACTTTCGGTTTATAGTAAATACTCTGTTTACATCTACGATCAATAAACGCGACTGCATTTCGTCTTCATATTCAAATATACCCAATGCCACTTGACGCTTTGAATTACTATTGTTTTGGTTCAATGTCCCTCTATGATATGCACTGCCTGTGCCTGCACTTCACCCAATATATTTGTGTGTCATCAAATAGGCATGGATATTCAACATGAATTTGATGACACGACAAAAATATAGCTTACCGTATGATATGTATACTTTTATATTAGATATTGAAAGTTATGTTTATATGTATGTTATAAGTGAATATTTTACTTGTAGTCCGGTCAATTTAGACATTTGACCCACGACAAATTCAGGGGAAGCTGAAAATTCTTAAAATTGTTTAAATTATAATTATAAACATTGTCTTAAAAGTCCCAACCGATCCCATGTAAGGAAAAAATTTTAGCGGGGTAATAAGGTCCAAAAAATGAGTTTTTCGCGATTTTCTTGAAAACGGTAAGTTTTATCGCAAAATTACCCCAGACATAATTTGTAGATCAGGGAATTTCCTATAAAAAAGGTATCAATAATTTTTTCCCTAAAAGCCACCGCTTCTGAGATATAACGATGCAAAAAATTGCGAGCGTCATAATATGCCTAAGTACCTCACCCATATACTTTCTGTAGCTGTAATGTAAGTAAGAATATGTTTCTGTCGGTGATTTTAAGTTACATTTAAAATATAAAATACTCATGAGTATTATTCTGAGAATATCAGGTATAATGAAACTCGATCCCTTAATACATACAATAGTGTAACCTTGAGGCAACATCTGTCTCTCTGTTCAGTTGTGTGCGTGGCTACGGTCGTATACCTGTTTTGTCTAAATACTCAATACATAAAATAATGTTAGTCTTGAGCGTCACTCTGAAGTGAAAACACGTGTTCATTCTAACCTATTTCGAGTTGGAATGGTTCTCAATACATAATCCTTTTCCAGAGGTTAACCAAATTGTATCGATCGCTAGTGGTGTCGTTGGTGATGATAAAATCAACTGTTATAAAGCTCGTGAAGTTGGACTTGCTTCCATGGCAAAAATAATAGGACTGACATTTCATGATATTAAATTAAAACGTGCCGATAAAGTTGTTCCTCTCTTAGCTATGAGTAGCACGATTAAAGTTCATGAAGAAAAAATACCTGTTGACCCTGTATTATTGTTCCAGCGCATGAGTATTACTGCAGCATTTCAGGATGAAATTGAAAAATATTTCGAATATGAATTAGCTCCGTATCCTTTATCGTTGTTTGATGATATCGGGATGCGTAAAACACAGAAGTCTGCCATTTACGGTTGTTTCGAAAAAGTAAACATTGATATTAACAACGATAATGCGACGTACATTATTGATGGTGGATATTTACTGCACCGTGTTGTTTGGGATACTGAAGAAACATTCAGTGTTATTTTTGATAAGTACGTTCAGTATGTACGTCGACATTTTGGTCCCAGAGCTACTGTCGTATTTGATGGCTATAATGATTGCACGACAAATATTAAAGCAGCAGAACAGCGTCGTCGAACTTTGGCAACATCTTCATCTTCCGACATTTTATTTGATGAATTTATGACAGTTCCTACTAGTCAACAGAAATTTTTGGCAAATACTCACAACAAGTCTCGATTTATTTCAATGTTAAAAGAAAAGTTTACTGCTGAGAATATACTGGTTAAACAAGCTCATAACGACGCCGATGTACTGATTATCGAAACAGCAATAGAACAAGTTAACATGACAAATATAACGATTGTTGTGGGTGAAGATGTAGATTTACTCGTGTTACTCACTGCTCGAAGTCCAGCTGAAAAAACTATTTTCTTCTTAAAACCAGGAAAATCTCAAAATCAATCAGAGTTTTATTCATCAAAAAGTTTGTCGACTTTTGCAAAGTGTCGAAATCACATACTATTTTTACACGCCATAACTGGCTGTGATACGACATCTGCATTTTACAGGAGGGGTAAAACAACTGTATTCAAAATGTTTGAAAAGCAAGACTTACTTGCAACTGCTGAAGTTTTTAAAAAATGTAATTCAACTCCAGAAGAAGTTATTACCAACGGAATTCACTTTCTTCTTCGTATGTACGGAGCTCCTAAAAAAACTACCTGCTTAGACAAGTTTCGATATGCATCTTTTGTCAAAAATACTCGAAATAAGAAACAAGTACAATTAGCTTGTCTTCCTCCAACCTCAGTCTCTGCTCATCAACATCTTCTTCGGGTATACTACCAAGTTCAAGTGTGGCTTGGTTATCAACTAAACCCAACAGATTGGGGTTGGAAGTTGGTCGATAATATATTAGAACCAATTCAGACTTTGCTTCAACCTGCGCCGGAAAAATTGCTCAACACTATCTTTTGTAACTGTAAAAAAGGATGCAATGCTAAATGTGGTTGCAAAAAAGTTGGGCTGTTTTGTTCTCTGGCTTGTACGAATTGTCAAGGCCAGTCTTGTTCTAATGTAGAATCACCAACAACAGAGGATTCATTTAATACTGACGAAGAAACATGTGATGCTTCACTTTTAACACAATTCACCTATAGTCAGGATGAAGAAGAAGAAGAAGAAGAAGAAGAAGAAGAAGAAGAGGAAGAAGAAGAAGTGATTGACGATTCCGAATCCGACGAATAAACTATTAATTTCTAAATCTAATCACAACAGACCCGTGGAATAGGCCTATTGGGGAAACCACGTTAAAAAAAACGCGCTAAGTACACTACCTCAGAGGTGGCGTGGAAACGTGTGCGTTTATGACGCTTGCAATTTTTTGCATCGTTATATCTCAGAAGCGGTGGCTTTTAGGGAAAAAATTATTGATACCTTTTTTATAGGAAATTCCCTGATCTACAAATTATGTCTGGGGTAATTTTGCGATAAAACTTACCGTTTTCAAGAAAATCGCGAAAAACTCATTTTTTGGACCTTATTACCCCGCTAAAATTTTTTCCTTACATGGGATCGGTTGGGACTTTTAAGACAATGTTTATAATTATAATTTAAACAATTTTAAGAATTTTCAGCTTCCCCTGAATTTGTCGTGGGTTTACTGATTTTTAGGTCTAATTTGACCGGACTATTGTTAGTGTGTAAGGAATTATTTTGTATAAATAGGCTAAGAATTGAATCAATAAAATCACTCTTTAATCAGAACTCAAATCGGCACATTGGCCTGTTCTCTTTATTTATCATTTTTTTTATTCCAGCTAAGATCGGCAGTTTAGCCATTGAACATTAGGCTTGGGGAAGCTAAATAATATCCCCCATAGATCATTAGGAGAGGCAGGCACCCCTTATCATTACATGGCGATCTTGCCAGGAGAAAAATATGAGAAATCGCCTAAAGATACCAGTCAACAATCATTAAAAAAAATTATAAATAATTTGCTATTAAGATTAAAAGAAATTTTGGAAAAGAAGGAGAAATTATTAGAGCAGGCAGAAATTGAACGAGATTTAGAAGGTATTGATAAAGAATTAGGAAAACTAGAATTCAAAATGGCAAAATTCGACATTATTTCGAGCATTAAGATTATTCCAGAATTTACTGGGGAGGTAGAGAAATTAACTAACTTCTTGAATTTGGTAGAGTTCGTTGACTCAGATCTCAGCGAGGTAACAGAGAAAGAAAAACTGATAAAATTTGTTATATCAACGAAAATAAATGATAAAGTCAGAAACAAGTTAATAACAGTGCAACAGCCAAAAACGTTTAAAGAATTAAAAGAAACCTTTCATCAACTTTTTAAACATAAGAAAAATACACTCCAAGTTATCTCAGAATTATCAGTGATACAGCAAAACTCATGTTCTACAACAGATTTTGCTAACCAAGTTGAAACATTGGTGGCAGAACTAAATTGTTTACAATTAATAGAGCAAGGAACAGAGAACAGAGAAGTAATCTGCAAACTAAATGACCAGCTAGGTTTAAACGCATTCAAAAATGGCCTTATACAAACGAACAAATCGACCATTTTCGCAGCTAGACCAAAAACACTTAATGAGGCAATACAACTAGCCACTGAGGTAGATAATGCAAACCAAGCTGTTCCAATTAACCATTTTAGGATAAATACACCGAGGCAAAACTACATAAACAATAATAGAAATTTCAATAGGTTTAATAGATCAGGAAATAACAATTACAATAGATCAGGAAAAATTACAATACTAGATACAACAATAACAGCAACAATATGAGGTTCAATAATAACAATAGAAACAATTATAATACAAACAATAGATATAGCAATAATAACAACAACAGGTATAGTAACACAAACTTTAATGCAAATAACCAAAGAAGAATAAACTACATAGAAGGTTCGGAAAACAATCAGGGAGTCTCCGAAGTCCAGAGAGACTCAGATTTGAGTTTAGAAAACAATCAATAAAGGCAATTCTTAATCTTAATCCCCATTTAACAAATTATATAATAGTCCAATCCAACATAACATTAGGAAATCAGAAGCTTTTAATTTATACAGGTGCAGATATCTCTATCTTAAAAAAAGGTAGCTTAAATTCAGAAAGAAATATAAATATGATAGATAAAATTGCAATTAAGGGTATAAACGACTCTGAAACAAATTCAATAGGTTCCATAAAAGCAAAAGTAAAAATTGAAAATGATTATGTAGAACAAAAATTCCAGATAGTAGATGATAATTGCCCAATTAAAACCAATGGCATACTCGGAAGAGATTTTTTAATAAGGACAAACAGTAAAATAGATTATGAAAACTTTACTATATCAATATACATAAATAATAATGAATACGTTCTACCAATGATAACACAATTACCCGAATCACAAAACTTTATTCTACCAGCAAGATCACAATCTTTGCACCCAATAAATTTCGAAATACAAGAAGACAGCATCGTGCTAAATCAAGAAATACAACATGGTGTTTTTATTGCAAATTCAATCGTTCCAGCAAAAGGTATCGCTCAAGTTGCATTCCTAAATACCTTAGATCACGATGTGAAGATAACACCATGCAAACCAAGCGTAGTTCCACTCACTGATTTTCATGTAATTGATCTAAAAAAAAACTTTGAGAAAAACAAAAAAAAAAAGATCAATATGAAAGGCTATTAAAAGAACTGAACATTGACATATCAGATGAAAAAGCAAAACAAACCATTTTAGAAATATGTAAAGAATTTGCGGACTGCTTTCATCTAGATGGAGATACATTGACAGTGAATAACTTCTACAAACAAAGAATTTCCATGACAGATAACAATCCCGTTTAAATTAAGAATTACAGGCTGCCCTATGGACAGTTACAAGAAATCAATCAACAAGTAGATAAACTCCTAAAAGACAACATAGTTGAAGCTTCGGTTAGTCCATTCAACTCACCCTTACTGGTGGTACCAAAGAAGGATTCCCAAGAGAGAAGAAGTGGCGTTTAGTCGTAGATTTCCGTCAGTTAAATAAGAAAATAATAGATGATAAATTCCCATTAACAAGGCTAGATGATGTCTTAGATACGCTTGGCAGAGCTAAATACTTTTCGACTTTAGATTTAACTAGCTCTTTCCATCAAATAAAGCTAGAAGAAGATTCAAGGCCTAAAACAGCATTTTCAACTCCCCGTGGCCACTTTCACTTCAAAAGGTTGCCATTTGGATTAAAAATATCAACTAATAGTTTCCAAAGAATGTTATCTGTGGCCTAAGCAGGACTTGAAACGGAAGCCTTCCTTTATGTCGACGATATAATCATATTTGGTTGTAGTCTCAATCATCACAATTGTAACCTAGTTAAAATTCTTCAAAGACTTAGAAAATACAATCTGAAATTGAATCCTAAAAAATGCAATTGGCTTAAAACACAGGTCACATATCTTGGACATTCTATAACGAACGAAGGAATAAAACCAGATCCACAGAAATATGAAGCAATTACTGCATATCCAACACCAAAAGATGAGAAGGAAGTTAAAAGATTTGTTGCATTCTGCAATTATTATAGAAGATTCATTAAAAACTTTGCAGAGATAGCCAAACCACTAAATATGTTGTCAAAAAGGGGAATGGAATTTATCTGGACTGAAGAATGTGAAAATGCTTTCATTTCATTGAAAAACAAACTTATAAACCCACCAATTCTGAAATACCCAGACCATGAAGAACCATTCATAATAACAACAGATGCTTCCAATACAGCTCTGGGAGCAGTTTTATCACAAGGTGAAATAGGGAAAGATCTACCAGTTTCCTATGCCAGTAGAAGTCTAACTAAACATGAGGTGAATAAACCAATAATTGAAAAAGAATTACTTGGCATACACTGGGCCATAAACTATTTTAGACCATATGTCTATGGACGAAAATTCACCGTGATAACAGATCACAGACCATTAGTGAGTCTCTTCACACACAAGAATCCATCATCTAAACTGACAAGGATTAGACTAGATCTGGCGGACTATACATTTAATATCATTTATAAACAAGGATCAATGAACACGAACGCTGATGCACTACCACGCATCAAGCTTGATTCAGAAATACTAAAAGGCATGATCCCAACTTCAGATGTTAACATAATAACCAGATCAAAAACAGCAAGAATGGCAATGGAGAATAAGAATGCAAACAACATAGAAATAGAAGGAAATAAATTTAAAGAAAATAATCCAAATATATATACGTGGGAATGCGACTCTCTAGGAAAAGTAATGAAAATTATAAAATTGAAATTTAAAAAAGTGCCAAATACAAATCATGTACAACAGCGAGAATCCTCAACAAAACTAAGGTTTAATCGAGGAGAAGCTTGTACCAAGATTAAAGTAAGCAATAAAGATGTAGTTATAGAATATAGTGATAATCCAAAACTTGACTTAGGTCAGATCTTGGAGAAGCTAGTATTCAAAATGAAGAAAGAAGATATAAAAAAGCTAGCAATTGCAAATAATGATGAGATTTACAAGCACATAACCATAAATGAATTTAAGGAACTATATAACAATCTACAGAAGAAACTTACGATAAATGAAAGGTTAACGATCATAATATATAACCCTCCACAAAGAATTATTAATGAGGAAGAAAAAGAAGCGATAATAAAAAATTTCCACGATACACCACATGCTGGTGGACACTCAGGTGTAAAAAGAACAATAAATAAAATAAAACAGAGATATTGTTGGAAAAATTTAAGCAAAATGGTCAAAAAACATGTAAATAAATGTATAATAAGATAAGAAATACGAAAGAAAAGTTAATAATAACGAGTTTCGAGGTAGTAACAGCAGACACAGTTGGTCCACTTAGACCATCGGACGATCTTAGATATATACTAACTCTTCAATGTGAGTTGACCAAGTACATTGAAGCAATACCTATCAAAAGCAAAGATGCAAACACAGTAGCTAAAGCCTTGGTGAATAACTTCATTCTTAGACATGGAAGCTTCAAAACTTTGAAAACAGATATGGGTACAGAATTTATTAATGAGGTAATGAAAAATGTATATCATGCATTCAATATAAATCATGTAACATCAACACCTTATCATCACGAAACATTAGGATCTATAGAACGGAATCATAGAGTGTTGAATGAATACCTAATTGCCTTTGCAAAAGAAGATAACTGGCATGAATGGATTCCTTATTTTGTTTTCAGCTACAATACAACACCGCATTCTAGTATTGGTATATCACCTTTCGAGTTAGTTTATGGAAAATTAGCTAAACTACCAGAACACTCAACTACTAAGATAGTAAATCCTATATACAATATTGATAATTACAGTTTAGAATTAAAATTTAGATTAGGACAAATGGCAATAATAGCTAAGAATCTTTTAGACAAAAGTAAATTAGAAAGACAAAAATTAGTAGATAAGATTTCTAATCCATTAGAACTAAATATAGGAGACACACTCTTTCTGAAAGTAGAAAATAGGAAGAAATTAGAAAATCCCTATTCAGGACCATATAAGGTCGTAGAATTAAATGGCGTAAATACAAAAATTAGGATAAACAATGAGATAAAACAAGTGCACAATAATAGACTCAAAAAACTAAATATAAGTTAATAAACACAAAAAAAAAAATTTTTTGTTTACATAATAAAGTAAAAAAAAAATTTTTTTTTCTAAAAGAGTGAGGATGTAGTGCCCATACACTACAGATACATAGAATCAAAACAATACGTCGTTCCATCCGGTCATTGGCTTTAGCATAATAAAACATAAAGCAATTATAGATACTCCGTTTACATCCGCGGTCAATAAACAGAACTGCATTCCGTCTTTATATCCAAATAAACTCAATGTCACTTAAAGCCTTAGATTACTTTCGGTTTATAGTAAATACTCTGTTTACATCTACGATCAATAAACGCGACTGCATTTCGTCTTCATATTCAAATATACCCAATGCCACTTGACGCTTTGAATTACTATTGTTTTGGTTCAATGTCCCTCTATGATATGCACTGCCTGTGCCTGCACTTCACCCAATATATTTGTGTGTCATCAAATAGGCATGGATATTCAACATGAATTTGATGACACGACAAAAATATAGCTTACCGTATGATATGTATACTTTTATATTAGATATTGAAAGTTATGTTTATATGTATGTTATAAGTGAATATTTTACTTGTAGTCCGGTCAATTTAGACATTTAACCCACGACAAATTCAGGGGAAGCTGAAAATTCTTAAAATTGTTTAAATTATAATTATAAACATTGTCTTAAAAGTCCCAACCGATCCCATGTAAGGAAAAAATTTTAGCGGGGTAATAAGGTCCAAAAAATGAGTTTTTCGCGATTTTCTTGAAAACGGTAAGTTTTATCGCAAAATTACCCCAGACATAATTTGTAGATCAGGGAATTTCCTATAAAAAAGGTATCAATAATTTTTTCCCTAAAAGCCACCGCTTCTGAGATATAACGATGCAAAAAATTGCGAGCGTCATAATATGCCTAAGTACCTCACCCATATACTTTCTGTAGCTGTAATGTAAGTAAGAATATGTTTCTGTCGGTGATTTTAAGTTACATTTAAAATATAAAATACTCATGAGTATTATTCTGAGAATATCAGGTATAATGAAACTCGATCCCTTAATACATACAATAGTGTAACCTTGAGGCAACATCTGTCTCTCTGTTCAGTTGTGTGCGTGGCTACGGTCGTATACCTGTTTTGTCTAAATACTCAATACATAAAATAATGTTAGTCTTGAGCGTCACTCTGAAGTGAAAACACGTGTTCATTCTAACCTATTTCGAGTTGGAATGGTTCTCAATACATAATCCTTTTCCAGAGGTTAACCAAATTGTATCGATCGCTAGTGGTGTCGTTGGTGATGATAAAATCAACTGTTATAAAGCTCGTGAAGTTGGACTTGCTTCCATGGCAAAAATAATAGGACTGACATTTCATGATATTAAATTAAAACGTGCCGATAAAGTTGTTCCTCTCTTAGCTATGAGTAGCACGATTAAAGTTCATGAAGAAAAAATACCTGTTGACCCTGTATTATTGTTCCAGCGCATGAGTATTACTGCAGCATTTCAGGATGAAATTGAAAAATATTTCGAATATGAATTAGCTCCGTACCCTTTATCGTTGTTTGATGATATCGGGATGCGTAAAACACAGAAGTCTGCCATTTACGGTTGTTTCGAAAAAGTAAACATTGATATTAACAACGATAATGCGACGTACATTATTGATGGTGGATATTTACTGCACCGTGTTGTTTGGGATACTGAAGAAACATTCAGTGTTATTTTTGATAAGTACGTTCAGTATGTACGTCGACATTTTGGTCCCAGAGCTACTGTCGTATTTGATGGCTATAATGATTGCACGACAAATATTAAAGCAGCAGAACAGCGTCGTCGAACTTTGGCAACATCTTCATCTTCCGACATTTTATTTGATGAATTTATGACAGTTCCTACTAGTCAACAGAAATTTTTGGCAAATACTCACAACAAGTCTCGATTTATTTCAATGTTAAAAGAAAAGTTTACTGCTGAGAATATACTGGTTAAACAAGCTCATAACGACGCCGATGTACTGATTATCGAAACAGCAATAGAACAAGTTAACATGACAAATATAACGATTGTTGTGGGTGAAGATGTAGATTTACTCGTGTTACTCACTGCTCGAAGTCCAGCTGAAAAAACTATTTTCTTCTTAAAACCAGGAAAATCTCAAAATCAATCAGAGTTTTATTCATCAAAAAGTTTGTCGACTTTTGCAAAGTGTCGAAATCACATACTATTTTTACACGCCATAACTGGCTGTGATACGACATCTGCATTTTACAGGAGGGGTAAAACAACTGTATTCAAAATGTTTGAAAAGCAAGACTTACTTGCAACTGCTGAAGTTTTTAAAAAATGTAATTCAACTCCAGAAGAAGTTATTACCAACGGAATTCACTTTCTTCTTCGTATGTACGGAGCTCCTAAAAAAACTACCTGCTTAGACAAGTTTCGATATGCATCTTTTGTCAAAAATACTCGAAATAAGAAACAAGTACAATTAGCTTGTCTTCCTCCAACCTCAGTCTCTGCTCATCAACATCTTCTTCGGGTATACTACCAAGTTCAAGTGTGGCTTGGTTATCAACTAAACCCAACAGATTGGGGTTGGAAGTTGGTCGATAATATATTAGAACCAATTCAGACTTTGCTTCAACCTGCGCCGGAAAAATTGCTCAACACTATCTTTTGTACCTGTAAAAAAGGATGCAATGCTAAATGTGGTTGCAAAAAAGTTGGGCTGTTTTGTTCTCTGGCTTGTACGAATTGTCAAGGCCAGTCTTGTTCTAATGTAGAATCACCAACAACAGAGGATTCATTTAATACTGACGAAGAAACATGTGATGCTTCACTTTTAACACAATTCACCTATAGTCAGGATGAAGAAGAAGAAGAAGAAGAAGAAGAGGAAGAAGAAGAAGTGATTGACGATTCCGAATCCGACGAATAAACTATTAATTTCTAAATCTAATCACAACAGACCCGTGGAATAGGCCTATTGGGGAAACCACGTTAAAAAAAACGCGCTAAGTACACTACCTCAGAGGTGGCGTGGAAACGTGTGCGTTTATGACGCTTGCAATTTTTTGCATCGTTATATCTCAGAAGCGGTGGCTTTTAGGGAAAAAATTATTGATACCTTTTTTATAGGAAATTCCCTGATCTACAAATTATGTCTGGGGTAATTTTGTGATAAAACTTACCGTTTTCAAGAAAATCGCGAAAAACTCATTTTTTGGACCTTATTACCCCGCTAAAATTTTTTCCTTACATGGGATCGGTTGGGACTTTTAAGACAATGTTTATAATTATAATTTAAACAATTTTAAGAATTTTCAGCTTCCCCTGAATTTGTCGTGGGTTTACTGATTTTTTGGTCTAATTTGACCGGACTATTGTTAGTGTGTAAGGAATTAT
The DNA here is from genome assembly GCA_920104205.1 of Eupeodes latifasciatus. Classification (NCBI taxonomy): domain Eukaryota; kingdom Metazoa; phylum Arthropoda; class Insecta; order Diptera; family Syrphidae; genus Eupeodes; species Eupeodes latifasciatus. The sequence continues at coordinate 20,715,409 of OV049927.1, forward strand.
TTTGTATAAATAGGCTAAGAATTGAATCAATAAAATCACTCTTTAATCAGAACTCAAATCGGCACATTGGCCTGTTCTCTTTATTTATCATTTTTTTTATTCCAGCTAAGATCGGCAGTTTAGCCATTGAAAATTAGGCTTGGGGAAGCTAAATAATATCCCCCATAGATCATTAGGAGAGGCAGGCACCCCTTATCATTACATGGCGATCTTGCCAGGAGAAAAATATGAGAAATCGCCTAAAGATACCAGTCAACAATCATTAAAAAATATTATAAATAATTTGCTATTAAGATTAAAAGAAATTTTGGAAAAGAAGGAGAAATTATTAGAGCAGGCAGAAATTGAACGAGATTTAGAAGGTATTGATAAAGAATTAGGAAAACTAGAATTCAAAATGGCAAAATTCGACATTATTTCGAGCATTAAGATTATTCCAGAATTTACTGGGGAGGTAGAGAAATTCACTAACTTCTTGAATTTGGTAGAGTTCGTTGACTCAGATCTCAGCGAGGTAACAGAGAAAGAAAAACTGATAAAATTTGTTATATCAACGAAAATAAATGATAAAGTCAGAAACAAGTTAATAACAGTGCAACAGCCAAAAACGTTTAAAGAATTAAAAGAAACCTTTCATCAACTTTTTAAACATAAGAAAAATACACTCCAAGTTATCTCAGAATTATCAGTGATACAGCAAAACTCATGTTCTACAACAGATTTTGCTAACCAAGTTGAAACATTGGTGGCAGAACTAAATTGTTTACAATTAATAGAGCAAGGAACAGAGAACAGAGAAGTAATCTGCAAACTAAATGACCAGCTAGGTTTAAACGCATTCAAAAATGGCCTTATACAAACGAACAAATCGACCATTTTCGCAGCTAGACCAAAAACACTTAATGAGGCAATACAACTAGCCACTGAGGTAGATAATGCAAACCAAGCTGTTCCAATTAACCATTTTAGGATAAATACACCGAGGCAAAACTACATAAACAATAATAGAAATTTCAATAGGTTTAATAGATCAGGAAATAACAATTACAATAGATCAGGAAAAATTACAATACTAGATACAACAATAACAGCAACAATATGAGGTTCAATAATAACAATAGAAACAATTATAATACAAACAATAGATATAGCAATAATAACAACAACAGGTATAGTAACACAAACTTTAATGCAAATAACCAAAGAAGAATAAACTACATAGAAGGTTCGGAAAACAATCAGGGAGTCTCCGAAGTCCAGAGAGACTCAGATTTGAGTTTAGAAAACAATCAATAAAGGCAATTCTTAATCTTAATCCCCATTTAACAAATTATATAATAGTCCAATCCAACATAACATTAGGAAATCAGAAGCTTTTAATTTATACAGGTGCAGATATCTCTATCTTAAAAAAAGGTAGCTTAAATTCAGAAAGAAATATAAATATGATAGATAAAATTGCAATTAAGGGTATAAACGACTCTGAAACAAATTCAATAGGTTCCATAAAAGCAAAAGTAAAAATTGAAAATGATTATGTAGAACAAAAATTCCAGATAGTAGATGATAATTGCCCAATTAAAACCAATGGCATACTCGGAAGAGATTTTTTAATAAGGACAAACAGTAAAATAGATTATGAAAACTTTACTATATCAATATACATAAATAATAATGAACACGTTCTACCAATGATAACACAATTACCCGAATCACAAAACTTTATTCTACCAGCAAGATCACAATCTTTGCACCCAATAAATTTCGAAATACAAGAAGACAGCATCGTGCTAAATCAAGAAATACAACATGGTGTTTTTATTGCAAATTCAATCGTTCCAGCAAAAGGTATCGCTCAAGTTGCATTCCTAAATACCTTAGATCACGATGTGAAGATAACACCATGCAAACCAAGCGTAGTTCCACTCACTGATTTTCATGTAATTGATCTAAAAAAAAACTTTGAGAAAAACAAAAAAAAAGATCAATATGAAAGGCTATTAAAAGAACTGAACATTGACATATCAGATGAAAAAGCAAAACAAACCATTTTAGAAATATGTAAAGAATTTGCGGACTGCTTTCATCTAGATGGAGATACATTGACAGTGAATAACTTCTACAAACAAAGAATTTCCATGACAGATAACAATCCCGTTTAAATTAAGAATTACAGGCTGCCCTATGGACAGTTACAAGAAATCAATCAACAAGTAGATAAACTCCTAAAAGACAACATAGTTGAAGCTTCGGTTAGTCCATTCAACTCACCCTTACTGGTGGTACCAAAGAAGGATTCCCAAGGAGAGAAGAAGTGGCGTTTAGTCGTAGATTTCCGTCAGTTAAATAAGAAAATAATAGATGATAAATTCCCATTAACAAGGCTAGATGATGTCTTAGATACGCTTGGCAGAGCTAAATACTTTTCGACTTTAGATTTAACTAGCTCTTTCCATCAAATAGAGCTAGAAGAAGATTCAAGGCCTAAAACAGCATTTTCAACTCCCCGTGGCCACTTTCACTTCAAAAGGTTGCCATTTGGATTAAAAATATCAACTAATAGTTTCTAAAGAATGTTATCTGTGGCCTTAGCAGGACTTGAAACGGAAGCCTTCCTTTATGTCGACGATATAATCATATTTGGTTGTAGTCTCAATCATCACAATTGTAACCTAGTTAAAATTCTTCAAAGACTTAGAAAATACAATCTGAAATTGAATCCTAAAAAATGCAATTGGCTTAAAACACAGGTCACATATCTTGGACATTCTATAACGAACGAAGGAATAAAACCAGATCCACAGAAATATGAAGCAATTACTGCATATCCAACACCAAAAGATGCGGAGGAAGTTAAAAGATTTGTTGCATTCTGCAATTATTATAGAAGATTCATTAAAAACTTTGCAGAGATAGCCAAACCACTAAATATGTTGTCAAAAAAGGGAATGGAATTTATCTGGACTGAAGAATGTGAAAATGCTTTCATTTCATTGAAAAACAAACTTATAAACCCACCAATTCTGAAATACCCAGACCATGAAGAACCATTCATAATAACAACAGATGCTTCCAATACAGCTCTGGGAGCAGTTTTATCACAAGGTGAAATAGGGAAAGATCTACCAGTTTCCTATGCCAGTAGAAGTCTAACTAAACATGAGGTGAATAAACCAATAATTAAAAAAGAATTACTTGGCATACACTGGGCCATAAACTATTTTAGACCATATGTCTATGGACGAAAATTCACCGTGATAACAGATCACAGACCATTAGTGAGTCTCTTCACACACAAGAATCCATCATCTAAACTGACAAGGATTAGACTAGATCTGGCGGACTATACATTTAATATCATTTATAAACAAGGATCAATGAACACGAACGCTGATGCACTATCACGCATCAAGCTTGATTCAGAAATACTAAAAGGCATGATCCCAACTTCAGATGTTAACATAATAACCAGATCAAAAACAGCAAGAATGGCAATGGAGAATAAGAATGCAAACAACATAGAAATAGAAGGAAATAAATTTAAAGAAAATAATCCAAATATATATACGTGGGAATGCGACTCTCTAGGAAAAGTAATGAAAATTATAAAATTGAAATTTAAAAAAGTGCCAAATACAAATCATGTACAACAGCGAGAATCCTCAACAAAACTAAGGTTTAATCGAGGAGAAGCTTGTACCAAGATTAAAGTAAGCAATAAAGATGTAGTTATAGAATATAGTGATAATCCAAAACTTGACTTAGGTCAGATCTTGGAGAAGCTAGTATTCAAAATGAAGAAAGAAGATATAAAAAAGCTAGCAATTGCAAATAATGATGAGATTTACAAGCACATAACCATAAATGAATTTAAGGAACTATATAACAATCTACAGAAGAAACTTACGATAAATGAAAGGTTAACGATCATAATATATAACCCTCCACAAAGAATTATTAATGAGGAAGAAAAAGAAGCGATAATAAAAAATTTCCACGATACACCACATGCTGGTGGACACTCAGGTGTAAAAAGAACAATAAATAAAATAAAACAGAGATATTGTTGGAAAAATTTAAGCAAAATGGTCAAAAAACATGTAAATAAATGTATAATAAGATAAGAAATACGAAAGAAAAGTTAATAATAACGAGTTTCGAGGTAGTAACAGCAGACACAGTTGGTCCACTTAGACCATCGGACGATCTTAGATATATACTAACTCTTCAATGTGAGTTGACCAAGTACATTGAAGCAATACCTATCAAAAGCAAAGATGCAAACACAGTAGCTAAAGCCTTGGTGAATAACTTCATTCTTAGACATGGAAGCTTCAAAACTTTGAAAACAGATATGGGTACAGAATTTATTAATGAGGTAATGAAAAATGTATATCATGCATTCAATATAAATCATGTAACATCAACACCTTATCATCACGAAACATTAGGATCTATAGAACGGAATCATAGAGTGTTGAATGAATACCTAATTGCCTTTGCAAAAAAAGATAACTGGCATGAATGGATTCCTTATTTTGTTTTCAGCTACAATACAACACCGCATTCTAGTATTGGTATATCACCTTTCGAGTTAGTTTATGGAAAATTAGCTAAACTACCAGAACACTCAACTACTAAGATAGTAAATCCTATATACAATATTGATAATTACAGTTTAGAATTAAAATTTAGATTAGGACAAATGGCAATAATAGCTAAGAATCTTTTAGACAAAAGTAAATTAGAAAGACAAACATTAGTAGATAAGATTTCTAATCCATTAGAACTAAATATAGGAGACACACTCTTTCTGAAAGTAGAAAATAGGAAGAAATTAGAAAATCCCTATTCAGGACCATATAAGGTCGTAGAATTAAATGGCGTAAATACAAAAATTAGGATAAACAATGAGATAAAACAAGTGCACAATAATAGACTCAAAAAACTAAATATAAGTTAATAAACACAAAAAAAAATTTTTTTGTTTACATAATAAAGTAAAAAAAAATTTTTTTTTTCTAAAAGAGTGAGGATGTAGTGCCCATACACTACAGATACATAGAATCAAAACAATACGTCGTTCCATCCGGTCATTGGCTTTAGCATAATAAAACATAAAGCAATTATAGATACTCCGTTTACATCCGCGGTCAATAAACAGAACTGCATTCCGTCTTTATATCCAAATAAACTCAATGTCACTTAAAGCCTTAGATTACTTTCGGTTTATAGTAAATACTCTGTTTACATCTACGATCAATAAACGCGACTGCATTTCGTCTTCATATTCAAATATACCCAATGCCACTTGACGCTTTGAATTACTATTGTTTTGGTTCAATGTCCCTCTATGATATGCACTGCCTGTGCCTGCACTTCACCCAATATATTTGTGTGTCATCAAATAGGCATGGATATTCAACATGAATTTGATGACACGACAAAAATATAGCTTACCGTATGATATGTATACTTTTATATTAGATATTGAAAATTATGTTTATATGTATGTTATAAGTGAATATTTTACTTGTTAGTGTGTAAGGAATTATTTTGTATAAATAGGCTAAGAATTGAATCAATAAAATCACTCTTTAATCAGAACTCAAATCGGCACATTGGCCTGTTCTCTTTATTTATCATTTTTTTATTCCAGCTAAGATCGGCAGTTTAGCCATTGAACATTAGGCTTGGGGAAGCTAAATAATATCCCCCATAGATCATTAGGAGAGGCAGGCACCCCTTATCATTACAAAAGGAAACTATCTAATAAACTTTGAAAACTGTATAATAAATATAAACAATATAAAATATGAAAATTATATGTACTATGATAACTTCATCATACCAAATTTAAGTAATGTAAAAATTAAAAATATCGAAGTAAACTTTTCCGCTACAGAAATTCACGCGAAACATGTTGAAAATCGTAAATTAATTGAAGAATTAAAATTAAACCATACAAAAAATACGGGTATCAATTATATTTCAATCTCATACTATTCAGTCTTTTTATCGTGTTTTTTATAATTTTTCGAAAAACGGTAACAAATGATAAAACTAACGTCATAAAGAAATCGGATTCTTCGGAGCAGAATTCTAAGGGGGGAGGAGTTACGTCTGAGCCTCCACCTGTACCCCAAATACCGTTACCCCGGACACTCCCCTCTGCCTAACGGCTTTGCCTTAACGGTTTCCCACGACATTTTTGCTTACATTGCAAAACATATCCAAAACGGATACACCCCCTTTTCCCTCTACACAACACACGCGCGCATCCCGTTACATTTAAAACAATCAAATCGTGGGAAAGTTCATTTTACATATTTTGCAAGATCATAACATAGCTTTGATGGAAAAGTAATAATTAGTTCTAAGTCAGTCGTAATTCTCCTCTTGACACTAGAAGTGCAGCCTCGCTAAAGATAGCGGCTTCTCTTGTCAAATAATAATTAATAAGATAATCATGTAAATAAAGAAATTAAATAAATAAAGAGAAAAAATAAAAATAAGAAAAGAAAAGAAACAGTTATGTTTTTTTTTAAACAAATCGGGAGGTTCACGACAAAACTGGCGCAGTCGGTCGTTCGATTAAGAACAAAATTAAACATTTCGGTCGTTCGATTAAGGACAAAAGAACAAAATTTAACATTTCGGTCGTTCGAATAAGAGCACAAGAAACAAAAATGTTCGTTCAAGAACAAAACAGAAATTAGAATTTCGATTAAAAACCACCATAGTGGTTCGTTTAAGAACATTATGTGAAAAATAAAAATTAGAATTTCGATTAAAAAACACCATAGCGGTTCGTTTAATCCTTTCGGGACGGGAGTGGTACGTTTACATATAAATATTCTTTGCTCTATCCCACTCTCGTACCGAAAGGGTTAAGAACATATGTGAAAAAATAAAAATTAGAATTTCGATTAAGAAACACCATAGCAGTTCGCTTAAAAACATATGTGAAAAATAAAAACGAAATTCGAGCAAGAAATAAAAGTTCGTATAAGAACAAAATATAATAAAAAGTTTCGACTAAGAAATCAGTTCATCTTAGAACACAAAATTAAAATAACAAGTGAATGGACAAAGAAGAAGAAGATCTCATAAAACTTTTTAAAAACCTATCAACAAAATATACGCAGAGCCCAAAAATGACAGAACCAGCAGCAGCAACAGCAGGAGCGGCAGCAAACGCAGGCGTTAGTCGTCTTACTTTAAATTTAGACCCTATAAAATATTTAAATTCTTTACCTACATATAATGGTAACTTTGACAACTTGAATAATTTTATTGAACTTCTAGATAGAATTCAACCTTCACTTAATAAGAGTAAATTAATTGGGAAAACTCGAGAGGCTATTGAAATAAATAATTCCACAAATAGTTGGGAATAAATTAAGAAAGTTTTATTTCAATACTTCGGTGACAGGAAATCTGTAGAAGAACTTTACGATAACCTTAGAGGACTCCAATTTTACGATAATTGCCAAAATTTTTACGATAGAATAAAAACTGCACTTAGGAGACTAAACAACGAAACCAACCTAGACAAATCTATTATTTCATCAATAGAAACAAAAAAGAATTGTGACATGGCACTCAGGCTTTTTATCAGCAAGATACCTGAACAAATGAAGGGTATCTTGGTCTGTAGACAGCCAAAAAGCTTAAAGGAAGCCGTGGACATTCTTCATGAATCAGGCTATGCCTACACAAAGGTTAACAATAATTCTCACAATATCTATAACTCAAATACAAATAACAATTCCACACAATATAGAGACAATTCTAGACAGTATAGGAACTCAAGACAAACACAAGACTCTTCAAACAAAAACAACAACAATCAAAATCCAGGTCAATGGAGAAATTCTGGACAAACACGAAATTATTCGAATAAATAAAATCAATCTAATAATAATAACTCAGGTCAATACAGGACTAATCAGAGCAACAATTATAACTCAGGTCAATACAGGACTAATCAGAATAACAATTATAACTCAGGACAGTACAGGACAAATCAAAACAACAATACTAACTCAAATATTTACAGAAATAATAACACAAATATGAGTAATAATTCTAACAATAATAATACAAATAATGTTGAACATATGGACACTCTTTCCGCTTCCTACCAGAGGCAAGTTAATTTGCAGGGTTCGGATTTTCAGGAAAACAGCCTAAAGGCCGATTACCCTATATAGTTGTAAAATCAAAAACTAGGGATCTAAGAATTCTTATAGATCCAGGCTCAGAAACGAGCATAATAAATCCACAAATTTGTCACCCCAAATGGGCAACAAATCTCAGAACTCCAATCAAAGTAAAGACAACAAGTACTCCAATATATATCAACAAAAAAGACAAAATTCCTTTATTCAAAGAATTTGGTAAAGATAAAACAGCTGAATTTTTGGAATTTAAATTTCATGAATTTTTCGATGGATTGATTGGAAATAATATCCTCCTTCCGTTAGAAAAAATTCTTGACTTTAAAAAGAAAAAATTGTTAATAGATGAAACAGAAATACCCATTTATTTAAATGAAAGTGAAGAATATGAAAAACAAATTCCTCAATTGGAAATGTACCACACTGAAACAAGTAGTGACCCCATTTCTGAACAAATAAGAATCCAACATCTCAATAGTATAGAAAAAGCAGAAATAATGAAACTTATTTCTCAATACTCAAGTATTTTCTACCAAGAAGGAACTGACCTATCTTTTACGAATGCGATTAAGCATAGTATTAAGACAGTCAATGATATTCCAATTTACACTAAAAGCTATAGATACCCTGAAGTCCATAAGGCAGAAGTATATAAGCAAATAAATGATATGCTTCAACAAGGCATCATACGTCCAAGTAATTCTCCATATTCGGCACCTATCTGGGTCGTTCCGAAAAAGGAAGACGCATCTGGTAAAAAGAAATGGAGGCACGAGTACGATAACTTTGGCGACAAGATATAATAACGGTTTTTGGTAGAAGGGCTTAATACAAGCATTTTTTACTATGGGAGGGGGGTCTATCTCACCCCGTTCAGGCGGTAGGGGCAATTTAAAAAAAATATTATTTAAAATGGAAAAAAATAATTAAAAAATAAAGGTGATGCTTACAATTAAGTTTTATACATTTTTTTAAAGCTAACATTCTGTTTTATTAGCCAGTTTTTAATTGAAGTCAAAACTATGCGTAGTTTTTGAAAAATTTAATTTTAAACTCAAAATTTGAGTAAAAAAAGTTAAAAAAAAGGTTTAAAGTGTAATTTTTCAATACTTCAAGATTATCTACCATTGTTTTTATTTCAGAATTTATTGCTCTTATTTGTTATTGATCAAAAACTAAAAACTAGATGATTTTATGTCTTTTAGTTTTTGAGAAAATTGAAAATAACCACAACAACTATTTTAATTTAATTCTTTTTTTTTTTGCTTGAGTGGTCTTATTTTGATAGTAACAATGGTAGATGCGAGTTTGGGTGTATGCAACAGTAAGGTGTGTGCGAATTTGGGTGTATGCAACAGTGGGACCTGTAAGGGGGGCATGGTGCCCCCCTGCAACCCCCCTGCTTGGGAACACTATAGGATTTGGGGTGGGTGCAAGTTGGAGTGCGTGCAAGGGGGGGAGGGGGCACGGTTCGGTGGGTGCACGATGGGGTGCATGCAAATTAAAAATAACCACAACTACTATTTTAATTTAATTCTTTTTTTTTTTTGCTTGAGTGGTCTTATTTTGATAGTAACAATGGTAGGTGAGAGTTTGGGTGTATGCAACAGTAATGTGTGTGCGAATTTGTGTGTATGCAACAGTTGGATCTGTAAGGGGGGGCAGCATGCAACCCCCCTGCTTGGGAACACTATAAGATTTGGGGTGGGTGCAAGTTGGAGTGCGTGCAAGGGGGTTAGGGGGCACGGTTCGGTGGGTGCAAGATGGGGTGCATGCAAAGTTTCTCTTGCATTTAAATAAGCTGGATTTAAGAAAAATTAATTTACCCTAGGTATATCTTAATCCATATTCGATTATTACTATCAAAATAAGACTACGTTAATACTTAAGCAAGGAAAAAGTAATTTAATTAAAATATTTATTTTGGTAATTTTCAATTTTCTCAAGAACTAGAAGACATAAAGTCATCTAGTTTTCAGTTTTTCATCAAAAACAAATAAGAGCAATGAATTCTAAAAAAAAAAACAGTAAATAATTTGAAAGTTTTGAAAAACTACACTTTAAACCTTTTTTTTAATTTTTTTTTGCATACGTTTTTAGTTTAAAACAATTTTTTTCAAAAACTATGCATAGTTTTGACTTGATTTAAAAACAAACTAATAGACAAAAATATTGGATTTAAAAAAAGGTATAATACTTAATTGTAAGTATTACCGTTATTTTTTAATTATGTTTTTTCCATTTAATGTACATATTTTTTTAAATTGCCCCTACCGCCTAAACGGGGGGAGATAGACCCCCCCTCCCATAGTAAAAAATGCTTGTTTTTATCTGTTCTATACAAATCCGTCATTAAACTTTGTCGCCAAAGTTATCGTACTCTCCCCGAAATGGAGAATAGTTATAGATTATCGAAGATTGGACGAAGTTTCAATCGACGATAAATTTCCAATTCCAAATATGGGAAATTGGGAAACTCCTCGTACTTTACAACGCTTGACTTGGCAAAAGGCTTTCACCAAATGGAAATAGCGGAAGAAGATATACGAAAAACAGCTTTCTCAACTGATAAGGGTCATTAGTTCATTACGAATTTGTTCGAATGCCTTTCGGTTTGAAAAACGCCCCTGCCACCTTCCAAAGGCTGATGAATTCAGTCTTATCAGAATTTATCGGAAAAATTTGCCTAGTGTATCTAGATGATATTATTATCTTTTCTACATCTCTAGAAGAACACATAACATCATTACGAAAAATATTTAAGCGTTTACGTGAAGTTAATTTAAAGGTACAATTGGATAAAACCGAGTTTTTAATAAGAGAAACTGAATTTTTGGGCCATGTCGTCACTACAGAGGGCATTAAGGCCAACCCCAATAAAATTTCAGCAATCAAAAACTATAAACTTCCTACGACAACGAAGCAAATAAATAAGGCATTTTTAGGAATAACCGGTTATTACCGGAAATTTATAAAAGACTACGGTAAAGTAGCAAAACCAATGACTGTATTCCTGAAAAAGGAGCAAAAATTGATATAAATAATCCAGAATATATAGAAAGTTTCGAGGAACTAAAATCCTTGATCATATCAGACCCAATCTTAAAACATCCAAATTTTGATAAATTGTTCACACTAACTACAGATGCATCTAATTATGCAATCGGTGCCGTTCTATCACAAGAAAACCACCCTGTATGTTTTGCTAGTCGAACCCTCAATAACCATGAAATCAATTACTCCACGATCGAAAAGGAGTTACTGGCCATAGTTTGGGCCACACAATATTTCAGACCCTACCTTTATGGCAAGAAATTTGTTGTAAGAACCGACCATCGACCTCTAGTTTGGCTTAGTTCGCTAAAAGAACCAAATACCAAACTGCAAAGATGGAAAGTTAAACTCGAAGAGTATAATTTTGATATTCAGTATATTAAAGGAAGAGATAATCAGGTCGCTGACGGATTATCAAGGATGGAGGTTTACCACAACGAAAATGTGATGAATCCTTCCGATGAGATCCCAGAAGATCTTGATGCCCAATCATTAGTAGCTACCATCCACAGCGCAGATGAGGACAGTAGCAATCACATTCTTATAGTTGAAACTCCCGTTAATCTGTATAAAACCCAGATTATTTTGATTAAATCAAACAATATAAGCAATCACAAAATTTATTTCCCATTTAAAAATAAAAAGAGAATAGTAATTGAATTAAAAGAATACAAAGAAAACCTTATTTTAGATATTTTGAAAAAACATATCCTTCCCAAAGGAATTCTGGGAATCTTCTCCAAAAATGACCATATGTATGCTCAATTCCAAGACACATACATAAAATATTTCATCAAAAATAAGCTACTTAAAGTAATCAAATGTACCAAATTTCTAGGAGACCTCGAAGATACCGAAATAGAGTTGATTGTTATTTCAAAATCACACAAATCACTCAATCATAGAGGTATAAACGAAACTTATGCGGAAATCAAGGACGTTTATTATTGTCCAAATCCCAAGGAAAAAATCCAAAGATTCATTAACAATTGTGAAATCTGCAGTCTAAGTACGAAAGGAATCCATATAAAATTCCACTTAAAATAACCGAAACACCTTCTAAACCAAATCAAATTTTACATATAGATATCTGGTACGCAAATATTAATTTAATGTACGTGACAATGATTGATAAATTTACGAAACATGTTACAGTACAAGAAATAAAACACAGAACGTGGACATCACTTTTAAATACAATTAAATATAGATTTGCAAATCACGGTATCCCTGAAAAAATAGTCGCAGACAACGAGACAGGATTCTTATCAATCGCAATTAAAGAATTTCTGAAAGAATACAAGGTCGAACTACACTTAACTACCCCTTATCACAAAACAGGCAATTCGGATATCGAAAGATTCCACCAAACTCTGAACGAGCATATAAGGACGTTTAACGCCGATGACGAAAACAAAGATACTTTGCGAAACAAGGTATTAAAAGCTGTATCAATCTACAACAAGACAATACATTCAACTACGAAACAAAGAGCTATTGATTTTATAAATGGAACCATTACAAACCAAGATTACCCAAAAATTATAGAAATGGTTAATACAAATAAGGAACGATATACATATGTATAAATAAAATTAACAAAGACAGGACGGACGTTGACCTAAACAAAACAAACCATCGCTACCTTAAAAGTAGAACTGATAACAAACTCAAAATTAAACATACGAAAGATAACCCCGAAGTAGTAGACGAAAACCACGTTATAGACAGTAGAGGACGAACATTCTATAAAACACAACTTAACCCTAGTTTACGGTACGCAAAATAATGCAATAACCAAACTTGGGGTTCGCGCGAACCCCAAAGCTTTTATGCACCTCTAACTGTTCATTATCAACAATTTGATGCATTGTCTCTTTCTGTTATTGATTAAGGTGACAGTTGCGGTTTCTTTTTATGATAACACGTGTTTGGTTTTGCCAAAATATAATAAAAATTGTTGAAAATAGTGAAACAAAATTTTAAGTTACCAAAAAGTAAGTTGTAAAATTTTGTATTATAAATAATTGTAAAACTTATATATTGTTTGTATATTTCAGTGTCTAATTTAGATAGATTATTGAGAAATTATAATAGAGGTGAAGAAGAAGAAAGAGCAATTGCATTGAGAGCAATGTTAGACCTGGAATCTGATGAAGAGGGCGAGACTGATCCATTTGATGTTGGCGGCGATGACGAACAGAATGACCCAGATTATGTGCAAAATGACGCATTTGACGAAAGTCAGTTTTATTTTACATTATATGCTTTGTAATCATATCATATATTATTTATTTATTTATTCATCAATATGAGATTTAAAAATCTACAATTAGACTACTATCATATAATTTTAATACTTAGCGGATTATGAAGACATTGATGAAGCTGCAGCAGAGGCATTAGGACCGATGGAAAATTTGCCTGAACCAGATGAAGTTGGAAGCGGTGAATTGGTTGAGAGTGGCCAAGAGCCGTCGACGTCAGCTTCAGCGTCGAATGGAGAGTTTTTTCTTGCCAGCAGTGGTCGAAAATGGATGAAAGAGCCGGAGACAGCAGTTTTGTCTCGTGTCCAAGGTAGTAATATTTTCAGACCTGGTCGAACTGTTGGCCCAGTAGCTAATTTGAAAAATGCGTCCCTTCTTGCTATTTTCAATCGCATTTTCAACACCAAAATAAAATATGAAATTATCAAACGGACAAACGAAAAGGCCATTGATGTATATACCAAATTGAACGCAAATTGAAAATCGCAACGTATCTGGAAGCCTTTGACAATGAACGAACTTCAGGCATATTTTGGAGTTTTGCTGTACATTGGAGCATTGAGAGATGGTCACCGTTGTGTTCGTACACTATGGGATCCCATCAAGGGACATCTTATTCTTAGAGCTGTGATGAATTGTACACGTTTTGAGGAGCTCAATATCTTCCTTCGTTTCGACGATTCAATTGGTCGACGAGCCCAATCAGCCAGAACAAGCATTCTCCAGCCTGTTGAAATACTTTTGAACGAATTGAATGAGATGTTGTCAACAAATTACATTCCTTCTGAAAATCTTACGATCGATGAGCAATTGAAAGGCTTCCGTGGTCGCTGCATGTTTCGACAATATATGCCAAGTAAGCCTGCCAAATATGGACTGAAGTTCTGGTGGCTTAATGAGAGTACAACGGCATATCCATTGAAATTTGCAATATACACTGGCAGTTGTGATGAAAGTCTCGGACTTGGCCGTGGATACGACGCACAGTGGTGCGAGAGCGGAAAAAAGTCTTTTTAAGAAGTTATATTTATCCTTTTAAATTTTATGTTTAAGTACTCTTATATAACCCGAGCGTATGATTTAAAAGTATTTTTCAACATATATATTGTATGTTCTGATTTACAAGCCCTCAAAGTTGAAAAATAATTTTACTCAAATCGCGAACCGTATTTTCAACAAATTTTGAGATGTTTTTTTCCGAAGTTCCTTTAAATAAATTCTCTAGCTTCTTAAATAATTTAATTGGTCTATTTTCGATTATCTAAAATAAAAAAAAAATGATTATTTATAAAAGATACCTTCTATAAGTAGTCTGAAGCTTAAGTACTAGGAAAAAATGTGTTTTTTTTTAAACTTTTTGATTTCAAAAAAAAGCTCCAAAAGACTCCAAGAAAGTAAGTATGCCAGCATATGCTCCATGCATTTATGTAAAAGCACAGAAAAAATCAGCTGCAGATACGTAAGTTTTATTGCTCTGTTTTTGTTGTGTATTGCGTAATTTTTTATTACCTGACTTATTAGAATAAAATCTCTTACTTAAATCTATATATATATAAAGGATTAATTAAAAAAAATCAGTATTGAGTTATTGAGCATTAGTGCAAGGTTTTTGAGAAGAAAATACTTCCAATCAGCGCAGACGCTAAAAACCACATTTTAGCGTTATAAAATTACTACTTCATTGTTTTTTTATTTATTTTTTGTATGTATTTATCTATTTATTTATTTAATTTTATAATATACATAGTTAGTAATACTATTTTGTTCAAAATAAAAAGTTAAGATTTTACTAAAAAAAACTTTTATTTAAATATAACATCAAAAGCCTCAAATTTTAGAAAAATATCAATAACTTTTTTTCTAATAATTTTTTCTTGACCAAATTTTGACCAAGCGTGTATAAGACTAATATTAACATGTGTTTCAAATATCATTAAAATTCGTTTTATAGTTCAGATTTTACAGACTTTTTTCTGCTCTCCCATACAAAAATCAAAAACCCTCAAATTTTAGAAAAATGTCAATAACTTTTTTTCTAATAATTTTTTCTTGACCAAATTTTGACCAAGCATGTATAAGACTAATCTTAACTTGTGTTTCCAATTTCATTAAAATTCGTTCAATAGTTCAGATTTTACAAATTTTTTTCCGCTCTCCCATACAAAAATCAAAAACCCTCAAATTTTAGAAAAACGTCAATAACTTTGTTTATAATTTTTTTTTTTCAACCAAATTTTGACCAAATATGTAAAAGACTAATCTAAACATGTTTGCCAGATTTTATTTTAATCCGTTGAACCGTTCAGATTTAACAGACTTTTTTCCGCTCTCCCATACAAACCGAACCACTGTGCGACGTGGTGATGTCTTTGATGCCAAGATATTTCTACACTGGACGTAACCTAACGGTAGATAATTTTTTCACTTCCGTAAATTTGGCGTTGAAATTGCTGGATAAAAAAAAACAATTCTTGGCACAATTCGAAAGAATAAAAGAGATGTACCAAAACCATTTGTTGTCAAAGAGATTTTAGATGAAAATAACGAACCCATCAAAATAAATAAATAAAAACAATACCGTCCACTTCATTCATCGATTTTTGGATTTTCGCAGCGAATGACATTGGTATCTTATGTTTCTAAACCAAATAAACAAGTCGTTTTACTATCAACACAGCACAATCTTCAAAAGGCTATTTCAGGCTGTCATAACAAGCCAGACATGATAATGGATTATAACCGGACAAAAGGTGGAGTCGATGTATTCGACCAAATGGTGTCAATTTATTCCTGTTCACGTCAAACTAACCGCTGGCCAATGGTTGTATTTTACAATTTATTAAATGTTGCAGCCTTAGCAACAGTCATTATTTTTCGTCATTTTAATCCGCCAATAAGGAACAAAAAATTATTTAGAAACGAAAAACTAATTGAGCTGGCAGAGGAGCTTATGGAAATGGAATTAGATGACCGTAAAAAAACGTAAACAAAAATGAATTTCGTTCACTGAGTTTTCATCCCAGGTCGAAAAAACGATTTAGAAAAAAGTTATAACCATTTAAACATGCGTTGGGGTTCGCACGAACCCCAATCCGTAAACTAGGGTTAAACGAAACTATAAGTTTGAACAAAATTCTTAAGACATTTTCATTTCAGATTTTATTCATGATCTTTTTAATAATATCAACAAGCGGACAAAAAATAGATGTTCAAAATTTAAATGATGGAAATGGATTCGTAACTATTAGAGGCGAAGAAGTTAAAATCATACAAAACTATTTCAAAATATTACACATTATAAATCTGACATTATGGACAGACAGCTTTAAATTGATAGAACACAACGTTTATAAACTAACAAATATAGACGAAAATCCAACTATTCTACATGGACTTAAACAATTAGAAAACGAAATCAGTAGTTTAACACAGAAAGAGAGACAAAAAAGATCACCATTTAACTTTGTAGGGAAAACCCTTAGATATTTAGCTGGAACGATGGATTATGAGGACGAAGAAGAAATAAAATCAAGACTTAGTATCGACGAACAGAACAACAAGAATCTTGTTAACGGACTAAATGACCAAGTTAAAATTAATACAAAATTCTACGAAAATATAAACAATATTACTCAACATATTAACAAACAACAGAAAGAAATAAAAGACCAATTCTCATCACTAAGTAATGAAATAGATAAGGAAAATTTCAGGATAACAAGTATGCAACATGCATATCAAATTCAGTATGACATGCAACTATTGAGCAATCAATTAAGGAAAGTTAAAGAAAGTATTTTGCTAAGTAAAATAGGTCTACTAGGTAAGGATATCTTGTCACTTAAGGAAATTCAAAGTTTTAATGTAACACTTGAAAAATTAAAAGACATTAAAAGTTCTACGATATTTCATGAAAACCAAATAATTTTTATAATAATGATACCGAACTATAGTAAAACAAAGTTCCATAGAATTTTATTGAACCTATTCAAAATTTTAGAAATCTCGAGCTCTCTCCTAAATACAAATCTTTAATTACTGATGGTAAAAATAATTATGTAAATAGTGATAAAATTTTAAGACAAGACAATTTAATAATTATAACTGATGAATGTATAAAAAATATTTTCGAAAAGAATATGTCATGTAATTTCTTAGAAAAAAAGAGGCTGGGATGCGACCCACACTGATAACTTCCCATCCCGTCTGTCGAATTGTCTTGCTTAAAAGTTTGTCTATATGTATCAATTTTTACCAAATTTGCGTACTATTTTTTGTAGATTTTATTTTTTTATGAAAAAACGGACTGTTGAATTTTTATAAAAAAAAATTACTGAATATCGGAAACAATATTTTCTGTGAAATAAAATAAGTTTGAAGCCAATATTTGTAATTTTTGAAAAGCTGCTTGAGTCGAAAGTAAATTTTTACCAAGTTTTAGTATTATTTTTTTTAGGTTTTTATTTTTTGTAAAAAAACTGTCAATTCGATTTTTCTCAAAATTTTATCGAATGTTGAAATAAATATTTCTTATAAGTTAAATTTAGTCAGAAGCCATTATCTCAAATTTTTGAAAAGATATTTGAGTCGAAAATCAATTTTTAACAACTTTTTTTAATTTTTTTTTTCGGTTTTTAATTTTTTGTAAAAAAACTGTCAATTCTATTTATTTCAAAATTTTACTGAATGTTGACAACAATATTTTTGAAAGATAAAAGTAGTTTAAAGCCAATAACTCAAAGTTTTGAAAAGATATTTGAGTCGAAAATCAATTTTTACCAACTTTTATTAATTTTTTTTTAGGTTTTTATTTTTTGTAAAAAAACTGTCAATTAGATTTTTCTCAAAATTTTATCAGATATCAAAAACATTATTCTTCATTGCAAAAAATTGTTTTGGAGATGAAATCATATTTTAGTCGTAAAATTTTCGAGGTGACAAATTTTTTTTTTCAGTTTTTTTGATTTATAAAAAAAACCGTTAATTGGATTTTTTTCCAAAAATATAATTGTTTTGTATCACGTTACAATATATAATATAAAATTTAATTCAAGTCTCTAGCGTCATTGGTTCATGAGATATTTAGGTTTAACCAAAATATTCACCTTTTTTTTAAACTGCTATGGTAAAAAAACCACCCACGCAATTTTCCTGAGAGCCCTTTCTGCATCTTTCTGCCTTATTATCTGTATAACAAAATGTATTTGAAGTCGATATCTCTTCTAGTTCTTGAGCTATGGACGACGAAAAAAACGTCGCGAACATACGGACGTACAGACGTACGGACGTACGGACGTAAGTACACACGCACGCACAGACATCTTTCTAAAAATCTTTTATTTCGACTCTAGGGACCTTGAAACGTCGAGAAATGTCAAAATTTTCAATTTGTCAAATCGGACCAATTACAGTAACTTCCTATGGGAAGTTAATAATAACACTGAAATTAAACAATTGAACAATAATATGTTAATCCTTAAAAATATGCCAAAAACTGTAGTCAATCACAATTGTAATGATTTCAAAATAGAAGTCAAAGGAAACTATCTAATAAACTTTGAAAACTGTATAATACATATAAACAATATAAAATATGAAAATTATATGTACTATGATAACTTCATCATACCAAATTTAAGTAATGTAAAAATTAAAAATATCGAAGTAAACTTTTCCTCGACAGAAATTCACACGAAACATGTTGAAAATCGTAAATTAATTGAAGAATTAAAATTAAACCATACAAAAAATACGGGTATCAATTATATTTCAATCTCATACTATTCAGTCTTTTTATCGTGTTTTTTATAATTTTTCGAAAAACGGTAACAAATGATAAAACTAACGTCATAAAGAAATCGGATTCTTCGGAGCAGAATTCTAAGGGGGGAGGAGTTACGTCTGAGCCTCCACCTGTACCCCAAATACCGTTACCCCGGACACTCCCCTCTGCCTAACGGCTTTGCCTTAACGGTTTCCCACGACATTTTTGCTAACATTGCAAAACATATCCAAAACGGATACACCCCCTTTTCCCTCTACACAACACACGCGCGCATCCCGTTACATTTAAAACAATCAAATCGTGGGAAAGTTCATTTTACATATTTTGCAAGATCAGCATTAAGTATTTTAACATAGCTTTGATGGAAAAGTAATAATTAGTTCTAAGTCAGTCGTAATTCTCCTCTTGACACTAGAAGTGCAGCCTCGCTAAAGATAGCGGCTTCTCTTGTCAAATAATAATTAATTACCCTGGTTACAAGAGGAGATCGAGGAATCGAATCGAAATTTCGATCCAGGTATATGGTAGTACTGAATCGAGGAATCGAATTGAAATGGAATCGAAATGACATTTGGGTTTTATTTGTGTGTGTACTGTTACGTGAATAACTTGTTTTTTAATATGGCGACGCAACGAGAAAAAATTATTTGTTTACATTTTGCGAATTATTTTAAATCGATGCAAAATATAATTGCTCAACGTTTGCAATTATATCGAGTGCTTGTATTAAAAAGGAGAAATTTCTTTATACGGAAACAAAGAAGATTATTTTATAAAAATTGTATAAGACACAAAAAACAAATGGCAGAAATGGTGAAAAATTATATTGCTTGTATACCTCAAAAAAGGAAGCGAAAAGTATGGATGAAGAAAAGGAGCAGACATTGGTGGAACAACATCGTAAATAGTGAAAGTTTTGACGACCAAATGGTGGAAAACTTTAGGATGGACAAAGATTCCTTCAAATATATTTGTGACAAAGTCTCTCTAGCAATGTCACCATCTCAATTTTCTGTGCGAGAGGCTCTTTCGGTAGAGATGAAAGTAGCCATAGCTATATACAAATTGGCTTCTTGTGCGGAATACAGAGTTGTTGGAAACCAGTTTGGAGTTCACAAGGCAACTGTGAAAAATTGTGTTTACCAATTTTGCCGAGCAGTAGTAAACACCCAACTGAACGAAGAAATAAAACTTCCAAATGAAGAGCAATCAATTGCCATAGTCCAAGGATTTGAAGAAAAAAGCGGGGTGCCTCAAATTTTGGGAGCAATCGATGGTACTCACATACCAGTAAAACCACCCGCGGAAGGATGTGCAGATTACATTAATAGAAAGGGATGGCCATCGATGGTGTTGCAAGCAGTAGTGGATTGCAATTATTTGTAAGTATTTATTAATTTCTTTCATTTAATCATTTATTCATATATTCATATATTTTTTCCTTCATAGATTTTTGGATATATGTTGCAAGCATCCAGGATCGGTTCATGACGCAACTGTTTTGAAAGATTCCTATCTGAGCATCAACGTAAAGGACATTCATTTTGTAAGTTAAATTATTTCTCTAAAATACAAGATCTATTATTAATAAGTTTTATTCAACAGCCCATAAGAACAATAGCTGGTGTAGATATACCAGCATTTTTCATCGGTGATCCTGCCTACCCACTACTGCCCTGGCTTATGAAAGGATACACTGGCACTCAGGACCCAGCAGAAGATTCATTCAACGCGTATCTGAATAAGGGTAGAATAGTGGTTGAAAATGCTTTCGGTCGATTAAAAGGAAGATGGAGAATATTACAAAAGCGGATAGATATTGCAGTAGAATTTGTTCCTCACATTGTTGCCACTTGTTGTGTGCTTCATAACATCCTGGAGAAAAGAAGATGTCCCTTCAGGGAAAATTGGAACATCGAAACGGCAACATCAAACGAAACACTGGCGCAGCCGCAACCAGTTTCACGAAATGGAACATCTACTCTGGAAGGTGGCGAAATACGAAACCATTTGAAAATGTATATGGCTGAAAATTTTCCCATTATTCAAAGTGTAAAGACAAGAAATTAAAGTTTTAAAAAATGCATATATTTTTTCCTGTTTTTAACGTACATTATTCTAGTTTTTGACTAAATTATAATACTATTTTAATAAATAAGAAAATGAAAATAAAAAAAAATAAAATGTAAAGAAAAAAATAAAAAATGAAATAAAAAGTAATAAAAAAAAAATAAAATTCACAGCTTTGCGTTCTTAAAAACTACGTGTTTTTATAAATCGTTCTCATCAATTGAAAAACTGGTGATGAAATCTTTGATGTTTTGTCCAGAATTGAAAGGCGAAGAAACATTGCCTTCATTTTCTTCAAGGTTGTTTATCATGCTGCTTCCTGGATTTAAAATTTTATTTAGACCCTCCAAAAATTTGTTCGTACTGTCTTCTAAAATCTGTTTTGTTGAAGCCTCGTACTTAGCATCAAAAAGTGTGAGCCTTTCATCCCAGCGTTGGAACTCCAAATTCATAACTTCCTCTTGTTTTTTAAAAAAATTCTGCGTCTGAAAGCTCTTGCGACGATGTCGAAGGCGATTCTGAATATGGATCTGAAACTGGATCTGGGCTTACGACCACTGTAACATTTTCTGTTTCAGGTTGCACTTCTACAGCTGAAATAATTTATAAATTATTAGTAATTTAATTGATTTCATAAATCAAATGAAAAACTTACGTCTTGAGGTATCAACGCCGCTTTGCACCGTGTTTACATTTGGCCGTGCACCTATGAGCCGGTCCAGCTCTTCATAGTACGCACACAATTGCCTTTCTCGTCCACTTCTGTTATTGCTTTTTTTTGTCGCAATGTAGATTCGTTTAAGGTTTTTCCACCTTATTTCAATTTGCTTAGCGTCTTTGTTGCAATACCCCCTTTTTCCCATTTCTGCTTCAATTTTACGATACACTTCAGAATTTCTATATAATTTAG
Source organism: Eupeodes latifasciatus (assembly GCA_920104205.1). NCBI lineage: Eukaryota > Metazoa > Arthropoda > Insecta > Diptera > Syrphidae > Eupeodes > Eupeodes latifasciatus. The sequence goes on from OV049927.1 coordinate 20,737,678, forward strand.
AATCAAAGTGTCTTAATACATTCAATTCACCCATTACCTGTAACATAACAGTTGTTTCTTCGTGCTCCCACGTATTTCTTTTCGCCATTATTAAATAAAAACAAATTTCAAATTTAATGCTCTCAACACAAAGACGCGCGCTACATTAAATTCAGATTAGAACAAACAAGAGGGATAAAACATATCGCACGCACACAAGCAAAACCTCACACACCAATAACTCGATTCCCCGATTCAGGTTTACAAACAAATTTTCGATTCGATTCACCTCTTTCAGTGGGATCGGATCGAGTAATCCTATTTCGATCCGATCCAGGTCTATACGGCGCTAAATCCTGATTCAATTCGGATTCAATTCTCCTTGTAAACGCGATAAATAAGATAATCATGTAAATAAAGAAATTAAATATATAAAGAGAAGAAATAAAAATAAGAAAAGAAACAGTTATGTTTTTTTTTTAAACAAATCGCGAGGTTCACTACAAAACTCCAAGATCGGAATCTCAGACTGACATTTCGGTTTGCCTACAAGCTAACTACACACTAAATGTGAGAAAATGTGCGTGAAATGATGCAAAAAACCAAACGCATTCTCACATTTAGTGTTTCGGCTCATCAAAATGCTTCATTATAGTAATCAGCCCCATCTAAATGCTTTATTTTGAATGTTTCATGGCCTCGTTCAAAAACTAAACAATCCTTACCAACAGAATCTTAAGTGCTGACATGGTCTTAAATTGGAAGATTTGTATAGCTTTTTAATTTCAATCCAAATAAATGTTGTTAATGTATATTAAATAAAATAAAATTGGCCAAATACATATTAGTGTTGTATTTTGTTTACTTAAATTATTTGCGAACGCAATATGCGCTGCAACTGGTTAAGTAAAATTGGAAATGGACAAAGTGTAACTCAATACTTTGTAAAACAAGACAACACGCAATTCTTTCAGCTGTAGTTTGCTTAGAGCATTTTTTTGGTGACGTTAGAAGTTCAGGTGGAAACAATAGGCGGGTGCCTCCGTATTTTTTTTTTTTGTACAGACAATGCTACGAGAAGCATACTTGTGAAGTTGCATTGCCAACTTTAGCTAGTTCAGATTCCTCAATTAGAGTAGTTAAGCAGTTCGATAATTGCAAAACCAAATTTCAGTTTTTTTGTTTCAGAAATATTCCTAAAAACTTCTTTTTAAGGGACTATGTTAGAGTTAGAATTTTGTTTGTAGTTAGATTTTGGAAAACAAATTTGAGGGAACCATGTTTTAAAAATAAGCTGCTTTGCCTAAAGCATCTTTAAGGAATAGAAATAGGCAATATGGTTACACACAATACCAACTAAATGCTGCTATTATTGCTAATTTTGTTTCTAAAAAGTTGATGAAGGCTAGCCGAAGCGGAAATTTCTTTAATGAACATACCTAAAATATTATTGGCTTTCTCAAAAATATTTTTCTACACTAACTTCTGCTTTATATCTGAAAACTATTGTTTATGTATATTTTGTTCTATGTTCTGCATTTATAAAATGTAATCTATGGAAGTATTTATTATATTAACAAAAACAAAAACAAAAACATGTACGTAAAACTCATTCATTTTTTCATTATTAGCAACACTTTTACTAAACATACCCTTCAAACAATTATAAGTAAATTCGAAGTTTGTTAACTAAACATTTTTAAAGAATGAATGAAAATTATATTTTTCGTTAAACTGTGGGAATTCACTAAAAAAAAACTTCTATACTTCAACAATAAACATTAATGTCGATTACTTGATCTATTGAATGAGTTGTGCATGAATTCAGAACGATTTTAAAACGTTTTCATTTTGTGATGCATGTCAAAATGTTCATTTTATTTGCTCTGCATTTATTCAACAGGTTCGCTATAATCGTTCTGATTATTTTTTTAAAACATTGGTGTTCCTTTGATGCATAGTTTTTTTGATAGCAAATACATCTATGTTTCCATCAATCAAGAATGTTATGGATAAGGTATTTTTAGATTATAACTCTTTTTTTAAATTTAATATTTATTAATCAAAATGGAATTGAAAAATATTTGCAAGCTTAAATCATCAAAAACAAACTATATATATACTTGGATTGGTTAAATTTATACAGATTTTAATTACTTGCAAAAAAAAATATTTGGGCCGTTCATTAACGAAAATTTATTAGAATTCAATACAAAATTGCGCTCGCACCCTTAACTTGATTGTTCTTCGAACGCATCTTTAATACAATAATTCAAGGTTGATTATGAAATTTAAAGAATTTCGTAGTGATTACTCTAAATTAGTGAATTAATTATAATTAACTGATGTTGAACATGCTTTTTTCAAGACAAAAATTTACATTGGTTCGCTATCAACAAAATTACTGCAAAATTAAAGCTTAAAACTGACTTTTTCATCGAAAAAAAGTAAAAAGAAAAACCTGAAAAAAACTTATTAACCACCCCATTTTGTTTTTGCTGTGCAAAGCAGAGAGAAAAAACTAAATGAGAGAACCAAATTTCCTCGTCTCCGTCTCTTCGAAACCTCTTACTCTCATTTTTTATAGCGTGTTGAATTCGTATCGGTGTATACATGTTTTCACCTCGGAAAAGAGTACACAAAAAAACATCACTTCCGGGAAATGCGACATTTCTCATTTTTGTTTATTGATAGCCAAGAAGGCTATGTTTTTTAAAGTCTCATTATAATATTTTTGTAATTCTCATGAATTTCTTTCTTTAATTTTACTAACATCTTGTCGTTTTTATATCTACAAAAATACTCCTATAATTCAAATTAATTCTAGGAAAACATTTTTGTTTGTCAATAAATACCGGAAGAAGTTATACCGGTAGTTCGTGGTGAATTTGTTTTTCTCTTCTCTTTCTCTGAGTTACAGATAGATGGCATTAACAACCTTCTCTGAGTTACAGATAGATGGCATTAACAACTAAAACAAGAAAGGATGTGTGCAGAAAGAGTATAACAAGGTTAAGGTTTTTTAGACTAGACTTTATTTGTATATTTGAACGAGTACATGTTTTTTATAAATGAACATATGTTATGTTTATTTCAATAGTAATGCCTTAACTACTAACTTAACTACTGTATTATCTAAAATATACTGAATTGAATTATTTTACATTGAATTATAAAAGACGGAAATAATAAAGTTCTACAGTTTACCAGGAATATTTATATAAAATATCCACATCTTCTGCAATTGCGGTATCAATCGATAGTTTCTGGAACTTAGTAACATTTATTTGTCATGAATTACTCTTTCAGCTTTTTTATACACCAAAAAAATCAATTATGAAATTTGGCTGCGATAATAACTACTTGAAGACAGCATTTTCATTGTTTATAGTCATTCAGGTTTAGCCCTTAACTTTGATTTGCATTTATTCATGAATAGCCTAAAAAGTTTAGCAAACATCTATGAACAAGCCACAATGCACTTTCAGAAAAACTGTAGTTAGAACTTTCCCTCACAGATTTTTCCTTGTCGCTATATAACTGAAAGATAAGATATAAATATTTAGAACTGGAAAATTTATAAAAATGATGCATAAGACTTAAATTTTGGTTGAAGAACAAATTTGTATATTCTTTTCACAAAACCACTGACCTAGCTTATGTAGTTAAGCCTTTTAAAGCAACACACTAGCTTAGTGGAATGCAGTAAGAATAGCTTATCACCTATTCACAAATCTTATGCAATGAAAATTGGTAACAGAAGTAACAAGTTGACGGTCTTTTTATTTAGTGTCTACTTAAATCACTTATTTTCAGGATTTTGGAAATGTCGTGAGTAATGTAAAGGAAATAAACAACGAGTACACACAAATAAAATAGGAATGGAAAAAAGAGATGAGTGTATAAAAATGTTTTCAATGTTCCATGTTTACATTCTGTAACTCTCGTTTTCAATGTTTCTGCAACTCTCGCATCGACAAAATTAAGTCGATAAACTCTGAAAATTGAAACAAATCTGAGTTTTTTTGCATCTTTCAACGGTCGGAGCGAAAATTAAACGCATAAACTCAGCTAATAATGCAAATAATAGTAGTAGTGCTTTCAGAGTTTTATGTTTCTAGGTCCTAATTCTCATTGGACTGTTGCACCACCTAATTTGTTTTACCTACTTAATGATTAAAACTGGCTTCAAATAACTAACTAATACTTATCTAAATGCTTAATTTAGAATTGTTTCTAAATCTTCATTGTTCTGGCACCTAACAAGAGTAATTAATTTCACTTCATATTCGAATGATATTCATATCAAACGAACACAATGAGAGTACCAAAAAGTTGTTCATACACAATTTTGAATTTTCTTTGAACACATCTGAACAGCTGACTACATCCGCCATTTTTCAAAGGTGGTCGCCATTTTTAAAAGGTGGTGAGCAGAGAGAAAAAAGAGAAAAGTTTTTTCTCTCTCGTGGTGAGTATGTGCACAAACTTGCATAAGGATTTGTTCCCCACATTTTTTTTATATGGAGTTACTACATATGCAAGTTGGTGGCCAAATCATAGCTTGTAGGCAAAAAGAGAAAAACCGTTGAAGTTGGTTCTCTCTATTAGTTCTTTCTCGATGGTGCAAAGTGCCGCTAGCCCACGGCATCGTTTTTTTTTTTGTTTTTGCTCACATCTATTCATGGACTAATTGTCAAAATTACAAATGCAATAATGTAAACAAACGGGTTTTGGAGAGTGAAACGTACGAAAGATTCCGATCTTGGTAAATGGAGTATTTTTGGTATTGAGGAATATTGAAAAATATCAACAAGGCAAAAAAAGGATTGAATGAGTACAAACTGTTTCCGGTTCCCAATTTGAAACTTTAAGTAGGTTTTTTTTTTTTAAATTCAAGTATGAATTAGAATGAATGAGAAATTCAATGAATGAAATGAATAAGAAAATTTATATAATGCTCATAATGGTCAGATATTTATTGTTTGTTTTTTATAAGGATAAATATAGGTAGGTAGATAGATATTATATCACCTTTACAATGTTGGATATTTTTAGAAATATAACGAACTTATCTAGATTAATGTTTTCTATTTCTTAAGCATAGTAAATACGCAATCATGTAGGTACAAATTACAGTATGTATTAATTTATTTTATTTTCATTTAAGTCCATATGAAGTTGTTAACATAATTCAGGTTAATTTAGAATTAAATTCAGGTGAAGATTGAAATAACATTTAATAGAACTGTTTGTTCACTTAAAAAATTAGCGATTCCTTTAATTTTAAGTGTGAAACATATTTTATGTAATATAAAAAATTTTTGAACAATCTGAATTCCCTTGAAAATGGTTTTAAATTTCATACGTTAAAATTTAAAATCTACTGTAGTTCACGGAAACATTAAAATAAAATTTTAGTTCACGTAAATGCATTATCGTATACCTATTGGTAGGTACGCATTTATAAGGTGAAATGAAAAACAAGTCTTAAATTACTAGTAAATTATTCTATTATATTTATGTACGTTCAAAAGTGGCAGCCCTGTCCTATTTCTTTCGAATGCAAATTGATTTAGGTATACATATATTTTTCATATAAAGAAATAGTTTAGTTTGAAAATCTAGTTTTATTACATAGATTTTTAGGCGAAAACAAATTTTTACCTTATGCTACTTAAATTTCTTAAATTTTTACAACTTGGATTAATGAAATTAATTTGAGAGATATCAAGAACCGAACATCAATTTTTACCAAATTGTTTGTTTGTTGTTTTGTATCACGTGTCAATATATAATATAAAATTTAATTCAAGTCTCTAGCGTCAATGGTTCGTGAGATATTGAGGGTTAACCAACATTTTCACCTGTTTTTTAAATTGCTATGGTAATTTTTTGAGAGTCCTTTCTGCATCTTTCTGCTTTATTACCTGTATAACAAAATTTATTTGAAGTCTGGTTTTTGAGCAATGGACGACGAAAAAAACGTCGCGAACGTACGGACGTACGAACGTACGTACACACGCACGCACAGACATCTTTCTAAAAATCTTTTATTTCGACTCTCGACGTCGAGAAATGTCAACATTTTCAATTCGACAAATCGAACCCATTACAATAACTTCCTATGGGAAGTAGAGAGCCACATTTCCTCGTCTCCGTCCCTTCGAAACCTCTTACTCTCATTTTTTATAGCGTGTTGAATTCGTATCGGTGTATACTGTATACATGTTTTCACCTCGGAGAAGAGTACACAAAAAAACATCATTTCCGGGAAATGCGACATTTCTCATTTTTGTTTATTGATAGCCAAGAAGGCTATGTTTTTTAAAGTCTCATTATAATATTTGTAATTCTCATGGATTTCTTTTTTTTAATTTTGCTAACATCTTGTCGTTTTTATATCTACAAAAATACTCCTATAATTAAAATTATTTCTAGCAAAACATTTTTGTTTGTCAATAAATAACGGAAGAAGTTATACCGGTAGTTCGTGGTGAATTTCTTCTTTTTCTCTAAGTTACAGATAGATGGCAGGAACAACCAAAACAAGAAAGGATGTGTGCAGAAAGTGTTTAACAAGGTTAAGGCTTTTTAGATAAGACTTTATTTGTATATATGAACGAGTACATGTTTTTTATAAATGAATGTTATGTTTATTTCAATAGTAATACCTTAACTATTAACTTAACTACTGTATTATCTAAAATATACTGCATTGAATTATTTTACATTGAATTATAAAAGGCGAAAATAATAAAGTTCTATAGTTTACCGGGAATATTTATATAAAATATCCATATCTTCTGCAATTGCGGTATCAATCGATATTTTCTGGAACTTAGTGTTAACGTAACATTTATTTGTCATGAATTACTTTTTCAACTTTTTTATACACCATAAAAATCAATTATACAATTTGGCTGTGATAATAATTACTTGAACACAGCATTTTCTATGTTTATAATTATTCAGGTTTAGCCCTTAACTTTGATTTGCATTTATTTATGAATAGTTTAGCAAACATCTATGAATAAGCCACAATGCACTTTCAGAAAAACTGTAGTTAGAACTTTCCCTCACAGATTTTTCCTTGTCGCTATATAACTGAAAGATAAGATATAAATAGTTAGAACTGGAAAACTTATAAAAATGATGCATAAGACTTAAATTTTGGTTGAAGAACAAATTTGTATATTCTTTTCACAAAACCATTGAACTAGCGAGAATACAAATATTTTTACTTTTGAACAAAAGTACTTTTCGGCTTACGTACATAAGCCTTTAAAAGCAACACACTACCTTAGGGGAAAGCAGTAAGAATAGCTTATCACCTATTCACAAATCTTATGCAATGAAAATTGGCAACAGAAGTAACAAGTTGACGGTCTTTTTATTTAGTGTCTACTTAAATCACTTATTTTCAGCATTTTGGAAATGTCGTGAGTAATGTAAAGAAAATAAACAACGAGTACACACAAATAAAATAGGAATGGAAAAAAGAGATGAGTATATAAAAATGTTTTCAATTTTCCATGTTTACATTCTGTAACTCTCGTTTTCAATGTTCCTGCAACTCTCGCATCGACAAAATTAAGTGGATAAACTCTGAAAATTGAAACAAATCTGAGTTTTTTTGCATCTTTCAACGGTCTGAGCGAAAATTAAACGCAGCTAATAATACAAATAATAGTAGTAGTGCTTTCAGAGTTTTATGTTTCTAGGTCCTAATTCTCATTGGACTGTTGCACCACCTAATTTGTTTTACTTGCTTAATGATTAAAACTGGCTTCAAATAACTAACTAATATTTATCTAAATGTGTAATTTAGAATTGTTTCTAAATCTTCATTGTTCTGGCACCTAACAAGAGTAATTAATTTCACTTCATATTCGAATGATATTACTCTCAAACGAACACAATGAGAGTACCAAAAAGTTGTTCATACACAATTTTGAATTTTCTTTGAACACATCTGAACAGCTGACTACATCCGCCATTTTTCAAAGGTGGTCGCCATTTTTAAAAGGTGGTGAGCAGAGAGAAAAAAGAGAAAAGTTTTTTCTCTCTCGTGGTGAGTATGTGCACAAACTTGCATAAGGATTTGTTCCCCACATTTTTTTTATATGGAGTTAATACATAAGCAAGTTGGTGGCCAAATCACAGCTTGTAGGCAAAAAGAGAGCAACCGTCGAAGTTGGTTCTCTACATTGATAGGTAGGCAGAGGCACACACAAATTCAAGGTGACTATGGTAACCAAAAACACTCTATATGAAGATATAAATCCTTCGTACGTATCACCCTTCAAAACCCATTTGTTTACATTATTGTATTTGTAATGTGGAAGAATTCAACGAGTAAAATTGATGTGTTTTCACGCATCCATAGACACAATTACTGAGTTCTTAGGGGAAATTTCATAAATTAGAGGAGAAATTACACGAACACTAAGAAATACCTTTTGAGGCCAGTTTCCGGTTTAGCTTGTAGGCAAACCAATATGGCTACCGAGGATTTATATCTTTACTAGAGTGTTTTTGATGGTAACGAACTGTTTTTGTGTTTTTGTTTTCACATTTTCTCATTTCCTTTGAAATAAACAGCTGATTCAACTGACTCCCTCACACATCTTAATACTTATGAGGACAAAATAATATACTCCTTTCATTCCCACTCTTGCTTTCAAAATTTTATTTTCCAGTCGCTCTTAGTTTCCACACCAAATTTCCATACACACAGCGCCCTCATGCCCCGCCTTTCGTACCAAAATTTTATGTTCCATGATAGTACTATTCAGTTTTATATACAATGATGCCGACCGTTCATCTCCATGATAGTACTATTCAGTTTTATATACAATGATATCTGTAATTATCGATGGAGACCACTTGTTTTTGGGCACCGTACATTGCTAAAATAAATTTAATTCCATGTTTGAAAATGTCTTGAACGGAGCAATTTTGTTTTTTGAACACTGCTGCTGCACTTTGAAGGTCTGGACGATTTTCTAATAGTTTTAAAACTTTTACCTTTCCTTTATTAAAAAATGTAGATGTCGTATCACATCCTGTGACAGCGTGCAAAAATAAAATATGTTCTCTACCAAAATTGTTGTGATCCATGCTATTAGTAGATGAGTATATTTTTGTGTCAACTTTTCCTTTACCGTGTTTTAAAAAAAATTTGTTTTTGCGACGGAGTGCGTGCTATTAGTATAACTAAGAGTTCTACGTCCTCTCCAACAATAATAGTTTTCCGAGTGTATGCTTCTTCAATTGCTGTTTCTATAATAAGTACGTCAGCATCGTCTTGAGCTTGTTTTGAAACTATATTAACATTTTCTAATTTTTGCATCAATGTAGAAATAAATCTGTTTTTATTCGATCGATTTGAAAGAAAATTTTCTTGACTTATAGGCACTTTCATTGTTTCATTAAAAAAAAAACTTCAAAAGACCCACTAAATGCCTCAGATCGTCGCATATGAATGTCGAAGACAGCTGCGTCTATTGTTACTAAAAAAGGTCGACCTAGTCCTTATAAATACTGTATATGTAAATTTATATGTACAACCTGTTACCCCCCAACCATCGAGAAAGAACTAATAGAGAGAACCAACTTCGACGGTTGCTCTCTTTTTGCCTACAAGCTGTGATTTGGCCACCAACTTGCATATGGATTAACTCCATATAAAAAAAATGTGGGGAACAAATCCTTATGCAAGTTTGTGCACATACTCACCACGAGAGAGATAAAACTTTTCTCTCTTTTCTCTCTGCACACCACCTTTGAAAAATGGTGACCAGCGTTGCCGCCAAAAAAAAAATTTCGTGCCACATTTTTTGAAAAAACGTGCCATTTATGAAATTTTCGTGCCATAAAAAAAAAAATTCAAGTTGTTCTTAAAAAATAAATTTTAATTCAATACTTTTACTATTACAAAAAAAAATCGCTTCCTCTATTCGTGTAGACATTGTCCAGAAACAGGAGTTTTTGGCAAGTTCATAACTACCTATTTCACATCACATTATGAGTAGGTATTATTATTAAAAATATTATTAAGCCAAAACGTTTTTGAATTTTCAAGAAAAACGTTTTCCAATCTCAAAAATTTGTCTTATTTCACCAAAAAGAACATCTTTCCCGCACTCTAATAGATGAGAAAATTCTGATACCAAAATATTGAATTGAGACAAAATACTTTGTATGTTTGGATTATTTTTTAAAAAGGTTGGATCAATTATCTTAAACGCATTATCCTTTAAATTAAGTTTTCTTTCAAATTCTTGTAAAAGTTCTTTATAGAATATTTGACAATCTTTTAAACATTCAATTTTTCGTTAGTCTCTAAATTTTGAAGTTCTTCTGTGCATTCAATTCCCAAAAAAATATCATCTATTGCTTTACAGTTTTCGATTTCATAGCAAATATAATCTTTGTTTTTTAAAGAATTAACATAATCTTCTTTTAAAAAATTTTAAGAATAATTTTGTGAAAAGTAGATATGTATGTATATTGTATATCTAAAACTAATAAATTTATTTTTGGGGTAAAAAAAACGTGCCATATTTAAACTTTTCGTGCCACCGTGCCACGAGAAAATTTCCGTGTCAAAATGGCACGATCGTGCCACATCGGCAACGCTGATGGTGACCACCTTTGAAAAATGGCGGATGTAGTCAGCTGTTCAGAGGTGTTCAAAGAAAATTCAAAATTGTGTAAGAACAACTTTTTGGTACTCTCATTGTGTTCGTTTGAGAGTAATATCATTCGAATATGAAGTGAAATTAATTACTCTTGTTAGGTGCCAGAACAATGAAGATTTAGAAACAATTCTAAATTACACATTTAGATAAATATTAGTTAGTTATTTGAAGCCAGTTTTAATCATTAAGCAAGTAAAACAAATTAGGTGGTGCAACAGTCCAATGAGAATTATTACCTAGAAACATAAAACTCTGAGTTGCAGGAACATTGAAAACGAGAGTTACAGAATGTAAATATGGAACATTGAAAACATTTTTATATACTCATCTCTTTTTTCCATTCCTATTTTATTTGTGTGTACTCGTTGTTTATTTTCTTTACATTACTCACGACATTTCCAATATGCTGAAAATAAGTGACTTAAGTAGACACTAAATAAAAAGACCGTCAACTTGTTACTTCTGTTGCCAATTTTCATTGCATAAGATTTGTGAATAGGTGATAAGCTATTCTTACTGCTTTCCCCTAAGGTAGTTTGTTGCTTTTAAAGGCTTAACTACATAAGCCGAAAAGTACTTTTGTACAAAAGTTAAAATATTTGTATTCTCGCTAGGTCAGTGGTTTTGTGAAAAGAATATACAAATTTGTTCTTCAACAAAAATTTAAGTCTTATGCATCATTTTTATAAGTTTTCCAGTTCTAACTATTTATATATTATCTTTCAGTTATATAGCGACAAGGAAAAATCTGTGAGGGAAAGTTCTAACTACAGTTTTTCTGAAAGTGCATTGTGGCTTATTCATAGATGTTTGCTAAACTTTTTAGGCTATTCATAAATAAATGCAAATCAAAGTTAAGGGCTAAACCTGAATAACTATAAACATAGAAAATGATGTGTTCAAGTAATTATTATCGCAGCCAAATTGTATAATTGATTTTTTTGGTGTATAAAAAAGCTGAAAGAGTAATTCATGACAAATAAATGTTACTAAGTTCCAGAAAATATCGATTGATACCGCAATTGCAGAAGATATGGATATTTTATATAAATATTCCTGGTAAACTGTAGAACTTTATTATTTCCGCCTTTTATGATTCAATGTAAAATAATTCAATGCAGTATATTTTAGATAATACAGTAGTTAATTTAGTAGCTAAGGTATTACTATTGAAATAAACATAACATTCATTTATAAAAAACATGTACTCGTTCATATATACAAATAAAGTCTAGTCTAAAAAACCTTAACCTTGTTGCACTCTTTCTGAACACATCCTTTCTTGTTTTGGTTGTTAATGCCATCTATCTCTAACTCAGAGAAAGAGAAGGGAAAAACAAATTCACCACAGTCTACCGTTATAACGTTTACCGTAATTTATTGACAAACGAAATTTTTTTGCTAGAATTAATTTGTGAAAACGTTTTTGAGTCTTTGAGTAAAAGTGTTAAATTTACGGGTTTTATCAATTATTCAAACAAATAAAAGTGTACAGTGAAGTGAAATCAATATAAAAATGAGCCATCAACAATCAAAAAGAAGAAAAAGAGAATGTGCATTGAATTGCACTGACTTTAAAACAACTTTTAAGGTTCCAGACGAAGATGAAAGGTAAGTTTTATCCTGTTTTAGTGGTAGAATTGGATCCAGGATCATTATTATACCTACTCATTAAGCATACGGTTGGAAAATAATTTAATTTTTGGATTCATTTGTCTGCTTATGTTTGTACTGTAATGCATTACAAAATTCAAAAAAGTGGCTGGTACCCACACTGATAACATCCCATCTTGTCTTTTAAATTAATCTTAATTTTGTTTTTGTTTTGTATCAAAGAATGCTCATGGAATTACCACGAAACTTGTCACAAAGATATGAATATCAAAACAATCCCTGCTCAATGTCCACCATGCTCCAGATTGCACTACCATACTAAGCTTGAAGAAAATGGTGAGTTACATTCTCTTGTTTTGTACAAATTTACCAACTGTGTTTACATTTTGTTATTGCAATTTATTAATTTTTTTAATTATAGCCAAATTCGAAATCAACACAGTTACTCTACGTGGACAATGTCGTGAATTGGACACAAACTTGCATCAGAAAATATTGTTAAAATACAATAAATTGTTAAGAAAACATAAAGTTGTGTTTACATCTATCATACATTATTATTATTAAAAATTGAAAAATTGTTTCTTTTTTTCTTTCTTTTTTATTTAAACTTTTTCTTTTCTTTTCGTTTCTTGTTTTTTTTTTTGAAAAAGTCAAAATTATCATAAAAAATATGTGTACGCATTTATAAAAATTAAGTTACTTATACTTGTATACATAGTTTAAAAATAATAAAACAAAATTAAAAAGAAGAAAATAGTATTCTTTTTTGAAATAGCAGCCAATAAATGTTGATAACGCTAGACTTAGAGTTGTAGTGGTTGTGGATTTGAGTTTATTGGATGAATTACAAAGATTACCTTGACAGAAGCACATATAGACTTTTTTGTAATTATAAACTGTATAGGCACATCGATCTTCACTTACATCAAGATCACGTTGAACACACATTCTTTGATGTGCTTTATCATAATCTATAACTAGAAACGTTATAATATTATATTATTAGTAAAAAGAATAGGATATACATAGAATAGTTTTAAATTACCATCAACTGCATGGGCTCCTCCACCTTCAATTACTTTTCCGCACCAATCAAATGTACAAGGTATAACTGAAATACCGGGTTCATTTTCAGCATCTGTTTCATTAAAAGTATATGGATCCTTGTAGCTTCCTAGTTCTCCTCTTGATCTGCATTGATAACAACGCCTCAGAAGTCCTGTAAGTAACGGTACTTTGAGGGCATGGAGAAACAAGAAAAGCATTAATCATTATTTATAAATACTTTGAGCATAATAATAAGAAATAAAATAAAATTATGATATCATAATATCGGATATACAATTGCTTAAAATCTATATGCACTTATATATTTGTTTGGAAAATGTTCTGCTTCATAAACACAATCTTGTTTTGTTGTTCACATTTTAGCTATTACACACTTCTACACACAATTTACAACATACATGCAGTTTACACATTTTGATTCTATTTGTTTTTAGATTATAAAAATTGAAAAAAAAAACATTTTCAGTTCAGTCTTTTTAGCTATAAATTCCTAATTTCCAAAAAAAAAAAACTAAAACAATAAGACGCTTTTTCTAAAAATGTCTCGAATCCAAATCAAAAGCAACAAAACCATTTGACATACTTAACCGAAATTACATTAACGAACGAACAAACGTAAACAGAATGACAGGGATATAAACGAATGCACAAAAATAAATAAATAAATTGATAAATGATATAAAATTACTATTATGTTTATGTAAAATACAAACTTTATGATATGCAAAGTTAAATCGACTTTTAATACTTACATCGGTATTTTCCCAACGATAAGATGGTGTTTCAGTTGATTCCTTGACGCTTGATGGCGACGATGATGGCCTACTCTTGCGATATTCTTTAAGTAATGAATCTAAAGGACAGACAAAGAAAAAACAATGTTAACAATTTTATTATAAACAAAATATATTTAGGTATTTGTATAATTTTTAAAAATAAAACATAAACTATATGAATAACAATAATTTATAAAGTTAACAAATTATAGTATGGAGATCTTCAATTTTAGTAATGAGAAAGTTTTCTCATATCTATCTTTTGTTTTTGATTTCTTGGTTTTTGATTTACTTAAATGATTCTAAAACTTCAAGCATTTCTGCTACACACAAAAAAGGAAAACAAATTAAAATTGAAACGAGATCACTTTTTCAAAACATTGTCAGGAAGTTTTTGTGGGTGGGAAAGCGCAAATTACCTTCCGAATAGCTCAACGGGATCGAGGTATTCAAAATAATACTATCGTCCAGGTAGTCACCATTCTGACAATGGAATTTTGGCGGTGAAAAAACGTTTCCAGAACATTAACAGAGCACATTGGCAGACGGCAGTTGTTTTGGGAAGCTGAAATTTATGAAGAATTCAATATTTGATTAACCGTCACGTCTTAGATTAATTTAACTTACTTGAACTATTAATTTCTGAAGGACTATTATTTTCAGTCGGACTTGTACTATCCAGCAGGGAGATTGTAACACGACGATGATTCCAGTGTCCACTGCTAGCTGGTCTCCTCGATGAACTGGCACCACTGGACGAGGACTTATCATTGCTTAGAGAAATACATTGAGCCATAGATAATTCGGCATATTCAACATCGTTCTCGCCCGATGAGAAGTCATTGTCATCGCCCAATGGGTTTTCATCTTGTGTTGTGGAAGTGGCACTGATTTTAAATAATTTTGATGAGGGAGCAGGCAGCGGAGAACTTCGGGCTCTTCGCCATCCGAATCAGAGGCATCTAAAAGGATATTACTTCCAAGAAATGTTTTTTCTAATGTCGTTGATGTGAGATCTGGTGATGAATTGGAAAGAATGTGGAATGAAGATTTCTCGGGGGCTGAAATGAGTACAAAAGTTCGTATGCTTTTTGTTTTATTTGGAACGATTAACATAGATTTTTTTAACTTTAAAAGATGTTAAAAGAAGATGGATATCTGGAAAGTTATTGAATGATTGGTGAAGGCAGGATTTTTGTTTTAACATAAAGCAAGAAAAAGCCATCGTAATCGACCTCCTCTGAAACAGGTATCTGAGAATCAAGACCGATCGATGGCAACTTATAAACAAAATGACAACGAAAAAATGAGTAACACTGATTCCTACTTACAACTCAAGGGTGTTGCACTATAAGTTGGCTTCATCTCTCCCCCGACGGCACCTTCTCGAAACGAGGAATTATAAGTGGAGGAACCATTGACTAATGCTTGTAGCACTCCAGTAAACGAAGCGTCAACTAATAAAACACAAACCAAAGCATATTCACACCTTCCCAACTATTGTTAAAAAACTAACCACTTTTCTGAATATCACTGTCACTTGTCTTCTCATTACTTTTTTCGGTTTCACTAGGTCGACTGGTGCTGCTTTTTTCAGAATGTAAACCTGTCAACGATTTAAATCCCTGACTGTGTCTTCGGTTGCATTATTCACTGAACTTTGACTTGCCTCTTGATGCTTATCTGCCTCTTCGTCTAAATCGACAACTTGATCACCCTTTTTGTCTTTTCAACAATTGACTTATGTAATACTGTTGATCACAACACCGCTGGAAATAAGTTGCCAGTATCGTATTCAGGAACAATTTCACTGTGAAAATCAGCAGGTACTGGAGCAGTGATGTGGCTGAATAGAATCATTTTCAAGAGGTCTGGTAATTTCATTACAAGTTGTAATTTCGAACATATTATCATTTGTTGTTCGATTTCTTGTAAAAGATGCTTTAGCTGTTCAGTCTCTTGGCTGAGTGAGTTCTTCTGGCGCATCAGGGTGACCAATTTCACTTTCAATTGAGAATCTAGTCTGCTGTCCATGAGTTTGACGGCATTTCGTATTTGTCGTACTTTTTCGTCTTTCGCTTTGCGTACGGTTTTGACATTGTGTTCGACACTTTGGACATTGCGTTCTCGAAGTTAAGATACTACTTCCTTAACCTGGGTTATATGTGTCTCATAAACTAGTTCTAAAATTAAAGATAGTTTTCAATGCAAGACTTCAAAAGGGTTTTGAAAAAGTGTTAAACTAACCTAACTGCTTAAATGTATATCCCGAATGAGTTCCACCCTACAATGCACATTGATGATAAATTCAACATTTGCAAGTCCAACAAGTCTTGAGCAATGCGGACACAAATGTGCATCTTGCAACGTTTCCATACAGAGGAAGCAGCGAAAGACATCGTTAAGTGACTCTTGCAAAAGCTCAACTGCACCGCTTGAAGCTGCAACTGCTGCACCACCACTTTGAACTACGCCGGACGTTGATGCACCATTGCTATTCCCAGCACCACTAGCCGCTGTTCCAACAATCTCCCACACTTCATTCTTAACTCGTTTTGTCATTTTGTTTCTTATTATAGGTATTTATTTTTCCTCTTCTTCTCAGCTGAAACTGAAGATGTTGCTCCTTTCGAAGAAGAAGAAGATTATATGGTAATACAATACAAAGGAAAACTAAATTTGTTACCTCCTAGGCCGCATAGACTGCCTGGTGATGTGTGCTGGGTGCTGCCTTTGCTCCTGCTCCTTTTCATTTTTTGTTGTTAATACAAATGTATCCTCCTTTTATTGGGTTGATTTACAGTGCTATACACAAAGAAAAAGAGTGTTTTTCTTAGTTTATTGCATTCAATTATAATTAAATAATAGGTTAAAATATTAAAGCAATTGTTTTGTTTCTGTTTTTTTTTTTTTTACACAAATTACCTTCTTAAATTCTAGGAGGTACACACCCATAAATATATATATTCTAGCTATACTAATTATATTTATTTTTAACTAATTTTTAATGCAATTTTTAGTTTAAAGAGAACAGCCAGATATTTATTTATAAATACGTCCACTCAAAAAGACGATGCTAAATTGTTTTGTTTTCTAATTCGGCATTCAAGAAATGTCAAATATGTCAATCTCTCATCAGAAGTTTTTTCTCTCTCTGCTCTCTGAGGTGAAATATGTATACACCGATACGAATTCAACACGCTATAAAAAATGAGAGTAAGAGGTTTCGAAGAGACGGAGACGAGGAAATTTGGCTCTCTCATTTAGTTTTTTCTCTCTGTCTGGCATCCAGACGACAGTAATATGTACTATGTACCAACACATACATCTTGCATAAAACGAATGCATTCTTATTATCGTTATTATAATATGATATAATATTATATATTATTGTAATTTTGTATGGTAAACATTAAAATTTGTATAGCGCAAGTGCGATTGGATATATATGTGTATTTAACCATTTTGTAGATAATTTTGTCCTCTACAATTTTTGTTCAAGACTTTTTATTGTACAAACAGTAGGAAGCGAGATATTAACGCAAAGGCTACTTGTTTTTAGCGAACAAATCATATTTCATTAAAAGTGTACACTTTGTTGGCCTTATAACGGAAAAACTATCAACTTGACGTGAAAATGTTAAAAGACCATTTTTGTAGATAATTACCTCCTCTACAATTTTTGTCTAAAACTTTTTTTGTACGACCAATAAAAAACGAGATATTAATTCTAATTCCGTGACCTTTGACCTCGAATAACCTTTGACGCGTACATGATATCGAGGTCGACTTTTTACACATTGTTAACAACAATATAAAAAAGATGTGTACCAAAATTCAGCTAGGTGGGAATTTTTCCGAGCTGAACCCCTTTTTTCGTCTAATTTGACTGGACTAATATGCGTCTTAGTTTTGACCTACAGATTATAAGCTTATACATAAAGCTACAATGACACAGTGAGCATAAAGAGTCAACGGGTTGATTCTCTGATGTCATCAAGAATTCAAAATCTGTCAACGCACCGTCAACGATCACAAATGTCAAATGCCTAAAACGTTGAATATCATCATCAATGCTGTACCAAATGCGCAATAAAGCTTATAGATAGATAGATAGATAGATTTTCTTTATTACAAACATTTAGTTTACATAATATATATACAAAATCATTGAGCATGGCATTGCCGTCATCCGATTGACAAAAATAAAATTTACATGTATTAAATCTCTTATTTTATTAGAATAATTAATTAAAAAAAAAAGAACTGAATAACTTGTAATTAACATGACTACCTTTACGCAAGGATTAAAAGTCTTGATCTATTATTCTTTGTCGATATCTTAACGCAGCTTTGCAGTACATAAATAATTTTGGGACGTTCATCTCATTGAGGAGATCTATTATCTGGATAACCGATAAGATATTGGCACCTAGGTAATATCTCCTGGTATCAGCTAAGACCGGATACCGGCCTATGAAATGTAAGGTATCCTCTCTCTCTTGCATGTTACATAGATCACAAATTATCGGTAGATCGTCTCTATGTGGCATGTAGTTGAGACAAAGAAGTTCACCTCTTAATCTTCCCATCATGGATATTTCGTCAACACAATATTCATCTCGAAAATAATTCCTTTCATTAAGATTATGGTTCAAACAGCTGTATAGGGTTCTATGAACTGAGCCTGTTGCTTCCATCACATATCCTTCTCTACACTTACGATCCACATTTGCTATTAGTATGTAAAGCCTTGGTTTCCATTCGCTTAAGTTATCGCAATTGAGGTTAAGTTGCATTCCGCACCATTGACTTAGTTCCTGCCATTCTTCCATCCAGCCTGTATTTCTCCTTATTATATGAAGCGCTACTATCTTTGGAAGTCTTTCATTAGACATATTGATAGCCTTAAGAATATAATCTATATGTAGCTTAAGGGTCCGTATAAACAGAGGTGGAAGTCCAGTTTCCAGCATGACTAGATAATTCGGGGCGTTGGACGGAATAATGAAAGATTCTTTTAATATAATATCTCAGCAATTTTTCCACCGTTTCATACTGCTTGTAGCCCCACACCTGAGCCGAATATAACATGATGGCTTCTGAAACCGCTTCAAAAACTCGAAATTTGGCACTATGTCTAATATTTTTGTTCGAAAAACACCTGTTCCACGTGGCAGCGATTGCGGTCTTAGCCTTTGCAAGCTTATCCTTAAAGTGGTTCTCCATGTCCAGGTTCTTAGTCATTAGTATCCCTAGGTACCTGTACTCGTTGACAACTTCGATTGTCTCTCTCTATTATACCACCATTTCTCACTGTTACGGTTACGCCCGCCCCCTTTCCTGAATATCATGACTTTTGACTTTTCTAAATTCACAGTCAAGTTCCATATTTTGCAGTAGTCACCCAAGCGGTTTATCATTAATTGGAGAGATTCTGGCGAGTATGCGAGAATGACAATATCGTCGGCGAACATCAGTGCTTTGATAGCTTTTCCGGCGTACTCAATACCACAAGGTAGGCATTCTACGAGACCTTCAATAAAGAGGTCAAACAACGATGGGCTTAGAGTACATCCTTGTCTAACTCCTGTGCAAGTGTGAAACCAATCTGACATCTCTTCGCCATTCCAGACAGCTGATTTTGTGCTGATATAAAGATTTTGGATTATCCTTGCAAACCTCCAGGACATTCCCATGCCATACAACTTATATATCAAAGCATTTCTATTAACAGTATCAAATGCTGACTTAAAGTCAACAAATAATGCATATAATTTTGCTCCTTTATTCATAAATGATTCTGCAATACTTCTCAAGACGAAAATGTGGTTAATTGTAGAATAGCCTGATCTGAAACCAGCTTGACACTCCCCAATTAGATTATTGTTCCTGATCCATACATTGAGACGATGCTGCAGGACAGTTGTAAAATGTAAAAATCTTATATGAAGCGTTCAAAAAGGATATGCCCCTATAATTTGCCGGATCTGTTGTACTACCTTTTTTGTAGATAGGAAAGATCAAGGATTCTGTAAATTGTCGAGGGATACACCCATCTTCCATTATGTTATTGAAGATTGTTACAAGATTACTAATAAGATCCTGAGTTCCATATTTGTAAAATTCCGCGGGAATTCCATCCGATCCTGCTGCTTTTTTGTCTTTTAACCTTTTCAACGCGTCATTTACCTCATCTAATGTGAACATTGCATCAAGAATCTCATTATCAATGTTTGGTGCAGCGTACAGAATTGAACTAGTATTTCCCGAAGCGTCCAGTAACTTTTTAAAATGTGTTAGCAGTACATTTGGTTTTAGCTCTTGATTGATTACGTAAGACTTCCCATTAAGTTTCCTCACTAAAAATCTGCTCCATTCCTGCAATTTCCTAATCGTATGGCTTCTGCTTCATAATGTTTCTCTTTTTTTTGTTTACATAGCAACTTGTACTTCGCGTTTGCTTCAAGATACTGAGTTTTGTTATGCAATTCATTTGAGTCACGGAATGCTTTTAAATATGAAAAGGATGCTTTCCTCGCCATTTCACATTCCTTATCAAACCATTCAGATTTAGCAATTTTATTGCTTCTGCATGTTTTACTTGGATACGAAATTTTTATAGCGTCTTCTATCCCTGCTAGATCAGATACCTGCTGCTCTGAGAGTGCTAAGTCCAATCGTCTTCGATACTTATCTGCATTCGCGTCTCTCCATTTAAGCTTTGTCAGCAACTCCATATTCCTAACCCCTTCATCAAAAGGTTGTTCCAGTTGTACCGTTGTAATGATAGGAAGATGATCAGAATATGAAACAAGGTCAATTTTGAAATCCTTGACGTGAACATTCCATTCACCACCAGCTAGACTGTAATCAATCACTGAATTTCCTTGCTTGCCAACGAACGTGTACTCTCCAGCCTTGTCTGATGAAGTAGTGCCATTAAGAATTCGCAGTCCAAATGTGTTACACAAATCTAGTAACTTCAATCCTCTGCAATTACTACACTCAGAGAAAAGTCGGTGTAAAATTAGCCTATTTCGGGGCCTGATTTCACGTTAGGCCTAAGGCCGTTTTGAGCTAGCTAAGGAATAGGCTACGATAGCCTATTTTCCTAAGGTGATTTGAAAATCTTCAGATTTACCTTATCCCTAACATAAACCTTACCTATTTTACCTATTCCCTAAGGTGATTTAAAAATTTCCCCTCCGAAGTTTTACTTAGCAAATAGGTAGATTTTACCTATTTCCTAACATGACTCACTTTATTCCTTGGCCAAATTGTACCTATTTGCTAAGGCAAATTACCTTATTCCTAAGGCAAATTTTACCTATTTCCTAAGGTAAATTTTACCTATTTCCTAAGGCAAATTTTACCTTCTTCCTAAGGCAAATTTTACCTATTTCCTAAGGCAAATTTTACCTTTTTCCTAAGGTGAATTTTACCTATTTCCTAAGGTAAATTTTACCTTTTTCCTAAGGTAAATTTTACCTATTTCCTAAGGTAAATTTAACCTATTTCCTAAGGTAAATTTTACCTATTTCCTAAGGTAATTTTACCTATTTCCTAAGGCAATTTTACCTATTTCCTAAGGTAAATTTTACCTATTTCCTTAGGTGAATTTTACCTATTTCCTAAGGCAAATTTTACCTATTTCCTAAGGTACATTTTACCTATTTCCTAAGGTAATTTTACCTATTTCCTAAGGTAAATTTTACCTACTTCCTAAGGTAAATTTTACCTATTTTCTAGGTCAGCTGAAAAAAAAGTTATTTTTAAATAAAAATAAAATTTGTATTTAATTTTATAATAGTATATTATATTTATTTATTTGTAAATATTTATACATATATATATGTATATATATTGATATCGGTAATCATTGTTGAAACAAAAGGAATTTTTTTGCCATTAAGAAAGTAATGAATTGATATCGTTAATCAATGTTGAAACAGAAGGAATTTTTTTGCCATCGTGAATATTAAAAAAAAAAGATTCAATAAAAACCCATACTGAAAAACATTGAGTAGGGTATTCAATATTTAAAACGTATGCAAGCTTTAAATAAAAAATAATACAATGCAAGTACGTATCCAATTTAAATTTAATGTTGTCCAAGGAAACGACAAAATTTTTGTATTTAAATTTCTCACCAATAACAAATATAACGGGTTGAAGTTTCGTGCCGGATTTTGCACATTCTTCTTGTTTTTGTTTAAGGACCTGTTCAATGTGGCTTGCATTTTCAACTTCAGTAGTGAATGATTGCCTGGAGTCCTCGATTGTAAATTTCTTGAACTTGCCTTTGAACTGCTGCGATGATGGCGGCAGCAATCCATGTAACAAAGTTGCATAAGCAATGTTAACATTATCTGAAAATAAATTAAAGCCTCATAAGAAAAATAGAATAAACATAGTATTTAAAACACAATTGAAAGAAAAGTATTTAATTAAACAAAGTGTTAAAATAGAGTCATTTTACCTATGTCAAGGTCAGCAATATTTTCTTTGACCTCATTGAGGAGTGATTTAAGCCCGCTACACTTCACCCTCTCACTGAAGAATTTGATGGCAATTTTTGAAAATTGCTCCCACTTCGAAAAGTCAAACCCGTTGTTTGGCCTTAAGAAATTGAAATCCATGGCAATCTGTTTATAAAAAGAAGAAAACACATTGAATGTTATGTTAAAATTTAATGTATTATTTGTTTTAAGAAAGGTGAAGAAATAAGTTTAAAAAAAACGAATATTGTTACCAGTTCTGACGCTCGTGAAAATTTGTAAAGCGGCCATTCCTGGAGGACTGTCTGAATGTCGTTGTCATTACTCTGGCTTATCATATCCCTCCTCATTGACATAGTTTGCTTCCATTGCTTAATAACGGTGTCCCAGTCGAGGTTTTGTTTTAGCTCATCGCAAAGTTTTTGCATCTCGTTAGAATTTAGTGGTTCCATATAATGATCTTCATTGGAATGATCTTCCACTTCTACGACTTTTACCTTCTTTGATGTTGTGGGATGTTATAGAGCTTCTTGAGCGACCTGCGCTATCCTCTATAGCGATCGTACACCTTACCCTTAGGGGGCATTTTGTTACAACCTCTAACAAAGTATGAGCTCTGTAATGTAAACAATGCTTTTTAAAGCACATTGTGTTTAAATTCTTATATCTATAATAGCTTTAACAGGCAACTTATGTAATTTTATTTTTTTTTCGTTCCGAGGACGAACTTTTGACTGCCCAGAGTTGAAGAGCTCTGACAAAATATGGTGGATGAAGTTTTGCTGTTGGAAAGCTATTTGTAATTAATATATTATACATAAATTGAGGCCATGAGAGCAGTAGTGTTCTATCTGCTTTTGCAATTTTTTTCGCATGGTATTAGAAAAATGTATTGACTTGTCAATATAAAAAATGTGTATGCCAAAGTGTTCCTAATACGGCGTTTTCAGTGGGCTGGGCGTTAATTTAGATTATTGTTGTGCGTAATGGTAAAGAAAGGAAAAAGGTGGCTAGAAAAGCCAAATGCACAATGGGTTGAAGAGCCACGTTGCATTGTTTCAACCCAAACCTCAAAAGTAATGTTTTTAATTCATAGAAACCTACATATTAGTTAATGAAAAGGTGAAACGTGTCCCAAAAATAACTTAATTGTAAGATAGATACGATTAAAAGCAGGATTGAACACGTTTTCTATAATTAAAATACTCAAAATGAAGAGTTTTATACTTTTTTTCTACGAGCGAAATAAAAACGCAAATATATTGTAAAATATTGTAGGTAAAAATACTTACTTTGATATAATATTTGTACTGCTTGTTTTTATATTTTCTTTTATATTCACTTTTAAAACTTTTAACACATATAAGTATAACATTTAATTGAAGAGATGAACTGCACGCTGCACGCCACGAAGTTTTGGAAGTAAATGATAAAAAGCACGTTTCCAAAGCAACCAGACAACAAGTTTACCTTAGGACTAAGGCAATTTTAAGGAACTAACATAAAATCACCTTAGGAATAAGGTGATTTTATGGCGTCACCTAGAAATTAGCTTAGGCCTAAGGCAAATTTATGTTAGCTCCTAAGGTAAATTTATGTTAGCTCCTTAGGTAAATGGTGTCACCTAGAAATTAGCTTAGGCCTAAGGTGATTTTACCTTAGGAGTTAACATAAATTTGCCTTAGGCCTAAGCTAATTTCAAGGTGACGCCATAAAATCACCTTATTCCTAAGGTGATTTTATGTTAGGTAGTTCTTTAAAATTGCTTTAGTCCTAAGGTAAAATAGAATAATTTGGATGGAAAACAACACATGAGAGTATCCTTTAGGGATATTTTGTTCGTTTTCTATTGGAAAAAGTAAGAAAACAGCGTCAAATAGTCATCCAAAAATGAGGATTCCTTTTAATAACATTTATTAGATCTTGGTAAAATTAGATATAGCGTAGGTAAAATTAGCTAAGGCCATGGTCAAATTTGATTTGGTTAAAGTTACAATGAAATAATGTGGGTGATGCAAAATCAAACATGAGCGTATCCTTAAAGGGGCATTTGAAAGGAAAATTGAAGTAAAATTCAATCATTTTAATGATTTTACGTTCTTATTACATTTTTCACATCATTATCTCTTTTAAAATCAGTTTTGTTTAAGGGATTGTTTCTAATTACAAGTTTCCCTATTACATGTTGGAAAAAGAAAACATCTGACTTGTTTAATTGAAATTTTGGAACATAATATCATTATTTTCATATTGATTTTACATGCTTAACATGCTAAAAAAATCCATTTAAACAATCCAATTATGCTTTTTCAATGATAGCTATAATTTTCCCTCCAAAACTCGAATCAGGGTTGATTTATTTTATGAAATAGAATCTTATACATATTAAGAAAAACAAATCAAAGTGTGTTTTGTTTTATACTTAATTTGCATTTGGCTGAAGTTAAAGGCTGTATTCATTATAAGGCGCATAATTATATAGCTATCTTTGAAAAAGCAAAATTGAAATATTTGAATGGATTTACTAGCATGCTATCTTTTGCCAAGAAATGCGAATTTTGTACCAATCGATCTGAAATCAACAAAATAATTGTTTGCCATTAAAAAAGTTCAGACGTAATTTTTTTTCCGGAAAGATGATTCTGTCACTGAAATAGAAAATCCCAATTTAAACAAGGAATAAATGCGGAAGTGACATTTTTTTTTCTCAAACAAAATTATTTGACTAATTTCCCATCAATTGGAATAACATTTTCATTCCTGGCCAAAAGAAAACATGCTAAAAAATCCATTTAAACATTCCAATTATGCTTTTTCATTGATAGCTATAATTTTCCCTCCAAAACTCGAATCATTGCTTTTTGCGCTTTTGGTGGGAAAATCACCTTAGGCCCTAGGTAAAATCACCTTAGGCCCTAGGTAAAGTTTATTTATTATTTTTTTCTTTGCGGAAATAAACCTGTGTAAAAAACAACAACAAACCAAAATTTCTTGAAGGTAAAGAAAAAAAAACATTTGTATATTTTTTAAAACTATAATAAATGTTTTTTTTTTTTCCTTTATAATGACATTTGAATCGCTAAGTTATTGAAGCATATTTCCTTTTTTTTAGGAAGAATTCAAAACTTTTTGCCGAACAAAAAAAAAAAAGTTAAATTAACGTAGGTAAAACTTGCCTTAGTTCTAGGCAAAATAATGTTAGCAAAATAACATTTCACCGAAAAAATTCCCCAGGAAAAAATTAGCTTAGGCCATAGGTAAAATTGCCTTAGTTCTAGGCAAAATTATTTTAGAAAAAAATTATTCTAGCAAAAAAAAAACCTAGATAAAATTTACCAAGGCCTAAGGTAAAATTACCTTAGTCATAGGTAAGAGTCTAACATAAATTGCCTTAGTTCTAGGCAAAATTATGTTAGGAAAATAACATTCTAAGTAAAAAAAATTCCTAGGTAAAATTAGCTTAGGCTTAGGTGAAATTACCTTATTTCTAGGCTAAAATTTTACAATTAATTGCCTTAGTCCTAAGGTAAATTTATGTTAGGAAATATTTTCCATACAAAAATATTTACCTTATCCATCTAAGGCACGGTAGCCTATTCTAGGTAAATTTAGCTTAGGATTTTCGAGCATAAATTGCCTTAGAACTAAGGCAAAATTATGTTAGAAAATAACTTCCATACAAAAAAATTCACCTTAGGCAAATAAGGCAATTTTACACAGTCTTTTTCTCTGGGTGTAGTACAATCCTTAGATTGGCGTTCTTTTCCTTCAGCTATATTAACGGAACCATATTCTTTTCCAATTCTGGCATTCAAATCTCCAATCAAAAGAACATTGTTGTTAGCCTGGTTCAGCATAAACTCCTCCACTTTTTCAAAATCTTGTTCCCAGTGATTGCAGTTCAGGTATGTTGGTAGAATGATGTAGCGCTTGCCGTTATACTTAAGGTTCAAATATGTTGTTTCATTCACTGTTTTAAATTCGCAGATAGTGTTTTTAATATTTTTTTTGTACGCAAAAAAGCATCCACCGCTGGCTCTTCCCCTGACGTTATATCTTATTGTTGGTATCCACAAGAAATTAAAGTTCTTAAATTTATTTTGACAATTCACAAAGTTATTTTCGGTTACATAAGTTTCGAATAAGAATACAAAATCAAATTGGTTAACATAGTTATAAAAATCAATAAATAGAGTTTTATTACATAATCCTGCTACATTATATGCTAAAATATTTATACTTTTGTGTTCAATTGTGTTTTTAGTTTTATAATTTTTATTTTTACTTCGGACGACGGCATTAGTACTAAAATCTCTGATTTAGTACTGCTCTACTTGTAGTTGGAGCGACAGCACTGTTCATATTCATTGTGGTGCTACCCTTAGCAGCAGCTATCATATTAGTTGTCATTGTTGCTGTCATCGATGTTGATGTTGTCAAATCTCCAACCAGCTGATTCAAAAAAGCTAAACCATCTTCACCATTGCAAATTAATTTGTTGTTTTTATCAAAATAAAATGTTTTTCCATTAATGAGCATTGTTTCACCTCTTATTTATGTTTTTATGTGATTGTTTTTAGCTGTAATCTCTTCCCGTAGTGCAAGAATTCGTCTCTTACGATCCCTTGACGCCAAAGGGTAATCTTTATGCATTGAAATGCCTGTTCCATGCAACTTTGTTTTTGCTTTAAGTAGCCGTACCACATCATCTCTGTCGCACAGCTCAACGATGACGTTCGCGGTTTTGCTTCCGGATTTGATTTGCCGTGCGCTGGCTACTTTTGACGGATTATTAGTTTGCAGCAGATAAAGCTTATATAGTTGAGTTGTGTTAGTAAAGATTTCATCTAAAGATTTGTTAGCAATTTGACGATATTCACCAAAAAGCGGTTTGCTGTCAAAAACAACTAACTGGAATTCAACATCTGTCAAACTAAGTTGTTAAACCAATTTTTTTTCAGTTGAAAGTCCGACATTTACGAAAATGGAACGCTTAACTATCGCACAACCTATAAAAATTATTAAAACCTACTACAAAAATGGTGATTCTGCCACAGCCACATATCGTGCATTAAGACGTAGAGGAAATATATTATCTAGAGTCCCGACTTAATGGGTTTGCTCTCTTTCGGCCTACAAACTAAATTGAGCGAATTTTGCCCATTAGCATAAGCATGTGTTAGTTGTCCCGTGCATTTCTTATGGGAAAAAGCCATTATGAATATAGTTGTTATGGAATTTTGTGCCCATATTGCTCAACGTGGGGGGAAAAACTATGAGGTGAACTGAGCCGTTCAAAAAAGAGATCCGTTAAATTCAAAAATTGAAAAATTAATGCAATAATTTAAGAAAAATTAATTTTATGGTTCCTTTTCAGTGTAAACTGTGCTAAAAATAATATTTTTTTTGGCCTACAAATTCTATGATTTTGATGAACATTTTAGATAAAAACAGAACAAATCATGAAGAAAGTATAGGCGCACCCTAGAACTGCAATGCGAACATGGTCCAATTTGAGTTGGTTCCCAGTTTTGACAGATCAACAGCGAGGTGAGTATTTTGACAACGAAAATTAAAAGGAAAACAAAATACAATTTCTGCGATTTAAAAAAATCAAAACAAAAGTCAAAATTAATAAAAACAAAGTTGTTAATAGTACTCCTGATTAACTGTTTCATCTATATTTTATAAACAATTTCATATAAAATGATCCCAAGTCAACTATTTCATCGATCTAAAACGTGCCTTCATTATATCCGAAGAAGTATTTTCCAACGGAACTTATTGGCTCTAGCTGATAGAGGATTCTTTCAGGATTTCTTTCCAGACACCGCTAGGTAAGTTGTATATTGTTTTGTATGTTTATAAAAACTACATGAAATCGTAATGAATTACATTCTGTTCTTCTTAAAACGGTAGTCCGGAAATGACAAAACTTTTCACAAGTAAACAACAAACGATCTACGCCGGCTTTGATCCAACTGCCGATAGTCTACACGTTGGCAATCTCCTGGTAATAATGGGACTTCTGCATTGCCACCGAGAAGGACACAATCCAACTGCGTTAGTTGGAGGAGCTACGGGTCTTATCGGTGATCCTAGTGGCAAAAAAAAACAGAACGAAACCAACTAGGGTCGTCGGTCATTGAGACAAATTAATTGCTATAGAAAAACAGCTTAATAGAATATTCAAGAATCATCAGGATGTACTTTGGGACACTAGTAAAGACAAAAGTGACCTATCTCCTATTAGGTAACTAAAATTGAAACCTAATGCGCTTTAAAAACTCAATCGTTTTGATAATCTTTCTTTCAGAGTCGTCAACAATGCATCATGGTACGAAAATCTGAATGTAGTGGACTTTGTTGCCAATATGGGAAGACACTTTCGAATGGGATCAATGCTTTCAATATCGTCAGTCCAGTCGCGACTTGAGAGTGCAGCTGGAATGAGCTTTACCCGAATTGGGACCGTAACGAAATCCCGCAAAACAAAATCCCGCCGATTAAATTTGATATTTTTTGTGTCACACACGCACAGAAAATGGTCAGAGTAACGAAATCTCGCCGATTACCTTTTTGGCAGGATTTCTAGTACGGCACAAAAAAGTACTTTGGAAAAAATATTTTGTGGAAAAGTAGTGAAAAATATGTTTTCTGAAAAAACATTTTTTCCGTCTTCTCGCTTATTTTTTTCATTGAAAATTTAGTTCGATGGAGTAGTCTTTTTTTTGTTAGGCTATTCGTTTGGCAAATTTGATTTTAAAACTTATTCCGGCTAAATTAGCCTTCTTCAGGGTATTTGTATGGAAAAAATAATTGATTTTTAGCACGCTTGGAGTCGTATTTAAGCTAAAACCGATTTTTTTGGAAAAAACGCTCCAAAAGCTAGAAATCTTGTTTTTATCTCTTTGAATATTTTATATGGAAAAAATTGATTTTTAGCACGCTTAGAGTCGTATTTAAGCTAAAACCGATTTTTTTGGAAAACACGCTAAAAATCTTGTTTTCATCTCTTTGAATATTTTTTGTAGCTCTAAAAAGAACTTTCAAAACGCTTAAACAGCGTTTTAAGCTAGTAAACGTCTAGCTTCAATTTTCAAGCGCTTAAGAACATTCCCATAATGAACTTTCTAAAACGCTTAAAAAATAAAAACGCCTATTAATGGGCAGCGAACTCAACGCGCTTAAAATGCTTTTTAAGCGTAAAGGAAGATTCACATATCGAATCAACCAAAATGCCAAAAAGCACTCCGAGCGCTGTCGCCACTCTAAATAGAGCGCTGGTTGAACATCAAGTCCATATCTCTGGTGAGGTGTTTACCTCACGGAGTTCTAAGAAGAACTGAAAATAATGCTTTTTTTTACATTTTACTTTATTGAACCATACAAAATTTTATATACATTTGGCTTAATTGTAACATAAATAATATTTAACAATAACTTAAATTAACACATTTGTTGGCACAAAGGGGGCCTAACTTTATACATTGGTGAATTATGAAACTTAACATGTGTTCAACATGAAGTCGATGGCTAAAAAAAGAGTGTCGTTGGCAAGGTTCATCTCGGGTTGTTCAGTCCCGGTTGTCCTGATGGAGGTTGGTTGGGTGTGGCGGCGTTCAGCCGCGGTAGTATGCTGACTCCAGGCCAGCATAAAAGGAGACGTCGTCGTCGTCGGTGGGGAGTTTGTCCAAGATATCTATACCACAAAGGTATCTCGGGTCCGGGTGTCGTTCCTGATTGTCATGTCATCAGGCTGTAGAGGAACGGTCCAAGTTTTGATCCTTGGGCGACTCCAGCCCTTACGTTTCTAATAGTTGACTTGCAATTATCGATTTCTACGAAGAAGTTTCTGAAAGAAAGAAAAGAAAACAAATTTTTTATTATTGGCTGTGGGATATTAAAAATTCGGAGCTTATGGATGAGGGCCTCAATCCATACGCTGTCGAAAGCTTTCTCGACATCCAGAAAGCATCCAACTGTGGCTCGGTGGCTACTGAGAGCGGCGGTGACGTCGGACTGAAACTTTAGAAGTGGATGGATCGTTGAGTGATCTTGTCGGAATCCAATTTGCATGTCGGGGATGATGCTGTGTTCGATGCAGAATTTCTTCAGCCTCCTTAATATGACTTCTTCCAGAATTTTGCTGATGTTGTTTAGGAGTGAGACTGGCCTGTAGTTGGAGATCATATTGGTGCTGCCTTTCTTCGGAATTGCCACTACTTTGGCTGTATTCCACTTCTTTGGAAAGTAGCCGTTGTTGATGCAGTTATTTATGATAATAGTCAAGATTATCATAAAAACTTGTGGAAGTCTTTTCAGGATATAGTTGGAAATCCCGTCCATTCCAGTTGACTTCTTCGGCTTCAAGTTGTTAATGATCTCAGCTATATCCTCGGGATTGCAGAGAATTTATGGGTATTAGCTGGTTCATTGGCTTTGCAGTTGTCGTCAAATTGAACTATAATGTTTGGCTGTTGAGTCAATTGGATGGAGGGTTCTACTTCGTTCAGGAAGGTTTGATGGTTTTGGAGTAAAACTCTGTTCAAAATGTTTGGCAAACGCTTCCACTTTGTCATTAATTGATGTTAGCTCGATGTTGTTGTTCATCATGACTTCCGGCAGTGGTTTTCTCCTACCGATGAGGCGGTTGATTTCCTTGAAGGCATTTGGTCCAGGTTTTATCTCCCTCAATCTCTTTTTGAAGGAGATGTCGTTGTGATGTCGGATGGAGTTTCGGAACATGATGTTCACACATTCCAGTTCGCTCTTGATAGTCCGGTATTCGGGGTTCACCCTGTTGAGTTCCCTCTGATGGATCCTCTGAAGGCGCTTTCTCAGCCTTTGTCGGTAAGAGTATAGGTTTTGAATATATCCCGGGAGGTGTTGGTATCTGTCCCTCGTTGTCCTGTGGATTTTTTGGGCATCAAGAGCGATTGTAATGGTTGATTCCATGGACTCGACAGCTTCATCAATTTCATTGTCCTGGGGTTTCTATTCGCTGGTGGAAGCACCAGGTTTATTTCGATGTCCAACTGCAATCTCTCGAAATTTAATCTCTTGTAGTCGATGAAGTCCGCTTGAGGTCTAGCTGCTAAAATGGCTGGTTGGCTGAGCTTTATGGACAGGAGTACTGCTTCGTGGTCCGAATAGCTTGGGACCGTTGAACATGTAAAATTGCATATGTCTGGAATGACAAAAACAAAATTTGAACTTGAAAGAAAGAAATCAAGAGTTGATGGAGCTCTAGGGAATGTTGACTTTGGCTGCGACACTACAACCAAAGAGTGCTCCTCAACATGATCGTCCAACCAGTTCGCTATATATTTTCCCTCGATACTGATCGTTGTATCCTGCCATTGATGGTGACGTGAGTTGAAGTCGCCTCCAATGAGTCCGTAATTAGTCCGCTTCAGAACATTGTTGAGGATTCCCAAGTCATTTCGGATGTTTTCGTTGGTGGAGCCGCATTTGAAATGCTTATAATTGTGAGGGACTCATCTTGTCCCAATTTTATTCTCACTGCAGTGGCTTCGCTGGTATAAAGCCCTGGGTTCTGTAGGATATATTGTCCCTCACGAAGATGGCTGTTCCTCTACGACTCTGGGATTTATCCTGTCGGAAGGTCTTGTATCCGGCGACATCGATGTTGTTTTTGCGGGTTACGTTGGTTTCACTGATGAGGGCGATGTCGGGCTTGTTATTCTTCATAAATATGTTGAATGATATTATATTCACATTATACGTCAGGATGCGGAGCTTCTTCAATTGCATATCTGGAAGATGAAAGTGGCTAAAGCCACGGACTTTTCTGCTTCACTCAGATTGGTGTAGTTCGCTGGGACGGTGCTTTTGGCTTTCTCCATGATGGTGAGCAGATTGCTGCCAAAAATTCGTTGGACTTCGTTGTTGAGGTTCATCGATTGAGTTGGTTTCGTTTTAATATCAATTGGCTTCAATGGGGTCATAGTGGCTTGTTTAAATGAAGTCGGTGCTGGACTCTTTGCCACTTTAGCGTAGATTATGTTTGGTCGAGTGGTTGGACCCTTCACCACATTAGCGTAGCTAACGTTTGGACGAGTCGTTATGCATGCTGAGCGGGCAGCGAATTCCCGGTGCGCCTTCTTTTCCGCCTTAAGTTTGTTTTTCTTTGTTCGTTTTGCTATAAGAGCTGGACAGCCCTTATAGCTAGCTGGATGACCCTTCTTCTGGCAGTTAGCACACCACACATCAGTCCCTGTGTTTTCTGTCCGCTTCCATTGTCCAGGTTCATGTTTGTCCTTGCACTTTACAGAGACGAATTCACGTCCGCAATTAGTGGCAATGTGTCCAAACCGCTGGCATTTCCGGCATTGCACTATGTCATTGGATTGCAGTCGCTCCCAGTGCACCGTCTGGTTCATCACTAAAGTCTTTGAGTAGACCTCGGTGATGTTGCAGTCCTTAAACAGCTCAACGACGAAGTTATTGTAGCTTTTACCCTGCAGTTTTCTCGATTTGAACTGAGTTACTTTGATAACCGGGAGACCTTCGATCCTCAGTTCATCCTCAACTTCAATGGTTTCGAAGGAGCTGTGAATTCCCTTGAGCAACAGCAGATTCTTCCTTTCATCACGGGGTGTAAATGAGTTAAAACTCAATTTTCCGGTCACGAAGGAATTCCTTGATGTCGTCAAAGGCTGCTTTGGTCCTGGAGCTTATGATGGTGGTCCTGGTGTTCTTGTTTTCGAATGTTACTGCCAGGTTTTTGCTTTTGCAAAATCTGCTGATTTCAGCTACATTTGCAGAATAGCAAAAAATTGGTGGTAATTTTTGCATTTTTAATCGCTGGTGTTGGCTGCGGTTGTTGTTTGGCGGTTGTTGGTGCTGGGGCTGTTTCCCCCGTTGTCAATGTTTTAGTTGTTGGTTGAGGTAAGATTGGTGTTGATGTAGGGCTTGGTGGTTGGCTGGCTTTAGGTTGGACATCCTCAGTGCAGCAACCTTTTTTGCTCCTCTTGTCTTCTTTGTCTTTTTTTGCCGGTTTTTTTCCAGGCTTAGGTGATTCCATTGCATCTGAGCTGGATGGAATTTCCTTGCATATGTTTTCCTCTGAGGCTTCCTTGTTGGTAGCTTCGTCGTCTGTTGGGGTGCTTACGTCGTTATCCAGGTTTGGTGTGGTGACATTATTTTCCTTTAATACTTTTGCAAAAGTATCGCATATATAGGATCCAAATTCCGGTCCAAGGTCTGAAATGATTTTCTTGAGTAAATTTTCTAAGGCAGAAAATGCTGCCTCAGGTTTGATTTTGTCGGTAGTTATATCCTGGGACGGTGCGGCGGGATTAAAGTCCATAATTGTAGGAGTAATTACCAACAGAGATTAAAATAATCCGTTCTTGGAATTTAGGTTCCAAACAATAGGGCAATAATGATCCGTTTCCTGGGAATCCCTTTTTTTTCCCTTGGATAGCAGGTAGGCGCAGGTAGTCCGTCGCTAATCCGCTAAGCTCTAGGTAGTTCGATAAATTTATATGGCGATAAGTTTAATCCGTAAACACGTCCGTACGCTATGACTGACTGTTTGTGAACTGAAAATAATGCGAACTGAGCACTACATTTATACTCTTTTCAAAGGATGAATGGCTGTTTTTTCAATTGGCTTTGGATACGCCTCCTTCGTTCGTGTTGATTCTCATGATTGAGAGTGAGGTAGCAAATTTTGCGATAGCAATCATAAAGGATTACAGTCAATTACTTTTGTTTAAGAAAGTTGTTGACATAGGCGCATGCCTGGTGACTTTACATACCCTAAGCGGAGCAACGGAGTTGCGTGAGCGGGGGTGAACCCCGAAAAGTGGAATTTGAATCCTGAGAACCCGCGAAGCGGGCCACCCATAGGTGCTTTTATTCAAAAAAGTTGTTGATGTAGGCGCCTGCCTGGCAACTTTACATACCCTAAGCGGAGCAACGGAGTTGCGTGAGCGGATGTGAACCCCGAAATGTGGAGTTAAAATCCTGAAATCCCGCGAAGCTGGCCACCCACAGGTGCTTTTATTGAAAGAAGTTGTTGATATAGGCGCCTGCCTGGCGACTTTACATACCCTAAGCGGAGCAATGGAGTTGCGTGAGCGAGTGTGAACCCCGAAAAGTGGAGTTTAAATCCTTTTATTCAAAAAAGCTGTCGATATTGACGCCTGCCTGGCGAATTTACATACCCTAAGCGGAGCAACGGAGTTGCGTGAGCGGGTGTGAACCCCGAAAAGTGGAGTTTAAATCCTGAGAACCCGCAAAGCGGGCCACCCACAGATGCACAGTTGTTGCGTGAGCGGGTGTGAACCCCGAAAAGTGGAGTTAAAATCCTGAGATCCCGCGAAGCGGGCCACCCACAGGTGATTTTATTGAAAGAAGTTGTTGATATAGGCGCCTGCCTGGCGAATTTACATACCTTAAGCGGAGCAACGGAGTTGCGTGAGCGGGTGTGAACCCCGAAAAGTGGAGTTTAAATCCTGAGATCCCGCGAAGCGGGCCACCCATAGGTGCTTTTATTGAAAGAAGTTGTTGATATAGGCGCCTGCTTGGCGACTTTACATACCTTAAGCGGAGCAACGGAGTTGCGTGAGCGGGTGTGAACCCCGAAAAGTGGAGTTTAAATCCTGAGATCCCGCGAAGCGGCCCACCCACAAGTGCTTTTATTCAAAAAAGATTTTCATTTTTTGAAAGTTTTTTTTAAGAAAAGTTTTTTGAAATTAGTTTCACTCTTTACAATTTTTTTTAGTCTTAAAAATGACATTTTAACACTCCATTTCTGAAGTTCTTAAACACTTAAACAAAATTTTAAGCGTTTTCAACCTCAAAAAGCGAAAAAGAAAATTTGATCTATGGAAGTTCTTAAACGCTTAAACACCTTTTTAAGCGTTCTCAACCCCAAACCCAATCGGCACAAAACGCTTAAAATGATATTCAAGCGAAAAAGAGAATTCCATCCCACGGAATTCTAAAACGCTTAAACACCATTTTAAGCGTTCTCAACCCCAAACCCAATCCCCACAAAACGCTTAAAATGATATCCAAGCGAAAAAGATAATTCCATCCCACGGAAAACGCTTAAACACCATTTTAAGCGTCCTTAACCCAACCCCTAGGCATGCTTAAAATGTCCTTTACGCATCCAAGGAATCTTGCTATTCCTGAATGCTGAGAACATCCTAAGCAATGCGTTACTTACCATAAACCCTACTTAGACTTACCAAACAACCAACCAAACAAACCTCACTCCAGTATTTGGAATGACACTGCCTCTTGATACCAACGAAGAAGGAGACAAGTTCGGAAAATCTGCTGGCAATGGTATTTGGCTGGACGAAGAAAAAACGTCGCCATTTTCTCTTTATCAGTTCTTTTTGAAAATGCCAGATTCTAAAGTCGAGAAGCTTCTCAAGTTGTTCACTTTTATCCCACTGAAAGAAATTGCATTTCTCATGGAAGAACACACAAAATTACCAGAGAAGAGAAAAGCACACTATTCTAGCTGAAGATGTGACGCTTCTAGTCCATGCAGGTGATTTTTAATAAACAAATAAATCACTTCTTTTAGCTATTTAAGTTTTTCTCATTCCAGAGGCGGGTCTAAAACAAGCCGAAAAAGTCACAAAGGCGCTCTATAAGGGCAATGTTGAAGGACTAGGTGAACTGAATTACAACGAAATCCGATAGATTTTTTCTGGAGCTTCCGGCGTTGAGATTTTTCCAGAGCCTAGACTATCCATTCTTGATCTGGCACTAAAAGCTAAATGTTTTACAACAAAGAGTAAGTGAAAAGTGTTATGTTTTTGCTTGAGGTAATTTATTTTAAAATTAAAAATCTTCTTTCAGCTAATGCGATGGTGATGATTCTCAAGCTGGAGGGTTCTATATCAATCAAAAGCAAACTCAAAACTTCTCCGAAGTTATTTCCAATGGCATTCATGTTCTTAGTAGTAGTAGTAGTAGTAGTAGTAGTAGTATAAATTTATTTAGTATGTTTTTACTATTTACAATTACATAATAATAACTTATTTTTAAGAATAAATAATTTAAATATATTGCCTGTTTACATATATCTTATACTATTATATAAAAGCGAAACCATTTTAAAGTTTGTAACGCACGATCTCAGAAAGTAGTCAACCGATTTATTTGAAATATATTTTATTATTTTCTATATTGTTATGAGAGTGTTTATGGCTTTAATTTTTTTCATTAATTATTTGTTAAACTTAAATATTATTAATTTTACATTTTTTGTCCATTTTTTTTCATTAGTTGACTTATACAACCACTCATATCTTAAAGCGTATACAATAATCGACAAAGATTAGCATTGCTTCATAAAGTCAATATTGTTGCGCAAATTTTAAGCCTAAAATCACTTCTAAGTTAAACATACAACCTGAGAAATAAATAAAAACAAATTATAAAATTATAAACTTTTTGAGTGACATTTAAACTGTTAGTGGTGAAAGTGTGTTTTAAAATAAGCTCTTAATAAAGTTGAAATTTCTTCTGAAACATTAAGTCAACATTTATAAAAAAGTATATAAAACAACTTGTTTTGCACCAGAAAATCGTTTTATATTCGAATATCTCACTTTGCTGTCCAAGGTAGGAGTTATTTTTAAGTTTAAAAATCGAATATCCAGCAACGGAATATCCTTATGAACAACAAAAGAGGGATAACGGACACTTCACCAGAATCTAACAATATAACCAAAAAAACACGATTCGAACAAAATGGCAGTTGGAAACATGTCTACCACTCAACTGCAAGACCTTTTAAATAAGACTATATCCGATTTAGCCACGAAATCTGATGTTGCATTCTTATCTACTGAACTGAATGAGCTAAAGTCCACTAATGCACAATTGAACCAAAAATTAAAGGTTATGACTGAGCGTTGTGATGTATTGGAGTCCCAATTAGAAATGATTTCACGAAAAACTAACGAAAATTGTCTGGTGGTACACCTTCCTCTAGACAGAGAAACCAATGCTGTTGATCTAGCTAAACAAACATGCCAGGGGCTTCTCAAGTTAAAAGAAGGTGAAGAAATTCTCTTGAAAAAAACACAGAAGAAGCAGAAAAAATCTTGTCCACCGCGAGCCAACTCAAGGGTAAGGGCATTAGCATTTATCGAGAACAATCAATGATGTACCGACAAAAGAGACGAACACTCAACGTTTATAAAACCAAACTTTTGGAAATAAAACCAAAAGCCAAAATCAATATTAAAGGTGATAAATTGCAAATAAACAATTACACATTTGCGTTCAAACATTCACGAGGCCTGGTTATAAAAACAGTCGCGGAGTTGACATTTGTCAACAACATGTTTGGTGACAGTTCTTCGAAATATTTTGACTGCAGCGAGGGAGCGAAGATAGTCGCAGTTGAAAATCAACAAACACCATCTGGCTCTCAGTCGTCGCTACCGCCACCTGGGCATCATTTTCCGAACATTTTAGGTCGACTACGCACTAGGATAAAACTGTCGTCTGCCCAAAAATTATAAATTTACTTAATTTAACGATCTTAGCATATAATATAACAGGCCTTAAAAGCAAACTTTTGCAACCTGATTTTTTCAAATATATTTTTAAATTTGATATTATTATATTATTAAAAACTTTTTTAGAACCGAAAGATGAAAATGACTTTTTTAAATATTTCAAAGATTATAAAATAACTTTTATTTCAGCCATACGAAGTAGTGTACATGGGAGGGCGAGTGGAGGTATTCTCTGTGCCATAAAATCCAATATTGCTCACTTTGCTCAATTTAAAACCATTGATAACAAACTTCTTATTCATATTTCAAGTAATAATTTGAATTATTATATTATACCGGTTTACCTAAACTGCAATAATTGGCAGAATGATTTTGATAATTTGTATAGTTTTATGACCAATTCTTCTTTGGAAAATACTTTGATTATTGGCGATCTTAACGCTCGGATTGGTATTTATCAGAATCATCCTGCTCATATGTCACAAACTCTGCTGAATTTCGGTTCCAACAGAAATTCAAAAGATATAACTCTTAACAGAAATGGTAAACTACTGACAGAATTTTTTGAAGATTTCGGATTTTTTGTGCTGAATGGAGTGGCGAATGGAGAAAGAAAGGTATTTGCGGGAATTCTTTATAGAAGACTTTCGAACTGGATAGAAAGAACAAACAGTTTAAGTATATTTCAAGCGGGATTTCGTTCTGGATTTTCCACAATGGATCACATTTTTGCCTTAACCTGCATTGCTAGAAAATATACTGAGAAAAATAAGAGACTATATGTATGTTTTGTTGATTTTAAAGCCGCATTTGATACCGTCAACAGACAGGCTCTGATTTATAAGCTGGAGAGGCTTGGAGTGTCTCGGAAGTTTCTGATGCTTTATAACAATTTCTTGTCGTCATCTAGTGCAGCAGTTTGGGATGGTTCCAATTTCTCAGAGTGTTTTGAGACGTCAGCAGGTGTCCCTCAGGGATGTATTCTTAGCCACCTTTTATTCGCGCTTTTTATCGATGATATCTCTGAAATGCTTCCTGGAGGCGTTATGTTCGCTGGAACTCTCATCAAAGTTCTTCTCTACGCTGATGACCTGGTACTAATAGCTGACAACCCCTTTACTCTTCAACTCCAAATTAATCGTCTGGGTGAATACTGTAAAACTTGGGATCTCCACATCAATGTCCAAAAAACCAAAGTTATGATTTTTGAAAGTCGACATAGAAGGGTGAGGCTACCGGAGGAAACGTGGCGGCTCAATAATCAACAGATTGACATAGTACGGGAATTCAAGTACCTTGGAGTTTTATTTACATCGAACTTAAACTTTGGCAAGCATGCAAAGGATAAAAGCACTGAAGCTAAGCTGGCGCTAAATATCTTGTGGAAAAGGTTCTTTGCTAACCAAAACATTGACCATTCAACAAAATATCAAGTGTTTAATGCTACAGTGAACACTTGCATGTGCTATGGGGTGCAAGCCTTTGGTGTTACGCCCTTCGAAGAATTTGAAGCTGTTCAAAGATTTTTCTTCAAACGAATATTTCGGTTACCGAATTCAGCACCAACCTATGCAATACACGTGGAATCTGGCTTACCACCCATCTACATTAACAACTTAAAAGCGCATGCAGACTATTTAATAAAAGTGATGAGAAGAAATAATACCAGTCTTCATAAATCAATTCTGTTGAGACAATTGCAATTGAATCAGTATCCTTTTAGGGAGTGGCATCAGTTGGCGATGTCCAATGACCTTTCTCTGTCTCTAACAGAGGCGAACGTCTTCGAATGGCACAATATATTTACATCGATTATTGCTAAGACCGATGAAAGGATATATGACCAGCACCTAAAGAGAGCTTCTTCGTCAACCTCGAGGTTATTCTACAAGAACCTTAACCATCAAATTCTAACTGAGAATAGCTATTTCAACATTAAGTACTCGTCTGAGGCTATAAGTACCATTTTCAGAGCAAGGGTAGAAATCCTTAATCTGAATTACATCCTTCATAGAACTGATCTTCAGCAGACTTGTGATTTATGTAACAGAAGAGAATGTGATGATGTTTACCACTTCATTGCTATTTGCCCTATATTACAAGAAATTCGGCGCTTGTATTTTCAAGAAAGTTTGTTATCACTCAATATCTTGTATGAAATATTAAATGGTGGTCGTGGTTGGTCTAATCTATACAAATTTTGCAAACACGATTATCGGAATAGATTTTGAAAATTGTATTCTCTTAATATTTCTTCAAATTATTACTTTTTATGTGGCAAATCATTACAATTGCAAAATATTCAAAATAATTTAAAATTATTACTTTTTATTTATGTGGCAAATCATTAAAATTGCAAAAACTTCGGGGTTATCGCTCTCCCATTATTTATTTATTTATTTATCTTATACTTATGTTTGTTGCTTTTAATCAATTAAAATATTCACTTCTTATATTGTGTATCATCAAAATTATGAAAACCTAAGAACCACACAGACTAAATATTAGCTAAAATTAAAAGTATGCAAATCTTTTTGTAAAATTATTGTTTATTACATGATTCTTTTTTTTTTTTTTTTATTTTTCTATCACTTATTCATGAAATGTCATATCCGGCAGACGGCAGATAGCCATGTCCGTATTCTTAAGATTATAATTGTATCTACATCGAATCGAAAAAATAAAGAATTTATCTATCTCTTATAAACTTTTTGAATTTATTTTATCCATGAAATTAGATTCCATTACAATCGCGAGGTCGCTGCTTTGTTTCATTTCATTATCATTCCAACATTTTTAATTTTCTTTTCTTCCCATGCTCTTTCTCTCTTAATATGTGTTCCATTTAATAGTTACGTTTTTTCTCTTACCTACCTACCTACATATTCAATTTTTCTGTATTGTATAGTTCATCAACTAACCTACACACACACATTATTTTTTTGTTTCTCTAATTCTATCGTCACATCGCTGAGCAGTGCCAAGTGTGGGCTCTTTTTTTTAAGTTACTATGGACATTTAACTAACTACAGTGCCATGCACATGAAATGCCGATTTATCTAAAGAAAAATTAGATCTTTTTTATTTTTCTGGTTCGAGGAAGTAAATAGATTATAATTCTTCCAATTTAAAAATAAAAAAAGTTCTATTATAATAGCTTGAATTACCAATTTTGTATCACTTCCTCGAACAATAAAACTGAAATTAAGTTAAAATTTTCTTTACAAATAACTCGAAGAAGGTACTTACAATGACGTCGATAAAAAGAGCACACAAATGTAGGTAGGTTAAGTCAGTTGCACTGCACTGAACATGAGCAGATGAATAAAAAAATGTGTCTATGGATATTTACACACGCATACCTATAGATGTATGAGAACATTAAAAACACAAATTTGTTTTTTTTTTTTACCGCAAACTATATTTTTCGGTTGCAAAAAAACGTTTCTAGGTATGAATAAAAGAAAGAAAAGAAGAAAATAGACAAAAATTTCGTTCTGTTTTCAACTAAAAAATTGAAATGGTTTTGTATTTTGTTTGTTTTCACGTGCGGCTTGGCCTTTAGTACGTAATATTTTACTTAAGTTTTTTTTCTAAAGTGTTAATTTCGGTAAGGAAGTGTTTTTTTGATTTTTTTATTAAATACGAGTGCATAACAAGCTTACATTCGTTGTTTTTCTTTTATCGCATAGAAATATAAAATGGGTAAAAGAAAGGCTAACATATTGTATATCCGGAGGCTTTAAAATAAAAAAAATATTTATAATATGCACAAACATGAACAAATCCTTTTTTTTTCAAGTGTGAAATCTAATTAGATACGGTACGTATATACATATAAACTAAAATTAATATTATTGTAGAAAATATGCTCAGTCCCATTCAGAAATGTTTTCATATGCTAATACTAATATTCAAAAAATGTTCGTGGTTACAATTTGCGAAGCAACGCGAGCACGGGTCGGCTAGTACTTACAGTTCTACGAATGTGTTTAATTAACTTATTTTTATATCTTTTTAAATTCGTTTCAATTTTGATGTTACTTGGAAGTTCATTATTACTATTATTATTATTATTATTATTATAAGCTTTTTATCGCCTTAAGTTTTATATATATACATTAATTGATACCTATTACATTTAATTTTCATTTAGATTTTACTTAACATAAAATTACATCTAATATTAAATACATATATACTTTTAAGTTAAAATTGAATCTTTTTTTTATGTGTATTGGAAAAATTAGGTTTTCCTTCGGCTTTTTTGGTCACTTTGATCGTTGCAATGAAACAAGGTTGTTACATTAGCTTTTCCCGACGTTTCGGCAGGGGTTGCTGCCTTCCTCAGGGGAACTTTATTACACATGAAATATAAAACACATAGTACAATATTGTGGACAACAAGAATAAGAAAAAACTTACAATTTAACAATTAAATTTTAAACAGTGTAAAAAAAACACTTCTAATTAAGAAGTTCAGTCTATAACTACAAAAAACAAAGAGAAAACTTTTATGAAGAAACAAGTGAGCAGTATACAGATGATATACTCTGTGTGTCTTGCTTGGGATTCATATTGTTTTTGTTGTTCAGGATGTGGAGCGTTTCGAGCGTATATCGCTTAGAGGTATGTTTTTCCGTTTGAAGAACTTTAACACCATCGAAATCCGGAGAATGACCTTTGTCTATTGAATGGGCCGCCAATGCGGTTTTAGCCAGGTTATTTTTTTTGATGTCAGATTTGTGGTTGGACAATCTTTGGCGCAAGAATTGTTTGGTGGTTCCGATGTAGCAAAGGTTACATGTTTCGTCAGGTTTACCTTTGCAGTTTATTTTATAAATGACGTCAGTGCGTTTATCTCTGTTTTTTTTGGTCTTTAGTTTGGTGAAAAGGTGTCTAATTGTCTGGTTAGATTTGAAAGCCAATCGGACATCTTGGATGTTTTTGGTGACAACTTGCTTAAAACTCTCAGCCAGTTTTGGAACGTAAACAATGCTTTTGAAGTATCCTTTGTTGTTATCCTCACTTTGTTGTTTAGCGCGTCTGCATTGTTGTTGTAAAATTAAGCCACGAATAATTGCTGGCGGGAAACCGTTGTCGCTTAAAATGTTGGTCACTTTGATGGTATTTGAATGGTGGAATCTTTCGTCACTTAACGTGAAATTAAATTGGAAGCTGTGTTGAAGATTATGTGTTTGGCTTGGTTGGACCGGAAGTTGATCAGACGTCCTGATGCTGTTGGTTTTTGAAACCAATCAAACGACAATTGAGTGTCCATACGGTGGATTTTGACATCAAGGAACGATATAGAACTGTTATTTTCGTTTTCAACAGTGAACTGTAGTTTGGAGTGGAATCCGTTCAGGATCAATAATAAGTCTGCGACTTTATCTTTGTCATAAAAAATCCATGATTTCAACAAATTTAGTTTGGCTGATTTTGGTATGTCTGCTAATAGTATCCCATTTCTTTTTAATAATATTAATAGCCAATTGTACTGGGATGTTAGTAAATAATGAAATAACATCAAACGAGACCAATACATCATTACTTTGTAATTTAACATTTTTCGCTTTGTCAACAAATTCGTAAGAATTTTTTACAGTGTATTTTGTTTCGTTCGTCACTGATTGTAAGATTCTACCAACAAATCTGGAAAGCTCATAGCATGGTAAATTCAAAGATGATACAATAGGACGCATAGGCATGCTTGGTTTGTGCGTTTT
The DNA here is from genome assembly GCA_920104205.1 of Eupeodes latifasciatus. Lineage (NCBI taxonomy): Eukaryota > Metazoa > Arthropoda > Insecta > Diptera > Syrphidae > Eupeodes > Eupeodes latifasciatus. The sequence goes on from OV049927.1 coordinate 20,781,581, forward strand.
TGGTAGTCCGTAGATAGAGGGAAGCTGCGCGGTGTATGTTGTCATTTTGTTCTTTTGCTTATCATCTATGTGGTTGTTGTTGTTGAGCCACTTAACCAACTCATTGTTTCGGTTTTGTAGTGTTGTTGTTGGGTTATGTCTAACACGCCAATACGTACTTCGGTCAGAGAGAAGTACACTCATTTTGTCATCGTATTCATTACGCTCCATCGCTACAGTCACATTGCCTTTGTCCGCTGATAGAATAATAATATTTTTGTTTCGCTTAAGGAAAGAGATAGCTTGATTGTTGACATTAAGCACATATTTGGCAAACTGGTCGTTGTTTTGACTACGTTCAAACGAGTGCAACATATTACCATACTGTGCTCTGATCTGTTCTTGTTCTTGTTCCTTTTCGTCTTTCACTTCTCGTATTACTTCTTCTCCATCGGCTATTAACTGAAACAGAGGGAATGTTTTTTTGTCTATTGGTAGCGCAAATTTTTTTCCCAATGACAAAAGCCATTTAATTTCTAAAGGAAATTTGATGGTGGTTCTGTTATCAAACCATTTTTTGTGGAATACGATGTTGAATTTTTTCCACAGAGCCGATTTTAAGTCGTCTATTTTATGAATGTTCTTTTGTTGTTTACTATTGTAAATGTCTCGAAAAACTTGTTTTTGTTTCGTTGTGAATTGTTTATATTCATGTGGAGATAAATTTTCTTTGATGCGTTGGTCATGGAAGCGGAGTGAATTTTGTATGCGTTTAAGCTTGTGGTACATTTCCGAAATTTCAAGGTTAAGCACTTTCATGTGGAATTTGATTTGAATTTTGTCATAGATATGGAAAGATTCTTTGCTGGAGAAAAGTTGTGTGCTTTTAGACGAGTTATTTATATGATTTGGGATTAGTCCAGATTGTCGGCAAATGAGAAGAAATTTGAGGGATTGTTTGTGTGAGGCTAATTTTCTATGGGAGTTGCTGTATTGTTTCATGTTGTCACAAACTTGTCTGTCGTATTTATATTTGATGTGTTCATAAAAGTTCTTCATTGTGATGTTGTCTTCTGCTCGGCAAGCCGTCGGATGTTGAAATTAAAAGATAATGTATTGACCAATGAATATATACTTATGTGTATTGGAAAAATTAGGTTTTCCTTCGGCTTTTTTGGTCACTTTGATCGTTGCAATGAAACAAGGTTTTTACATTAGCTTTTCCCGACGTTTCGGCAGGGGTTGCTGCCTTCCTCAGGGGAACTTTATTACACATGAAATATAAAACACATAGTACAATATTGTGGACAACAAGAATAAGAAAAAACTTACAATTTAACAATTAAATTTTAAACAGTGTAAAAAAAAAAACACTTCTAATTAAGAAGTTCAGTCTATAACTACAAAAAACAAAGAGAAAACTTTTATGAAGAAACAAGTGAGCAGTATACAGATGATATACTCTGTGTGTCTTGCTTGGGATTCATATTGTTTTTGTTGTTCAGGATGTGGAGCGTTTCGAGCGTATATCGCTTAGAGGTATGTTTTTCCGTTTGAAGAACTTTAACACCATCGAAATCCGGAGAATGACCTTTGTCTATTGAATGGGCCGCCAATGCGGTCTTAGCCAGGTTATTGTTTTTGATGTCAGATTTGTGGTTGGACAATCTTTGGCGCAAGAATTGTTTGGTGGTTCCGATGTAGCAAAGGTTACATGTTTCGTCAGGTTTACCTTTGCAGTTTATTTTATAAATGACGTCAGTGCGTTTATCTCTGTTTTTTTTGGTCTTTAGTTTGGTGAAAAGGTGTCTAATTGTCTGGTTAGATTTGAAAGCCAATCGGACATCTTGGATGTTTTTGGTGACAACTTGCTTAAAACTCTCAGCCAGTTTTGGAACGTAAACAATGCTTTTGAAGTATCCTTTGTTGTTATCCTCACTTTGTTGTTTAGCGCGTCTGCATTGTTGTTGTAAAATTAAGCCACGAATAATTGCTGGCGGGAAACCGTTGTCGCTTAAAATTCTGGTCACTTTGATGGTATTTGAATGGTGGAATCTTTCGTCACTTAACGTGAAAACTTTGTTAATTAAATTGGAAGCTGTGTTGAAGATTATGTGTTTGGCTTGGTTGGACCAGAAGTTGATCAGACGTCCTGATGCTGTTGGTTTTTGAAACCAATCAAACGACAATTGAGTGTCCATACGGTGGATTTTGACATCAAGGAACGATATAGAACTGTTATTTTCGTTTTCAACAGTGAACTGTAGTTTGGAGTGGAATCCGTTCAGGATCAATAATAAGTCTGCGACTTTATCTTTGTCCATAACCGCAAATATGTCATCAACATATTTCACTATAAAATTTGGCTTTGCATTACATCCAGTTAAGCATTCGTCAAGTAAATGGTCCATAACTAAATTAAGCAAAAATCCATGATTTCAACAAATTTAGTTTGGCTGATTTTGGTATGTCTGCTAATAGTATCCCATTTCTTTTTAATAATATTAATAGCCAATTGTACTGGGATGTTAGTAAATAATGAAATAACATCAAACGAGACCAATACATCATTACTTTGTAATTTAACATTTTTCGCTTTGTCAACAAATTCGTAAGAATTTTTTACAGTGTATTTTGTTTCGTTCGTCACTGATTGTAAGATTCTACCAACAAATCTGGAAAGCTCATAGCATGGTAAATTCAAAGATGATACAATAGGACGCATAGGCATGCTTGGTTTGTGCGTTTTTGGTAGTCCGTAGATAGAGGGAAGCTGCGCGGTGTATGTTGTCATTTTGTTCTTTTGCTTATCATCTATGTGGTTGTTGTTGTTGAGCCACTTAACCAACTCATTGTTTCGGTTTTGTAGTGTTGTTGTTGGGTTATGTCTAACACGCCAATACGTACTTCGGTCAGAGAGAAGTACACTCATTTTGTCATCGTATTCATTACGCTCCATCGCTACAGTCACATTGCCTTTGTCCGCTGATAGAATAATAATATTTTTGTTTCGCTTAAGGAAAGAGATAGCTTGATTGTTGACATTAAGCACATATTTGGCAAACTGGTCGTTGTTTTGACTACGTTCAAACGAGTGCAACATATTACCATACTGTGCTCTGATCTGTTCTTGTTCTTGTTCCTTTTCGTCTTTCACTTCTCGTATTACTTCTTCTCCATCGGCTATTAACTGAAACAGAGGGAATGTTTTTTTGTCTATTGGTAGCGCAAATTTTTTTCCCAATGACAAAAGCCATTTAATTTCTAAAGGAAATTTGATGGTGGTTCTGTTATCAAACCATTTTTCGTGGAATACGATGTTGAATTTTTTCCACAGAGCCGATTTTAAGTCGTCTATTTTATGAATGTTCTTTTGTTGTTTACTATTGTAAATGTCTCGAAAAACTTGTTTTTGTTTCGTTGTGAATTGTTTATATTCATGTGGAGATAAATTTTCTTTGATGCGTTGGTCATGGAAGCGGAGTGAATTTTGTATGCGTTTAAGCTTGTGGTACATTTCCGAAATTTCAAGGTTAAGCACTTTCATGTGGAATTTGAGTTGAATTTTGTCATAGATATGGAAAGATTCTTTGCTGGAGAAAAGTTGTGTGCTTTTAGACGAGTTATTTATATGATTTGGGATTAGTCCAGATTGTCGGCAAATGAGAAGAAATTTGAGGGATTGTTTGTGTGAGGCTAATTTTCTATGGGAGTTGCTGTATTGTTTCATGTTGTCACAAACTTGTCTGTCGTATTTATATTTGATGTGTTCATAAAAGTTCTTCATTGTGATGTTGTCTTCTGCTCGGCAAGCCGTCGGATGTTGAAATTAAAAGATAATGTATTGACCAATGAATATATACTTATGTGTATTGGAAAAATTAGGTTTTCCTTCGGCTTTTTTGGTCACTTTGATCGTTGCAATGAAACAAGGTTGTTACATTAGCTTTTCCCGACGTTTCGGCAGGGGTTGCTGCCTTCCTCAGGGGAACTTTATTACACATGAAATATAAAACACATAGTACAATATTGTGGACAACAAGAATAAGAAAAAACTTACAATTTAACAATTAAATTTTAAACAGTGTAAAAAAAAAAACACTTCTAATTAAGAAGTTCAGTCTATAACTACAAAAAACAAAGAGAAAACTTTTATGAAGAAACAAGTGAGCAGTATACAGATGATATACTCTGTGTGTCTTGCTTGGGATTCATATTGTTTTTGTTGTTCAGGATGTGGAGCGTTTCGAGCGTATATCGCTTAGAGGTATGTTTTTCCGTTTGAAGAACTTTAACACCATCGAAATCCGGAGAATGACCTTTGTCTATTGAATGGGCCGCCAATGCGGTTTTAGCCAGGTTATTGTTTTTGATGTCAGATTTGTGGTTGGACAATCTTTGGCGCAAGAATTGTTTGGTGGTTCCGATGTAGCAAAGGTTACATGTTTCGTCAGGTTTACCTTTGCAGTTTATTTTATAAATGACGTCAGTGCGTTTATCTCTGTTTTTTTTGGTCTTTAGTTTGGTGAAAAGGTGTCTAATTGTCTGGTTAGATTTGAAAGCCAATCGGACATCTTGGATGTTTTTGGTGACAACTTGCTTAAAACTCTCAGCCAGTTTTGGAACGTAAACAATGCTTTTGAAGTATCCTTTGTTGTTATCCTCACTTTGTTGTTTAGCGCGTCTGCATTGTTGTTGTAAAATTAAGCCACGAATAATTGCTGGCGGGAAACCGTTGTCGCTTAAAATGTTGGTCACTTTGATGGTATTTGAATGGTGGAATCTTTCGTCACTTAACGTGAAATTAAATTGGAAGCTGTGTTGAAGATTATGTGTTTGGCTTGGTTGGACCGGAAGTTGATCAGACGTCCTGATGCTGTTGGTTTTTGAAACCAATCAAACGACAATTGAGTGTCCATACGGTGGATTTTGACATCAAGGAACGATATAGAACTGTTATTTTCGTTTTCAACAGTGAACTGTAGTTTGGAGTGGAATCCGTTCAGGATCAATAATAAGTCTGCGACTTTATCTTTGTCATAAAAAATCCATGATTTCAACAAATTTAGTTTGGCTGATTTTGGTATGTCTGCTAATAGTATCCCATTTCTTTTTAATAATATTAATAGCCAATTGTACTGGGATGTTAGTAAATAATGAAATAACATCAAACGAGACCAATACATCATTACTTTGTAATTTAACATTTTTCGCTTTGTCAACAAATTCGTAAGAATTTTTTACAGTGTATTTTGTTTCGTTCGTCACTGATTGTAAGATTCTACCAACAAATCTGGAAAGCTCATAGCATGGTAAATTCAAAGATGATACAATAGGACGCATAGGCATGCTTGGTTTGTGCGTTTTTGGTAGTCCGTAGATAGAGGGAAGCTGCGCGGTGTATGTTGTCATTTTGTTCTTTTGCTTATCATCTATGTGGTTGTTGTTGTTGAGCCACTTAACCAACTCATTGTTTCGGTTTTGTAGTGTTGTTGTTGGGTTATGTCTAACACGCCAATACGTACTTCGGTCAGAGAGAAGTACACTCATTTTGTCATCGTATTCATTACGCTCCATCGCTACAGTCACATTGCCTTTGTCCGCTGATAGAATAATAATATTTTTGTTTCGCTTAAGGAAAGAGATAGCTTGATTGTTGACATTAAGCACATATTTGGCAAATTGGTCGTTGTTTTGACTACGTTCAAACGAGTGCAACATATTACCATACTGTGCTCTGATCTGTTCTTGTTCTTGTTCCTTTTCGTCTGTCACTTCTCGTATTACTTCTTCTCCATCGGCTATTAACTGAAACAGAGGAAATGTTTTTTTGTCTATTGGTAGCGCAAATTTTTTTCCCAATGACAAAAGCCATTTAATTTCTAAAGGAAATTTGATGGTGGTTCTGTTATCAAACCATTTTTCGTGGAATACGATGTTGAATTTTTTCCACAGAGCCGATTTTAAGTCGTCTATTTTATGAATGTTCTTTTGTTGTTTACTATTGTAAATGTCTCGAAAAACTTGTTTTTGTTTCGTTGTGAATTGTTTATATTCATGTGGAGATAAACTTTCTTTGATGCGTTGGTCATGGAAGCGGAGTGAATTTTGTATGCGTTTAAGCTTGTGGTACATTTCCGAAATTTCAAGGTTAAGCACTTTCATGTGGAATTTGAGTTGAATTTTGTCATAGATATAGAAAGATTCTTTGCTGGAGAAAAGTTGTGTGCTTTTAGACGAGTTATTTATATGATTTGGGATTAGTCCAGATTGTCGGCAAATGAGAAGAAATTCGAGGGATTGTTTGTGTGAGGCTAATTTTCTATGGGAGTTGCTGTATTGTTTCATGTTGTCACAAACTTGTCTGTCGTATTTATATTTGATGTGTTCATAAAAGTTCTTCATTGTGATGTTGTCTTCTGCTCGGCAAGCCGTCCGATTTTGAAATTAAAAGATAATGTATTGACCAATGAATATATACTTATGTGTATTGGAAAAATTAGGTTTTCCTTCGGCTTTTTTGGTCACTTTGATCGTTGCAATGAAACAAGGTTGTTACATTAGCTTTTCCCGACGTTTCGGCAGGGGTTGCTGCCTTCCTCAGGGGAACTTTATTACACATGAAATATAAAACACATAGTACAATATTGTGGACAACAAGAATAAGAAAAAACTTACAATTTAACAATTAAATTTTAAACAGTGTAAAAAAAAACACTTCTAATTAAGAAGTTCAGTCTATAACTACAAAAAAACAAAGAGAAAACTTTTATGAAGAAACAAGTGAGCAGTATACAGATGATATACTCTGTGTGTCTTGCTTGCGATTCATATTGTTTTTGTTGTTCAGGATGTGGAGCGTTTCGAGCGTATATCGCTTAGAGGTATGTTTTTCCGTTTGAAGAACTTTAACACCATCGAAATCCGGAGAATGACCTTTGTCTATTGAATGGGCCGCCAATGCGGTTTTAGCCAGGTTATTGTTTTTGATGTCAGATTTGTGGTTGGACAATCTTTGGCGCAAGAATTGTTTGGTGGTTCCGATGTAGCAAAGGTTACATGTTTCGTCAGGTTTACCTTTGCAGTTTATTTTATAAATGACGTCAGTGCGTTTATCTCTGTCTATTTTGGTCTTTAGTTTGGTGAAAAGGTGTCTAATTGTCTGGTTAGATTTGAAAGCCAATCGGACATCTTAGATGTTTTTGGTGACAACTTGCTTAAAACTCTCAGCCAGTTTTGGAACGTAAACAATGCTTTTGAAGTATCCTTTGTTGTTATCCTCACTTTGTTGTTTAGCGCGTCTGCATTGTTGTTGTAAAATTAAGCCACGAATAATTGCTGGCGGGAAACCGTTGTCGCTTAAAATTCTGGTCACTTTGATGGTATTTGAATGGTGGAATCTTTCGTCACTTAACGTGAAAACTTTGTTAATTAAATTGGAAGCTGTGTTGAAGATTATGTGTTTGGCTTGGTTGGACCAGAAGTTGATCAGACGTCCTGATGCTGTTGGTTTTTGAAACCAATCAAACGACAATTGAGTGTCCATACGGTGGATTTTGACATCAAGGAACGATATAGAACTGTTATTTTCGTTTTCAACAGTGAACTGTAGTTTGGAGTGGAATCCGTTCAGGATCAATAATAAGTCTGCGACTTTATCTTTGTCCATAACCGCAAATATGTCATCAACATATTTCACTATAAAATTTGGCTTTGCATTACATCCAGTTAAGCATTCGTCAAGTAAATGGTCCATAACTAAATCAGCAATAGTGGGCGAAAGAGGATTACCCATTGGCATTCCAAAAATTTGTTTGTAGATAATGTCCTTAAACTGCAAATAGTTGTTGTCTTTTAAGCAAAAATCCATGATTTCAACAAATTTAGTTTGGCTGATTTTGGTATGTCTGCTAATAGTATCCCATTTCTTTTTAATAATATTAATAGCCAATTGTACTGGGATGTTAGTAAATAATGAAATAACATCAAACGAGACCAATACATCATTTCTTTGTAATTTAACATTTTTCGCTGTCAACAAATTCGTAAGAATTTTTTACAGTGTATTTTGTTTCGTTCGTCACTGATTGTAAGATTCTACCAACAAATCTGGAAAGCTCATAGCATGGTAAATTCAAAGATGATACAATAGGACGCATAGGCATGCTTGGTTTGTGCGTTTTTGGTAGTCCGTAGATAGAGGGAAGCTGCGCGGTGTATGTTGTCATTTTGTTCTTTTGCTTATCATCTATGTGGTTGTTGTTGTTGAGCCACTTAACCAACTCATTGTTTCGGTTTTGTAGTGTTGTTGTTGGGTTATGTCTAACACGCCAATACGTACTTCGGTCAGAGAGAAGTACACTCATTTTGTCATCGTATTCATTACGCTCCATCGCTACAGTCACATTGCCTTTGTCCGCTGATAGAATAATAATATTTTTGTTTCGCTTAAGGAAAGAGATAGCTTGATTGTTGACATTAAGCACATATTTGGCAAACTGGTCGTTGTTTTGACTACGTTCAAACGAGTGCAACATATTACCATACTGTGCTCTGATCTGTTCTTGTTGTTCCTTTTCGTCTTTCACTTCTCGTATTACTTCTTCTCCATCGGCTATTAACTGAAACAGAGGGAATGTTTTTTTGTCTATTGGTAGCGCAAATTTTTTTCCCAATGACAAAAGCCATTTAATTTCTAAAGGAAATTTGATGGTGGTTCTGTTATCAAACCATTTTTCGTGGAATACGATGTTGAATTTTTTCCACAGAGCCGATTTTAAGTCGTCTATTTTATGAATGTTCTTTTGTTGTTTACTATTGTAAATGTCTCGAAAAACTTGTTTTTGTTTCGTTGTGAATTGTTTATATTCATGTGGAGATAAATTTTCTTTGATGCGTTGGTCATGGAAGCGGAGTGAATTTTGTATGCGTTTAAGCTTGTGGTACATTTCCGAAATTTCAAGGTTAAGCACTTTCATGTGGAATTTGAGTTGAATTTTGTCATAGATATGGAAAGATTCTTTGCTGGAGAAAAGTTGTGTGCTTTTAGACGAGTTATTTATATGATTTGGGATTAGTCCAGATGGTCGGCAAATGAGAAGAAATTTGAGGGATTGTTTGTGTGAGGCTAATTTTCTATGGGAGTTGCTGTATTGTTTCATGTTGTCACAAACTTGTCTGTCGTATTTATATTTGATGTGTTCATAAAAGTTCTTCATTGTGATGTTGTCTTCTGCTCGGCAAGCCGTCGGATGTTGAAATTAAAAGATAATGTATTGACCAATGAATATATACTTATGTGTATTGGAAAAATTAGGTTTTCCTTCGGCTTTTTTGGTCACTTTGATCGTTGCAATGAAACAAGGTTGTTACATTAGCTTTTCCCGACGTTTCGGCAGGGGTTGCTGCCTTCCTCAGGGGAACTTTATTACACATGAAATATAAAACACATAGTACAATATTGTGGACAACAAGAATAAAAAAAATCTTACAATTTAACAATTAAATTTTAAACAGTGTAAAAAAAAACACTTCTAATTAAGAAGTTCAGTCTATAACTACAAAAAACAAAGAGAAAACTTTTATGAAGAAACAAGTGAGCAGTATACAGATGATATACTCTGTGTGTCTTGCTTGGGATTCATATTGTTTTTGTTGTTCAGGATGTGGAGCGTTTCGAGCGTATATCGCTTAGAGGTATGTTTTTCCGTTTGAAGAACTTTAACACCATCGAAATCCGGAGAATGACCTTTGTCTATTGAATGGGCCGCCAATGCGGTTTTAGCCAGGTTATTGTTTTTGATGTCAGATTTGTGGTTGGACAATCTTTGGCGCAAGAATTGTTTGGTGGTTCCGATGTAGCAAAGGTTACATGTTTCGTCAGGTTTACCTTTGCAGTTTATTTTATAAATGACGTCAGTGCGTTTATCTCTGTTTTTTTGGTCTTTAGTTTGGTGAAAAGGTGTCTAATTGTCTGGTTAGATTTGAAAGCCAATCGGACATCTTGGATGTTTTTGGTGACAACTTGCTTAAAACTCTCAGCCAGTTTTGGAACGTAAACAATGCTTTTGAAGTATCCTTTGTTGTTATCCTTACTTTGTTGTTTAGCGCGTCTGCATTGTTGTTGTAAAATTAAGCCACGAATAATTGCTGGCGGGAAACCGTTGTCGCTTAAAATTCTGGTCACTTTGATGGTATTTGAATGGTGGAATCTTTCGTCACTTAACGTGAAAACTTTGTTAATTAAATTGGAAGCTGTGTTGAAGACTATGTGTTTGGCTTGGTTGGACCAGAAGTTGATCAGACGTCCTGATGCTGTTGGTTTTTGAAACCAATCAAACGACAATTGAGTGTCCATACGGTGGATTTTGACATCAAGGAACGATATAGAACTGTTATTTTCGTTTTCAACAGTGAACTGTAGTTTGGAGTGGAATCCGTTCAGGATCAATAATAAGTCTGCGACTTTATCTTTGTCCATAACCGCAAATATGTCATCAACATATTTCACTATAAAATTTGGCTTTGCATTACATCCAGTTAAGCATTCGTCAAGTAAATGGTCCATAACTAAATCAGCAATAGTGGGCGAAAGAGGGTTACCCATTGGCATTCCAAAAATTTGTTTGTAGATAATGTCCTTAAACTGCAAATAGTTGTTGTCTTTTAAGCAAAAATCCATGATTTCAACAAATTTAGTTTGGCTGATTTTGGTATGTCTGCTAATAGTATCCCATTTCTTTTTAATAATATTAATAGCCAATTGTACTGGGATGTTAGTAAATAATGAAATAACATCAAACGAGACCAATACATCATTACTTTGTAATTTAACATTTTTCGCTTTGTCAACAAATTCGTAAGAATTTTTTACAGTGTATTTTGTTTCGTTCGTCACTGATTGTAAGATTCTACCAACAAATCTGGAAAGCTCATAGCATGGTAAATTCAAAGATGATACAATAGGACGCATAGGCATGCTTGGTTTGTGCGTTTTTGGTAGTCCGTAGATAGAGGGAAGCTGCGCGGTGTATGTTGTCATTTTGTTCTTTTGCTTATCATCTATGTGGTTGTTGTTGTTGAGCCACTTAACCAACTCATTGTTTCGGTTTTGTAGTGTTGTTGTTGGGTTATGTCTAACACGCCAATACGTACTTCGGTCAGAGAGAAGTACACTCATTTTGTCATCGTATTCATTACGCTCCATCGCTACAGTCACATTGCCTTTGTCCGCTGATAGAATAATAATATTTTTGTTTCGCTTAAGGAAAGAGATAGCTTGATTGTTGACATTAAGCACATATTTGGCAAACTGGTCGTTGTTTTGACTACGTTCAAACGAGTGCAACATATTACCATACTGTGCTCTGATCTGTTCTTGTTCTTGTTCCTTTTCGTCTTTCACTTCTCGTATTACTTCTTCTCCATCGGCTATTAACTGAAACAGAGGGAATGTTTTTTTGTCTATTGGTAGCGCAAATTTTTTTCCCAATGACAAAAGCCATTTAATTTCTAAAGGAAATTTGATGGTGGTTCTGTTATCAAACCATTTTTCGTGGAATACGATGTTGAATTTTTTCCACAGAGCCGATTTTAAGTCGTCTATTTTATGAATGTTCTTTTGTTGTTTACTATTGTAAATGTCTCGAAAAACTTGTTTTTGTTTCGTTGTGAATTGTTTATATTCATGTGGAGATAAATTTTCTTTGATGCGTTGGTCATGGAAGCGGAGTGAATTTTGTATGCGTTTAAGCTTGTGGTACATTTCCGAAATTTCAAGGTTAAGCACTTTCATGTGGAATTTGATTTGAATTTTGTCATAGATATGGAAAGATTCTTTGCTGGAGAAAAGTTGTGTGCTTTTAGACGAGTTATTTATATGATTTGGGATTAGTCCAGATTGTCGGCAAATGAGAAGAAATTTGAGGGATTGTTTGTGTGAGGCTAATTTTCTATGGGAGTTGCTGTATTGTTTCATGTTGTCACAAACTTGTCTGTCGTATTTATATTTGATGTGTTCATAAAAGTTCTTCATTGTGATGTTGTCTTCTGCTCGGCAAGCCGTCGGATGTTGAAATTAAAAGATAATGTATTGACCAATGAATATATACTTATGTGTATTGGAAAAATTAGGTTTTCCTTCGGCTTTTTTGGTCACTTTGATCGTTGCAATGAAACAAGGTTTTTACATTAGCTTTTCCCGACGTTTCGGCAGGGGTTGCTGCCTTCCTCAGGGGAACTTTATTACACATGAAATATAAAACACATAGTACAATATTGTGGACAACAAGAATAAGAAAAAACTTACAATTTAACAATTAAATTTTAAACAGTGTAAAAAAAAAACACTTCTAATTAAGAAGTTCAGTCTATAACTACAAAAAACAAAGAGAAAACTTTTATGAAGAAACAAGTGAGCAGTATACAGATGATATACTCTGTGTGTCTTGCTTGGGATTCATATTGTTTTTGTTGTTCAGGATGTGGAGCGTTTCGAGCGTATATCGCTTAGAGGTATGTTTTTCCGTTTGAAGAACTTTAACACCATCGAAATCCGGAGAATGACCTTTGTCTATTGAATGGGCCGCCAATGCGGTTTTAGCCAGATGTCAGATTTGTGGTTGGACAATCTTTGGCGCAAGAATTGTTTGGTGGTTCCGATGTAGCAAAGGTTACATGTTTCGTCAGGTTTACCTTTGCAGTTTATTTTATAAATGACGTCAGTGCGTTTATCTCTGTTTTTTGGTCTTTAGTTTGGTGAAAAGGTATCTAATTGTCTGGTTAGATTTGAAAGCCAATCGGACATCTTGGATGTTTTTGGTGACAACTTGCTTAAAACTCTCAGCCAGTTTTGGAACGTAAACAATGCTTTTGAAGTATCCTTTGTTGTTATCCTCACTTTGTTGTTTAGCGCGTCTGCATTGTTGTTGTAAAATTAAGCCACGAATAATTGCTGGCGGGAAACCGTTGTCGCTTAAAATGTTGGTCACTTTGATGGTATTTGAATGGTGGAATCTTTCGTCACTTAACGTGAAATTAAATTGGAAGCTGTGATGAAGATTATGTGTTTGGCTTGGTTGGACCGGAAGTTGATCAGACGTCCTGATGCTGTTGGTTTTTGAAACCAATCAAACGACAATTGAGTGTCCATACGGTGGATTTTGACATCAAGGAACGATATAGAACTGTTATTTTCGTTTTCAACAGTGAACTGTAGTTTGGAGTGGAATCCGTTCAGGATCAATAATAAGTCTGCGACTTTATCTTTGTCCATAACCGCAAATATGTCATCAACATATTTCACTATAAAATTTGGCTTTGCATTACATCCAGTTAAGCATTCGTCAAGTAAATGGTCCATAACTAAATCAGCAATAGTGGGCGAAAGAGGGTTACCCATTGGCATTCCAAAAATTTGTTTGTAGATAATGTCCTTAAACTGCAAATAGTTGTTGTCTTTTAAGCAAAAATCCATGATTTCAACAAATTTAGTTTGGCTGATTTTGGTATGTCTGCTAATAGTATCCCATTTCTTTTTAATAATATTAATAGCCAATTGTACTGGGATGTTAGTAAATAATGAAATAACATCAAACGAGACCAATACATCATTACTTTGTAATTTAACATTTTTCGCTTTGTCAACAAATTCGTAAGAATTTTTTACAGTGTATTTTGTTTCGTTCGTCACTGATTGTAAGATTCTACCAACAAATCTGGAAAGCTCATAGCATGGTAAATTCAAAGATGATACAATAGGACGCATAGGCATGCTTGGTTTGTGCGTTTTTGGTAGTCCGTAGATAGAGGGAAGCTGCGCGGTGTATGTTGTCATTTTGTTCTTTTGCTTATCATCTATGTGGTTGTTGTTGTTGAGCCACTTAACCAACTCATTGTTTCGGTTTTGTAGTGTTGTTGTTGGGTTATGTCTAACACGCCAATACGTACTTCGGTCAGAGAGAAGTACACTCATTTTGTCATCGTATTCATTACGCTCCATCGCTACAGTCACATTGCCTTTGTCCGCTGATAGAATAATAATATTTTTGTTTCGCTTAAGGAAAGAGATAGCTTGATTGTTGACATTAAGCACATATTTGGCAAACTGGTCGTTGTTTTGACTACGTTCAAACGAGTGCAACATATTACCATACTGTGCTCTGATCTGTTCTTGTTCTTGTTCCTTTTCGTCTTTCACTTCTCGTATTACTTCTTCTCCATCGGCTATTAACTGAAACAGAGGGAATGTTTTTTTGTCTATTGGTAGCGCAAATTTTTTTCCCAATGACAAAAGCCATTTAATTTCTAAAGGAAATTTGATGGTGGTTCTGTTATCAAACCATTTTTCGTGGAATACGATGTTGAATTTTTTCCACAGAGCCGATTTTAAGTCGTCTATTTTATGAATGTTCTTTTGTTGTTTACTATTGTAAATGTCTCGAAAAACTTGTTTTTGTTTCGTTGTGAATTGTTTATATTCATGTGGAGATAAATTTTCTTTGATGCGTTGGTCATGGAAGCGGAGTGAATTTTGTATGCGTTTAAGCTTGTGGTACATTTCCGAAATTTCAAGGTTAAGCACTTTCATGTGGAATTTGAGTTGAATTTTGTCATAGATATGGAAAGATTCTTTGCTGGAGAAAAGTTGTGTGCTTTTAGACGAGTTATTTATATGATTTGGGATTAGTCCAGATTGTCGGCAAATGAGAAGAAATTTGAGGGATTGTTTGTGTGAGGCTAATTTTCTATGGGAGTTGCTGTATTGTTTCATGTTGGCACAAACTTGTCTGTCGTATTTATATTTGATGTGTTCATAAAAGTTCTTCATTGTGATGTTGTCTTCTGCTCGGCAAGCCGTCCGATTTTGAAATTAAAAGATAATGTATTGACCAATGAATATATACTTATGTGTATTGGAAAAATTAGGTTTTCCTTCAGCTTTTTTGGTCACTTTGATCGTTGCAATGAAACAAGGTTGTTACATTAGCTTTTCCCGACGTTTCGGCAGGGGTTGCTGTCTTCCTCAGGGGAACTTTATTACACATGAAATATAAAACACATAGTACAATATTGTGGACAACAAGAATAAGAAAAAACTTACAATTTAACAATTAAATTTTAAACAGTGTAAAAAAAACACTTCTAATTAAGAAGTTCAGTCTATAACTACAAAAAAACAAAGAGAAAACTTTTATGAAGAAACAAGTGAGCAGTATACAGATGATATACTCTGTGTGTCTTGCTTGCGATTCATATTGTTTTTGTTGTTCAGGATGTGGAGCGTTTCGAGCGTATATCGCTTAGAGGTATGTTTTTCCGTTTGAAGAACTTTAACACCATCGAAATCCGGAGAATGACCTTTGTCTATTGAATGGGCCGCCAATGCGGTTTTAGCCAGGTTATTGTTTTTGATGTCAGATTTGTGGTTGGACAATCTTTGGCGCAAGAATTGTTTGGTGGTTCCGATGTAGCAAAGGTTACATGTTTCGTCAGGTTTACCTTTGCAGTTTATTTTATAAATGACGTCAGTGCGTTTATCTCTGTCTATTTTGGTCTTTAGTTTGGTGAAAAGGTGTCTAATTGTCTGGTTAGATTTGAAAGCCAATCGGACATCTTGGATGTTTTTGGTGACAACTTGCTTAAAACTCTCAGCCAGTTTTGGAACGTAAACAATGCTTTTGAAGTATCCTTTGTTGTTATCCTCACTTTGTTGTTTAGCGCGTCTGCATTGTTGTTGTAAAATTAAGCCACGAATAATTGCTGGCGGGAAACCGTTGTCGCTTAAAATGTTGGTCACTTTGATGGTATTTGAATGGTGGAATCTTTCGTCACTTAACGTGAAATTAAATTGGAAGCTGTGTTGAAGATTATGTGTTTGGCTTGGTTGGACCGGAAGTTGATCAGACGTCCTGATGCTGTTGGTTTTTGAAACCAATCAAACGACAATTGAGTGTCCATACGGTGGATTTTGACAGCAAGGAACGATATAGAACTGTTATTTTCGTTTTCAACAGTGAACTGTAGTTTGGAGTGGAATCCGTTCAGGATCAATAATAAGTCTGCGACTTTATCTTTGTCCATAACCGCAAATATGTCATCAACATATTTCACTATAAAATTTGGCTTTGCATTACATCCAGTTAAGCATTCGTCAAGTAAATGGTCCATAACTAAATCAGCAATAGTGGGCGAAAGAGGGTTACCCATTGGCATTCCAAAAATTTGTTTGTAGATAATGTCCTTAAACTGCAAATAGTTGTTGTCTTTTAAGCAAAAATCCATGATTTCAACAAATTTAGTTTGGCTGATTTTGGTATGTCTGCTAATAGTATCCCATTTCTTCTTAATAATATTAATAGCCAATTGTACTGGGATGTTAGTAAATAATGAAATAACATCAAACGAGACCAATACATCATTACTTTGTAATTTAACATTTTTCGCTTTGTCAACAAATTCGTAAGAATTTTTTACAGTGTATTTTGTTTCGTTCGTCACTGATTGTAAGATTCTACCAACAAATCTGGAAAGCTCATAGCATGGTAAATTCAAAGATGATACAATAGGACGCATAGGCATGCTTGGTTTGTGCGTTTTTGGTAGTCCGTAGATAGAGGGAAGCTGCGCGGTGTATGTTGTCATTTTGTTCTTTTGCTTATCATCTATGTGGTTGTTGTTGTTGAGCCACTTAACCAACTCATTGTTTCGGTTTTGTAGTGTTGTTGTTGGGTTATGTCTAACACGCCATTACGTACTTCGGTCAGAGAGAAGTACACTCATTTTGTCATCGTATTCATTACGCTCCATCGCTACAGTCACATTGCCTTTGTCCGCTGATAGAATAATAATATTTTTGTTTCGCTTAAGGAAAGAGATAGCTTGATTGTTGACATTAAGCACATATTTGGCAAACTGGTCGTTGTTTTGACTACGTTCAAACGAGTGCAACATATTACCATACTGTGCTCTGATCTGTTCTTGTTCTTGTTCCTTTTCGTCTTTCACTTCTCGTATTACTTCTTCTCCATCGGCTATTAACTGAAACAGAGGGAATGTTTTTTTGTCTATTGGTAGCGCAAATTTTTTTCCCAATGACAAAAGCCATTTAATTTCTAAAGGAAATTTGATGGTGGTTCTGTTATCAAACCATTTTTCGTGGAATACGATGTTGAATTTTTTCCACAGAGCCGATTTTAAGTCGTCTATTTTATGAATGTTCTTTTGTTGTTTACTATTGTAAATGTCTCGAAAAACTTGTTTTTGTTTCGTTGTGAATTGTTTATATTCATGTGGAGATAAATTTTCTTTGATGCGTTGGTCATGGAAGCGGAGTGAATTTTGTATGCGTTTAAGCTTGTGGTACATTTCCGAAATTTCAAGGTTAAGCACTTTCATGTGGAATTTGAGTTGAATTTTGTCATAGATATGGAAAGATTCTTTGCTGGAGAAAAGTTGTGTGCTTTTAGACGAGTTATTTATATGATTTGGGATTAGTCCAGATTGTCGGCAAATGAAAAGAAATTTGAGGGATTGTTTGTGTGAGGCTAATTTTCTATGGGAGTTGCTGTATTGTTTCATGTTGTCACAAACTTGTCTGTCGTATTTATATTTGATGTGTTCATAAAAGTTCTTCATTGTGATGTTGTCTTCTGCTCGGCAAGCCGTCCGATTTTGAAATTAAAAGATAATGTATTGACCAATGAATATATACTTATGTGTATTGGAAAAATTAGGTTTTCCTTCGGCTTTTTTGGTCACTTTGATCGTTGCAATGAAACAAGGTTGTTACATTAGCTTTTCCCGACGTTTCGGCAGGGGTTGCTGCCTTCCTCAGGGGAACTTTATTACACATGAAATATAAAACACATAGTACAATATTGTGGACAACAAGAATAAGAAAAAACTTACAATTTAACAATTAAATTTTAAACAGTGTAAAAAAAAACACTTCTAATTAAGAAGTTCAGTCTATAACTACAAAAAAACAAAGAGAAAACTTTTATGAAGAAACAAGTGAGCAGTATACAGGTGATATACTCTGTGTGTCTTGCTTGCGATTCATATTGTTTTTGTTGTTCAGGATGTGGAGCGTTTCGAGCGTATATCGCTTAGAGGTATGTTTTTCCGTTTGAAGAACTTTAACACCATCGAAATCCGGAGAATGACCTTTGTCTATTGAATGGGCCGCCAATGCGGTTTTAGCCAGGTTATTGTTTTTGATGTCAGATTTGTGGTTGGACAATCTTTGGCGCAAGAATTGTTTGGTGGTTCCGATGTAGCAAAGGTTACATGTTTCGTCAGGTTTACCTTTGCAGTTTATTTTATAAATGATGTCAGTGCGTTTATCTCTGTCTATTTTGGTCTTTAGTTTGGTGAAAAGGTGTCTAATTGTCTGGTTAGATTTGAAAGCCAATCGGACATCTTAGATGTTTTTGGTGACAACTTGCTTAAAACTCTCAGCCAGTTTTGGAACGTAAACAATGCTTTTGAAGTATCCTTTGTTGTTATCCTCACTTTGTTGTTTAGGTTTAGGTCACTTTGATGGTATTTGAAAGGTGGAATCTTTCGTCACTTAACGTGAAAACTTTGTTAATTAAATTGGAAGCTGTGTTGAAGATTTTGTGTTTGGCTTGGTTGGACCAGAAGTTGATCAGACGTCCTGATGCTGTTGGTTTTTGAAACCAATCAAACGACAATTGAGTGTCCATACGGTGGATTTTGACATCAAGGAACGATATAGAACTGTTATTTTCGTTTTCAACAGTGAACTGTAGTTTGGAGTGGAATCCGTTCAGGATCAAT
This sequence comes from Eupeodes latifasciatus, assembly GCA_920104205.1. Taxonomy (NCBI): domain Eukaryota; kingdom Metazoa; phylum Arthropoda; class Insecta; order Diptera; family Syrphidae; genus Eupeodes; species Eupeodes latifasciatus. Next base: position 20,800,361 of record OV049927.1, read on the forward strand.
AATAAGTCTGTATCTAATTGTCTGGTTAGATTTGAAAGCCAATCGGACATCTTGGATGTTTTTGGTGACAACTTGCTTAAAACTCTCAGCCAGTTTTGGAACGTAAACAATGCTTTTGAAGTATCCTTTGTTGTTATCCTCACTTTGTTGTTTAGCGCGTCTGCATTGTTGTTGTAAAATTAAGCCACGAATAATTGCTGGCGGGAAACCGTTGTCGCTTAAAATGTTGGTCACTTTGATGGTATTTGAATGGTGGAATCTTTCGTCACTTAACGTGAAATTAAATTGGAAGCTGTGATGAAGATTATGTGTTTGGCTTGGTTGGACCGGAAGTTGATCAGACGTCCTGATGCTGTTGGTTTTTGAAACCAATCAAACGACAATTGAGTGTCCATACGGTGGATTTTGACATCAAGGAACGATATAGAACTGTTATTTTCGTTTTCAACAGTGAACTGTAGTTTGGAGTGGAATCCGTTCAGGATCAATAATAAGTCTGCGACTTTATCTTTGTCCATAACCGCAAATATGTCATCAACATATTTCACTATAAAATTTGGCTTTGCATTACATCCAGTTAAGCATTCGTCAAGTAAATGGTCCATAACTAAATCAGCAATAGTGGGCGAAAGAGGGTTACCCATTGGCATTCCAAAAATTTGTTTGTAGATAATGTCCTTAAACTGCAAATAGTTGTTGTCTTTTAAGCAAAAATCCATGATTTCAACAAATTTAGTTTGGCTGATTTTGGTATGTCTGCTAATAGTATCCCATTTCTTTTTAATAATATTAATAGCCAATTGTACTGGGATGTTAGTAAATAATGAAATAACATCAAACGAGACCAATACATCATTACTTTGTAATTTAACATTTTTCGCTTTGTCAACAAATTCGTAAGAATTTTTTACAGTGTATTTTGTTTCGTTCGTCACTGATTGTAAGATTCTACCAACAAATCTGGAAAGCTCATAGCATGGTAAATTCAAAGATGATACAATAGGACGCATAGGCATGCTTGGTTTGTGCGTTTTTGGTAGTCCGTAGATAGAGGGAAGCTGCGCGGTGTATGTTGTCATTTTGTTCTTTTGCTTATCATCTATGTGGTTGTTGTTGTTGAGCCACTTAACCAACTCATTGTTTCGGTTTTGTAGTGTTGTTGTTGGGTTATGTCTAACACGCCAATACGTACTTCGGTCAGAGAGAAGTACACTCATTTTGTCATCGTATTCATTACGCTCCATCGCTACAGTCACATTGCCTTTGTCCGCTGATAGAATAATAATATTTTTGTTTCGCTTAAGGAAAGAGATAGCTTGATTGTTGACATTAAGCACATATTTGGCAAACTGGTCGTTGTTTTGACTACGTTCAAACGAGTGCAACATATTACCATACTGTGCTCTGATCTGTTCTTGTTCTTGTTCCTTTTCGTCTTTCACTTCTCGTATTACTTCTTCTCCATCGGCTATTAACTGAAACAGAGGGAATGTTTTTTTGTCTATTGGTAGCGCAAATTTTTTTCCCAATGACAAAAGCCATTTAATTTCTAAAGGAAATTTGATGGTGGTTCTGTTATCAAACCATTTTTCGTGGAATACGATGTTGAATTTTTTCCACAGAGCCGATTTTAAGTCGTCTATTTTATGAATGTTCTTTTGTTGTTTACTATTGTAAATGTCTCGAAAAACTTGTTTTTGTTTCGTTGTGAATTGTTTATATTCATGTGGAGATAAATTTTCTTTGATGCGTTGGTCATGGAAGCGGAGTGAATTTTGTATGCGTTTAAGCTTGTGGTACATTTCCGAAATTTCAAGGTTAAGCACTTTCATGTGGAATTTGAGTTGAATTTTGTCATAGATATGGAAAGATTCTTTGCTGGAGAAAAGTTGTGTGCTTTTAGACGAGTTATTTATATGATTTGGGATTAGTCCAGATTGTCGGCAAATGAGAAGAAATTTGAGGGATTGTTTGTGTGAGGCTAATTTTCTATGGGAGTTGCTGTATTGTTTCATGTTGGCACAAACTTGTCTGTCGTATTTATATTTGATGTGTTCATAAAAGTTCTTCATTGTGATGTTGTCTTCTGCTCGGCAAGCCGTCCGATTTTGAAATTAAAAGATAATGTATTGACCAATGAATATATACTTATGTGTATTGGAAAAATTAGGTTTTCCTTCAGCTTTTTTGGTCACTTTGATCGTTGCAATGAAACAAGGTTGTTACATTAGCTTTTCCCGACGTTTCGGCAGGGGTTGCTGTCTTCCTCAGGGGAACTTTATTACACATGAAATATAAAACACATAGTACAATATTGTGGACAACAAGAATAAGAAAAAACTTACAATTTAACAATTAAATTTTAAACAGTGTAAAAAAAACACTTCTAATTAAGAAGTTCAGTCTATAACTACAAAAAAACAAAGAGAAAACTTTTATGAAGAAACAAGTGAGCAGTATACAGATGATATACTCTGTGTGTCTTGCTTGCGATTCATATTGTTTTTGTTGTTCAGGATGTGGAGCGTTTCGAGCGTATATCGCTTAGAGGTATGTTTTTCCGTTTGAAGAACTTTAACACCATCGAAATCCGGAGAATGACCTTTGTCTATTGAATGGGCCGCCAATGCGGTTTTAGCCAGGTTATTGTTTTTGATGTCAGATTTGTGGTTGGACAATCTTTGGCGCAAGAATTGTTTGGTGGTTCCGATGTAGCAAAGGTTACATGTTTCGTCAGGTTTACCTTTGCAGTTTATTTTATAAATGACGTCAGTGCGTTTATCTCTGTCTATTTTGGTCTTTAGTTTGGTGAAAAGGTGTCTAATTGTCTGGTTAGATTTGAAAGCCAATCGGACATCTTGGATGTTTTTGGTGACAACTTGCTTAAAACTCTCAGCCAGTTTTGGAACGTAAACAATGCTTTTGAAGTATCCTTTGTTGTTATCCTCACTTTGTTGTTTAGCGCGTCTGCATTGTTGTTGTAAAATTAAGCCACGAATAATTGCTGGCGGGAAACCGTTGTCGCTTAAAATGTTGGTCACTTTGATGGTATTTGAATGGTGGAATCTTTCGTCACTTAACGTGAAATTAAATTGGAAGCTGTGTTGAAGATTATGTGTTTGGCTTGGTTGGACCGGAAGTTGATCAGACGTCCTGATGCTGTTGGTTTTTGAAACCAATCAAACGACAATTGAGTGTCCATACGGTGGATTTTGACAGCAAGGAACGATATAGAACTGTTATTTTCGTTTTCAACAGTGAACTGTAGTTTGGAGTGGAATCCGTTCAGGATCAATAATAAGTCTGCGACTTTATCTTTGTCCATAACCGCAAATATGTCATCAACATATTTCACTATAAAATTTGGCTTTGCATTACATCCAGTTAAGCATTCGTCAAGTAAATGGTCCATAACTAAATCAGCAATAGTGGGCGAAAGAGGGTTACCCATTGGCATTCCAAAAATTTGTTTGTAGATAATGTCCTTAAACTGCAAATAGTTGTTGTCTTTTAAGCAAAAATCCATGATTTCAACAAATTTAGTTTGGCTGATTTTGGTATGTCTGCTAATAGTATCCCATTTCTTCTTAATAATATTAATAGCCAATTGTACTGGGATGTTAGTAAATAATGAAATAACATCAAACGAGACCAATACATCATTACTTTGTAATTTAACATTTTTCGCTTTGTCAACAAATTCGTAAGAATTTTTTACAGTGTATTTTGTTTCGTTCGTCACTGATTGTAAGATTCTACCAACAAATCTGGAAAGCTCATAGCATGGTAAATTCAAAGATGATACAATAGGACGCATAGGCATGCTTGGTTTGTGCGTTTTTGGTAGTCCGTAGATAGAGGGAAGCTGCGCGGTGTATGTTGTCATTTTGTTCTTTTGCTTATCATCTATGTGGTTGTTGTTGTTGAGCCACTTAACCAACTCATTGTTTCGGTTTTGTAGTGTTGTTGTTGGGTTATGTCTAACACGCCATTACGTACTTCGGTCAGAGAGAAGTACACTCATTTTGTCATCGTATTCATTACGCTCCATCGCTACAGTCACATTGCCTTTGTCCGCTGATAGAATAATAATATTTTTGTTTCGCTTAAGGAAAGAGATAGCTTGATTGTTGACATTAAGCACATATTTGGCAAACTGGTCGTTGTTTTGACTACGTTCAAACGAGTGCAACATATTACCATACTGTGCTCTGATCTGTTCTTGTTCTTGTTCCTTTTCGTCTTTCACTTCTCGTATTACTTCTTCTCCATCGGCTATTAACTGAAACAGAGGGAATGTTTTTTTGTCTATTGGTAGCGCAAATTTTTTTCCCAATGACAAAAGCCATTTAATTTCTAAAGGAAATTTGATGGTGGTTCTGTTATCAAACCATTTTTCGTGGAATACGATGTTGAATTTTTTCCACAGAGCCGATTTTAAGTCGTCTATTTTATGAATGTTCTTTTGTTGTTTACTATTGTAAATGTCTCGAAAAACTTGTTTTTGTTTCGTTGTGAATTGTTTATATTCATGTGGAGATAAATTTTCTTTGATGCGTTGGTCATGGAAGCGGAGTGAATTTTGTATGCGTTTAAGCTTGTGGTACATTTCCGAAATTTCAAGGTTAAGCACTTTCATGTGGAATTTGAGTTGAATTTTGTCATAGATATGGAAAGATTCTTTGCTGGAGAAAAGTTGTGTGCTTTTAGACGAGTTATTTATATGATTTGGGATTAGTCCAGATTGTCGGCAAATGAAAAGAAATTTGAGGGATTGTTTGTGTGAGGCTAATTTTCTATGGGAGTTGCTGTATTGTTTCATGTTGTCACAAACTTGTCTGTCGTATTTATATTTGATGTGTTCATAAAAGTTCTTCATTGTGATGTTGTCTTCTGCTCGGCAAGCCGTCCGATTTTGAAATTAAAAGATAATGTATTGACCAATGAATATATACTTATGTGTATTGGAAAAATTAGGTTTTCCTTCGGCTTTTTTGGTCACTTTGATCGTTGCAATGAAACAAGGTTGTTACATTAGCTTTTCCCGACGTTTCGGCAGGGGTTGCTGCCTTCCTCAGGGGAACTTTATTACACATGAAATATAAAACACATAGTACAATATTGTGGACAACAAGAATAAGAAAAAACTTACAATTTAACAATTAAATTTTAAACAGTGTAAAAAAAAACACTTCTAATTAAGAAGTTCAGTCTATAACTACAAAAAAACAAAGAGAAAACTTTTATGAAGAAACAAGTGAGCAGTATACAGGTGATATACTCTGTGTGTCTTGCTTGCGATTCATATTGTTTTTGTTGTTCAGGATGTGGAGCGTTTCGAGCGTATATCGCTTAGAGGTATGTTTTTCCGTTTGAAGAACTTTAACACCATCGAAATCCGGAGAATGACCTTTGTCTATTGAATGGGCCGCCAATGCGGTTTTAGCCAGGTTATTGTTTTTGATGTCAGATTTGTGGTTGGACAATCTTTGGCGCAAGAATTGTTTGGTGGTTCCGATGTAGCAAAGGTTACATGTTTCGTCAGGTTTACCTTTGCAGTTTATTTTATAAATGATGTCAGTGCGTTTATCTCTGTCTATTTTGGTCTTTAGTTTGGTGAAAAGGTGTCTAATTGTCTGGTTAGATTTGAAAGCCAATCGGACATCTTAGATGTTTTTGGTGACAACTTGCTTAAAACTCTCAGCCAGTTTTGGAACGTAAACAATGCTTTTGAAGTATCCTTTGTTGTTATCCTCACTTTGTTGTTTAGGTTTAGGTCACTTTGATGGTATTTGAAAGGTGGAATCTTTCGTCACTTAACGTGAAAACTTTGTTAATTAAATTGGAAGCTGTGTTGAAGATTTTGTGTTTGGCTTGGTTGGACCAGAAGTTGATCAGACGTCCTGATGCTGTTGGTTTTTGAAACCAATCAAACGACAATTGAGTGTCCATACGGTGGATTTTGACATCAAGGAACGATATAGAACTGTTATTTTCGTTTTCAACAGTGAACTGTAGTTTGGAGTGGAATCCGTTCAGGATCAATAATAAGTCTGCGACTTTATCTTTGTCCATAACCGCAAATATGTCATCAACATATTTCACTATAAAATTTGGCTTTGCATTACATCCAGTTAAGCATTCGTCAAGTAAATGGTCCATAACTAAATCAGCAATAGTGGGCGAAAGAGGGTTACCCATTGGCATTCCAAAAATTTGTTTGTAGATAATGTCCTTAAACTGCAAATAGTTGTTGTCTTTTAAGCAAAAATCCATGATTTCAACAAATTTAGTTTGGCTGATTTTGGTATGTCTGCTAATAGTATCCCATTTCTTTTTAATAATATTAATAGCCAATTGTACTGGGATGTTAGTAAATAATGAAATAACATCAAACGAGACCAATACATCATTACTTTGTAATTTAACATTTTTCGCTTTGTCAACAAATTCGTAAGAATTTTTTACAGTGTATTTTGTTTCGTTCGTCACTGATTGTAAGATTCTACCAACAAATCTGGAAAGCTCATAGCATGGTAAATTCAAAGATGATACAATAGGACGCATAGGCATGCTTGGTTTGTGCGTTTTTGGTAGTCCGTAGATAGAGGGAAGCTGCGCGGTGTATGTTGTCATTTTGTTCTTTTGCTTATCATCTATGTGGTTGTTGTTGTTGAGCCACTTAACCAACTCATTGTTTCGGTTTTGTAGTGTTGTTGTTGGGTTATGTCTAACACGCCAATACGTACTTCGGTCAGAGAGAAGTACACTCATTTTGTCATCGTATTCATTACGCTCCATCGCTACAGTCACATTGCCTTTGTCCGCTGATAGAATAATAATATTTTTGTTTCGCTTAAGGAAAGAGATAGCTTGATTGTTGACATTAAGCACATATTTGGCAAACTGGTCGTTGTTTTGACTACGTTCAAACGAGTGCAACATATTACCATACTGTGCTCTGATCTGTTCTTGTTCTTGTTCCTTTTCGTCTTTCACTTCTCGTATTACTTCTTCTCCATCGGCTATTAACTGAAACAGAGGGAATGTTTTTTTGTCTATTGGTAGCGCAAATTTTTTTCCCAATGACAAAAGCCATTTAATTTCTAAAGGAAATTTGATGGTGGTTCTGTTATCAAACCATTTTTCGTGGAATACGATGTTGAATTTTTTCCACAGAGCCGATTTTAAGTCGTCTATTTTATGAATGTTCTTTTGTTGTTTACTATTGTAAATGTCTCGAAAAACTTGTTTTTGTTTCGTTGTGAATTGTTTATATTCATGTGGAGATAAATTTTCTTTGATGCGTTGGTCATGGAAGCGGAGTGAATTTTGTATGCGTTTAAGCTTGTGGTACATTTCCGAAATTTCAAGGTTAAGCACTTTCATGTGGAATTTGAGTTGAATTTTGTCATAGATATGGAAAGATTCTTTGCTGGAGAAAAGTTGTGTGCTTTTAGACGAGTTATTTATATGATTTGGGATTAGTCCAGATTGTCGGCAAATGAAAAGAAATTTGAGGGATTGTTTGTGTGAGGCTAATTTTCTATGGGAGTTGCTGTATTGTTTCATGTTGTCACAAACTTGTCTGTCGTATTTATATTTGATGTGTTCATAAAAGTTCTTCATTGTGATGTTGTCTTCTGCTCGGCAAGCCGTCCGATTTTGAAATTAAAAGATAATGTATTGACCAATGAATATATACTTATGTGTATTGGAAAAATTAGGTTTTCCTTCGGCTTTTTTGGTCACTTTGATCGTTGCAATGAAACAAGGTTGTTACATTAGCTTTTCCCGACGTTTCGGCAGGGGTTGCTGCCTTCCTCAGGGGAACTTTATTACACATGAAATATAAAACACATAGTACAATATTGTGGACAACAAGAATAAGAAAAAACTTACAATTTAACAATTAAATTTTAAACAGTGTAAAAAAAAACACTTCTAATTAAGAAGTTCAGTCTATAACTACAAAAAAACAAAGAGAAAACTTTTATGAAGAAACAAGTGAGCAGTATACAGGTGATATACTCTGTGTGTCTTGCTTGGGATTCATATTGTTTTTGTTGTTCAGGATGTGGAGCGTTTCGAGCGTATATCGCTTAGAGGTATGTTTTTCCGTTTGAAGAACTTTAACACCATCGAAATCCGGAGAATGACCTTTGTCTATTGAATGGGCCGCCAATGCGGTTTTAGCCAGGTTATTGTTTTTGATGTCAGATTTGTGGTTGGACAATCTTTGGCGCAAGAATTGTTTGGTGGTTCCGATGTAGCAAAGGTTACATGTTTCGTCAGGTTTACCTTTGCAGTTTATTTTATAAATGATGTCAGTGCGTTTATCTCTGTCTATTTTGGTCTTTAGTTTGGTGAAAAGGTGTCTAATTGTCTGGTTAGATTTGAAAGCCAATCGGACATCTTAGATGTTTTTGGTGACAACTTGCTTAAAACTCTCAGCCAGTTTTGGAACGTAAACAATGCTTTTGAAGTATCCTTTGTTGTTATCCTCACTTTGTTGTTTAGGTTTAGGTCACTTTGATGGTATTTGAATGGTGGAATCTTTCGTCACTTAACGTGAAAACTTTGTTAATTAAATTGGAAGCTGTGTTGAAGATTTTGTGTTTGGCTTGGTTGGACCAGAAGTTGATCAGACGTCCTGATGCTGTTGGTTTTTGAAACCAATCAAACGACAATTGAGTGTCCATACGGTGGATTTTGACATCAAGGAACGATATAGAACTGTTATTTTCGTTTTCAACAGTGAACTGTAGTTTGGAGTGGAATCCGTTCAGGATCAATAATAAGTCTGCGACTTTATCTTTGTCCATAACCGCAAATATGTCATCAACATATTTCACTATAAAATTTGGCTTTGCATTACATCCAGTTAAGCATTCGTCAAGTAAATGGTCCATAACTAAATCAGCAATAGTGGGCGAAAGAGGGTTACCCATTGGCATTCCAAAAATTTGTTTGTAGATAATGTCCTTAAACTGCAAATAGTTGTTGTCTTTTAAGCAAAAATCCATGATTTCAACAAATTTAGTTTGGCTGATTTTGGTATGTCTGCTAATAGTATCCCATTTCTTTTTAATAATATTAATAGCCAATTGTACTGGGATGTTAGTAAATAATGAAATAACATCAAACGAGACCAATACATCATTACTTTGTAATTTAACATTTTTCGCTTTGTCAACAAATTCGTAAGAATTTTTTACAGTGTATTTTGTTTCGTTCGTCACTGATTGTAAGATTCTACCAACAAATCTGGAAAGCTCATAGCATGGTAAATTCAAAGATGAATAGGACGCATAGGCATGCTTGGTTTGTGCGTTTTTGGTAGTCCGTAGATAGAGGGAAGCTGCGCGGTGTATGTTGTCATTTTGTTCTTTTGCTTATCATCTATGTGGTTGTTGTTGTTGAGCCACTTAACCAACTCATTGTTTCGGTTTTGTAGTGTTGTTGTTGGGTTATGGCTAACACGCCAATACGTACTTCGGTCAGAGAGAAGTACACTCATTTTGTCATCGTATTCATTACGCTCCATCGCTACAGTCACATTGCCTTTGTCCGCTGATAGAATAATAATATTTTTGTTTCGCTTAAGGAAAGAGATAGCTTGATTGTTGACATTAAGCACATATTTGGCAAACTGGTCGTTGTTTTGACTACGTTCAAACGAGTGCAACTTATTACCATACTGTGCTCTGATCTGTTCTTGTTCTTGTTCCTTTTCGTCTTTCACTTCTCGTATTACTTCTTCTCCATCGGCTATTAACTGAAACAGAGGGAATGTTTTTTTGTCTATTGGTAGCGCAAATTTTTTTCCCAATGACAAAAGCCATTTAATTTCTAAAGGAAATTTGATGGTGGTTCTGTTATCAAACCATTTTTCGTGGAATACGATGTTGAATTTTTTCCACAGAGCCGATTTTAAGTCGTCTATTTTATGAATGTTCTTTTGTTGTTTACTATTGTAAATGTCTCGAAAAACTTGTTTTTGTTTCGTTGTGAATTGTTTATATTCATGTGGAGATAAATTTTCTTTGATGCGTTGGTCATGGAAGCGGAGTGAATTTTGTATGCGTTTAAGCTTGTGGTACATTTCCGAAATTTCAAGGTTAAGCACTTTCATGTGGAATTTGAGTTGAATTTTGTCATAGATATGGAAAGATTCTTTGCTGGAGAAAAGTTGTGTGCTTTTAGACGAGTTATTTATATGATTTGGGATTAGTCCAGATTGTCGGCAAATGAGAAGAAATTTGAGGGATTGTTTGTGTGAGGCTAATTTTCTATGGGAGTTGCTGTATTGTTTCATGTTGTCACAAACTTGTCTGTCGTATTTATATTTGATGTGTTCATAAAAGTTCTTCATTGTGATGTTGTCTTCTGCTCGGCAAGCCGTCGGATGTTGAAATTAAAAGATAATGTATTGACCAATGAATATATACTTATGTGTATTGGAAAAATTAGGTTTTCCTTCGGCTTTTTTGGTCACTTTGATCGTTGCAATGAAACAAGGTTGTTACATTAGCTTTTCCCGACGTTTCGGCAGGGGTTGCTGCCTTCCTCAGGGGAACTTTATTACACATGAAATATAAAACACATAGTACAATATTGTGGACAACAAGAATAAGAAAAAACTTACAATTTAACAATTAAATTTTAAACAGTGTAAAAAAAAAACACTTCTAATTAAGAAGTTCAGTCTATAACTACAAAAAACAAAGAGAAAACTTTTATGAAGAAACAAGTGAGCAGTATACAGATGATATACTCTGTGTGTCTTGCTTGGGATTCATATTGTTTTTGTTGTTCAGGATGTGGAGCGTTTCGAGCGTATATCGCTTAGAGGTATGTTTTTCCGTTTGAAGAACTTTAACACCATCGAAATCCGGAGAATGACCTTTGTCTATTGAATGGGCCGCCAATGCGGTTTTAGCCAGGTTATTGTTTTTGATGTCAGATTTGTGGTTGGACAATCTTTGGCGCAAGAATTGTTTGGTGGTTCCGATGTAGCAAAGGTTACATGTTTCGTCAGGTTTACCTTTGCAGTTTATTTTATAAATGACGTCAGTGCGTTTATCTCTGTTTTTTTGGTCTTTAGTTTGGTGAAAAGGTGTCTAATTGTCTGGTTAGATTTGAAAGCCAATCGGACATCTTGGATGTTTTTGGTGACAACTTGCTTAAAACTCTCAGCCAGTTTTGGAACGTAAACAATGCTTTTGAAGTATCCTTTGTTGTTATCCTCACTTTGTTGTTTAGCGCGTCTGCATTGTTGTTGTAAAATTAAGCCACGAATAATTGCTGGCTGGAAACCGTTGTCGCTTAAAATTCTGGTCACTTTGATGGTATTTGAATGGTGGAATCTTTCGTCACTTAACGTGAAAACTTTGTTAATTAAATTGGAAGCTGTGTTGAAGATTATGTGTTTGGCTTGGTTGGACCAGAAGTTGATCAGACGTCCTGATGCTGTTGGTTTTTGAAACCAATCAAACGACAATTGAGTGTCCATACGGTGGATTTTGACATCAAGGAACGATATAGAACTGTTATTTTCGTTTTCAACAGTGAACTGTAGTTTGGAGTGGAATCCGTTCAGGATCAATAATAAGTCTGCGACTTTATCTTTGTCCATAACCGCAAATATGTCATCAACATATTTCACTATAAAATTTGGCTTTGCATTACATCCAGTTAAGCATTCGTCAAGTAAATGGTCCATAACTAAATCAGCAATAGTGGGCGAAAGAGGGTTACCCATTGGCATTCCAAAAATTTGTTTGTAGATAATGTCCTTAAACTGCAAATAGTTGTTGTCTTTTAAGCAAAAATCCATGATTTCAACAAATTTAGTTTGGCTGATTTTGGTATGTCTGCTAATAGTATCCCATTTCTTTTTAATAATATTAATAGCCAATTGTACTGGGATGTTAGTAAATAATGAAATAACATCAAACGAGACCAATACATCATTACTTTGTAATTTAACATTTTTCGCTTTGTCAACAAATTCGTAAGAATTTTTTACAGTGTATTTTGTTTCGTTCGTCACTGATTGTAAGATTTTACCAACAAATCTGGAAAGCTCATAGCATGGTAAATTCAAAGATGATACAATAGGACGCATAGGCATGCTTGGTTTGTGCGTTTTTGGTAGTCCGTAGATAGAGGGAAGCTGCGCGGTGTATGTTGTCATTTTGTTCTTTTGCTTATCATCTATGTGGTTGTTGTTGTTGAGCCACTTAACCAACTCATTGTTTCGGTTTTGTAATGTTGTTGTTGGGTTATGTCTAACACGCCAATACGTACTTCGGTCAGAGAGAAGTACACTCATTTTGTCATCGTATTCATTACGCTCCATCGCTACAGTCACATTGCCTTTGTCCGCTGATAGAATAATAATATTTTTGTTTCGCTTAAGGAAAGAGATAGCTTGATTGTTGACATTAAGCACATATTTGGCAAACTGGTCGTTGTTTTGACTACGTTCAAACGAGTACAACATATTACCATACTGTGCTCTGATCTGTTCTTGTTCTTGTTCCTTTTCGTCTTTCACTTCTCGTATTACTTCTTCTCCATCGGCTATTAACTGAAACAGAGGGAATGTTTTTTTGTCTATTGGTAGCGCAAATTTTTTTCCCAATGACAAAAGCCATTTAATTTCTAAAGGAAATTTGATGGTGGTTCTGTTATCAAACCATTTTTCGTGGAATATGATGTTGAATTTTTTCCACAGAGCCGATTTTAAGTCGTCTATTTTATGAATGTTCTTTTGTTGTTTACTATTGTAAATGTCTCGAAAAACTTGTTTTTGTTTCGTTGTGAATTGTTTATATTCATGTGGAGATAAATTTTCTTTGATGCGTTGGTCATGGAAGCGGAGTGAATTTTGTATGCGTTTAAGCTTGTGGTACATTTCCGAAATTTCAAGGTTAAGCACTTTCATGTGGAATTTGAGTTGAATTTTGTCATAGATATGGAAAGATTCTTTGCTGGAGAAAAGTTGTGTGCTTTTAGACGAGTTATTTATATGATTTGGGATTAGTCCAGATTGTCGGCAAATGAGAAGAAATTTGAGGGATTGTTTGTGTGAGGCTAATTTTCTATGGGAGTTGCTGTATTGTTTCATGTTGTCACAAACTTGTCTGTCGTATTTATATTTGATGTGTTCATAAAAGTTCTTCATTGTGATGTTGTCTTCTGCTCGGCAAGCCGTCGGATGTTGAAATTAAAAGATAATGTATTGACCAATGAATATATACTTATGTGTATTGGAAAAATTAGGTTTTCCTTCGGCTTTTTTGGTCACTTTGATCGTTGCAATGAAACAAGGTTGTTACATTAGCTTTTCCCGACGTTTCGGCAGGGGTTGCTGCCTTCCTCAGGGGAACTTTATTACACATGAAATATAAAACACATAGTACAATATTGTGGACAACAAGAATAAGAAAAAACTTACAATTTAACAATTAAATTTTAAACAGTGTAAAAAAAAAAACACTTCTAATTAAGAAGTTCAGTCTATAACTACAAAAAACAAAGAGAAAACTTTTATGAAGAAACAAGTGAGCAGTATACAGATGATATACTCTGTGTGTCTTGCTTGGGATTCATATTGTTTTTGTTGTTCAGGATGTGGAGCGTTTCGAGCGTATATCGCTTAGAGGTATGTTTTTCCGTTTGAAGAACTTTAACACCATCGAAATCCGGAGAATGACCTTTGTCTATTGAATGGGCCGCCAATGCGGTTTTAGCCAGGTTATTGTTTTTGATGTCAGATTTGTGGTTGGACAATCTTTGGCGCAAGAATTGTTTGGTGGTTCCGATGTAGCAAAGGTTACATGTTTCGTCAGGTTTACCTTTGCAGTTTATTTTATAAATGACGTCAGTGCGTTTATCTCTGTTTTTTTTTGGTCTTTAGTTTGGTGAAAAGGTGTCTAATTGTCTGGTTAGATTTGAAAGCCAATCGGACATCTTGGATGTTTTTGGTGACAACTTGCTTAAAACTCTCAGCCAGTTTTGGAACGTAAACAATGCTTTTGAAGTATCCTTTGTTGTTATCCTCACTTTGTTGTTTAGCGCGTCTGCATTGTTGTTGTAAAATTAAGCCACGAATAATTGCTGGCGGGAAACCGTTGTCGCTTAAAATGTTGGTCACTTTGATGGTATTTGAATGGTGGAATCTTTCGTCACTTAACGTGAAATTAAATTGGAAGCTGTGTTGAAGATTATGTGTTTGGCTTGGTTGGACCGGAAGTTGATCAGACGTCCTGATGCTGTTGGTTTTTGAAACCAATCAAACGACAATTGAGTGTCCATACGGTGGATTTTGACATCAAGGAACGATATAGAACTGTTATTTTCGTTTTCAACAGTGAACTGTAGTTTGGAGTGGAATCCGTTCAGGATCAATAATAAGTCTGCAACTTTATCTTTGTCCATAACCGCAAATATGTCATCAACATATTTCACTATAAAATTTGGCTTTGCATTACATCCAGTTAAGCATTCGTCAAGTAAATGGTCCATAACTAAATCAGCAATAGTGGGCGAAAGAGGGTTACCCATTGGCATTCCAAAAATTTGTTTGTAGATAATGTCCTTAAACTGCAAATAGTTGTTGTCTTTTAAGCAAAAATCCATGATTTCAACAAATTTAGTTTGGCTGATTTTGGTATGTCTGCTAATAGTATCCCATTTCTTTTTAATAATATTAATAGCCAATTGTACTGGGATGTTAGTAAATAATGAAATAACATCAAACGAGACCAATACATCATTACTTTGTAATTTAACATTTTTCGCTTTGTCAACAAATTCGTAAGAATTTTTTACAGTGTATTTTGTTTCGTTCGTCACTGATTGTAAGATTCTACCAACAAATCTGGAAAGCTCATAGCATGGTAAATTCAAAGATGAATAGGACGCATAGGCATGCTTGGTTTGTGCGTTTTTGGTAGTCCGTAGATAGAGGGAAGCTGCGCGGTGTATGTTGTCATTTTGTTCTTTTGCTTATCATCTATGTGGTTGTTGTTGTTGAGCCACTTAACCAACTCATTGTTTCGGTTTTGTAGTGTTGTTGTTGGGTTATGGCTAACACGCCAATACGTACTTCGGTCAGAGAGAAGTACACTCATTTTGTCATCGTATTCATTACGCTCCATCGCTACAGTCACATTGCCTTTGTCCGCTGATAGAATAATAATATTTTTGTTTCGCTTAAGGAAAGAGATAGCTTGATTGTTGACATTAAGCACATATTTGGCAAACTGGTCGTTGTTTTGACTACGTTCAAACGAGTGCAACTTATTACCATACTGTGCTCTGATCTGTTCTTGTTCTTGTTCCTTTTCGTCTTTCACTTCTCGTATTACTTCTTCTCCATCGGCTATTAACTGAAACAGAGGGAATGTTTTTTTGTCTATTGGTAGCGCAAATTTTTTTCCCAATGACAAAAGCCATTTAATTTCTAAAGGAAATTTGATGGTGGTTCTGTTATCAAACCATTTTTCGTGGAATACGATGTTGAATTTTTTCCACAGAGCCGATTTTAAGTCGTCTATTTTATGAATGTTCTTTTGTTGTTTACTATTGTAAATGTCTCGAAAAACTTGTTTTTGTTTCGTTGTGAATTGTTTATATTCATGTGGAGATAAATTTTCTTTGATGCGTTGGTCATGGAAGCGGAGTGAATTTTGTATGCGTTTAAGCTTGTGGTACATTTCCGAAATTTCAAGGTTAAGCACTTTCATGTGGAATTTGAGTTGAATTTTGTCATAGATATGGAAAGATTCTTTGCTGGAGAAAAGTTGTGTGCTTTTAGACGAGTTATTTATATGATTTGGGATTAGTCCAGATTGTCGGCAAATGAGAAGAAATTTGAGGGATTGTTTGTGTGAGGCTAATTTTCTATGGGAGTTGCTGTATTGTTTCATGTTGTCACAAACTTGTCTGTCGTATTTATATTTGATGTGTTCATAAAAGTTCTTCATTGTGATGTTGTCTTCTGCTCGGCAAGCCGTCGGATGTTGAAATTAAAAGATAATGTATTGACCAATGAATATATACTTATGTGTATTGGAAAAATTAGGTTTTCCTTCGGCTTTTTTGGTCACTTTGATCGTTGCAATGAAACAAGGTTGTTACATTAGCTTTTCCCGACGTTTCGGCAGGGGTTGCTGCCTTCCTCAGGGGAACTTTATTACACATGAAATATAAAACACATAGTACAATATTGTGGACAACAAGAATAAGAAAAAACTTACAATTTAACAATTAAATTTTAAACAGTGTAAAAAAAAAACACTTCTAATTAAGAAGTTCAGTCTATAACTACAAAAAACAAAGAGAAAACTTTTATGAAGAAACAAGTGAGCAGTATACAGATGATATACTCTGTGTGTCTTGCTTGGGATTCATATTGTTTTTGTTGTTCAGGATGTGGAGCGTTTCGAGCGTATATCGCTTAGAGGTATGTTTTTCCGTTTGAAGAACTTTAACACCATCGAAATCCGGAGAATGACCTTTGTCTATTGAATGGGCCGCCAATGCGGTTTTAGCCAGGTTATTGTTTTTGATGTCAGATTTGTGGTTGGACAATCCTTGGCGCAAGAATTGTTTGGTGGTTCCGATGTAGCAAAGGTTACATGTTTCGTCAGGTTTACCTTTGCAGTTTATTTTATAAATGACGTCAGTGCGTTTATCTCTGTTTTTTTTTGGTCTTTAGTTTGGTGAAAAGGTGTCTAATTGTCTGGTTAGATTTGAAAGCCAATCGGACATCTTGGATGTTTTTGGTGACAACTTGCTTAAAACTCTCAGCCAGTTTTGGAACGTAAACAATGCTTTTGAAGTATCCTTTGTTGTTATCCTCACTTTGTTGTTTAGCGCGTCTGCATTGTTGTTGTAAAATTAAGCCACGAATAATTGCTGGCGGGAAACCGTTGTCGCTTAAAATTCTGGTCACTTTGATGGTATTTGAATGGTGGAATCTTTCGTCACTTAACGTGAAAACTTTGTTAATTAAATTGGAAGCTGTGTTGAAGATTATGTGTTTGGCTTGGTTGGACCAGAAGTTGATCAGACGTCCTGATGCTGTTGGTTTTTGAAACCAATCAAACGACAATTGAGTGTCCATACGGTGGATTTTGACATCAAGGAACGATATAGAACTGTTATTTTCGTTTTCAACAGTGAACTGTAGTTTGGAGTGGAATCCGTTCAGGATCAATAATAAGTCTGCGACTTTATCTTTGTCCATAACCGCAAATATGTCATCAACATATTTCACTATAAAATTTGGCTTTGCATTACATCCAGTTAAGCATTCGTCAAGTAAATGGTCCATAACTAAATCAGCAATAGTGGGCGAAAGAGGGTTACCCATTGGCATTCCAAAAATTTGTTTGTAGATAATGTCCTTAAACTGCAAATAGTTGTTGTCTTTTAAGCAAAAATCCATGATTTCAACAAATTTAGTTTGGCTGATTTTGGTATGTCTGCTAATAGTATCCCATTTCTTTTTAATAATATTAATAGCCAATTGTACTGGGATGTTAGTAAATAATGAAATAACATCAAACGAGACCAATACATCATTACTTTGTAATTTAACATTTTTCGCTTTGTCAACAAATTCGTAAGAATTTTTTACAGTGTATTTTGTTTCGTTCGTCACTGATTGTAAGATTCTACCAACAAATCTGGAAAGCTCATAGCATGGTAAATTCAAAGATGATACAATAGGACGCATAGGCATGCTTGGTTTGTGCGTTTTTGGTAGTCCGTAGATAGAGGGAAGCTGCGCGGTGTATGTTGTCATTTTGTTCTTTTGCTTATCATCTATGTGGTTGTTGTTGTTGAGCCACTTAACCAACTCATTGTTTCGGTTTTGTAGTGTTGTTGTTGGGTTATGTCTAACACGCCAATACGTACTTCGGTCAGAGAGAAGTACACTCATTTTGTCATCGTATTCATTACGCTCCATCGCTACAGTCACATTGCCTTTGTCCGCTGATAGAATAATAATATTTTTGTTTCGCTTAAGGAAAGAGATAGCTTGATTGTTGACATTAAGCACATATTTGGCAAACTGGTCGTTGTTTTGACTACGTTCAAACGAGTGCAACATATTACCATACTGTGCTCTGATCTGTTCTTGTTCTTGTTCCTTTTCGTCTTTCACTTCTCGTATTACTTCTTCTCCATCGGCTATTAACTGAAACAGAGGGAATGTTTTTTTGTCTATTGGTAGCGCAAATTTTTTTCCCAATGACAAAAGCCATTTAATTTCTAAAGGAAATTTGATGGTGGTTCTGTTATCAAACCATTTTTCGTGGAATACGATGTTGAATTTTTTCCACAGAGCCGATTTTAAGTCGTCTATTTTATGAATGTTCTTTTGTTGTTTACTATTGTAAATGTCTCGAAAAACTTGTTTTTGTTTCGTTGTGAATTGTTTATATTCATGTGGAGATAAATTTTCTTTGATGCGTTGGTCATGGAAGCGGAGTGAATTTTGTATGCGTTTAAGCTTGTGGTACATTTCCGAAATTTCAAGGTTAAGCACTTTCATGTGGAATTTGAGTTGAATTTTGTCATAGATATGGAAAGATTCTTTGCTGGAGAAAAGTTGTGTGCTTTTAGACGAGTTATTTATATGATTTGGGATTAGTCCAGATTGTCGGCAAATGAGAAGAAATTTGAGGGATTGTTTGTGTGAGGCTAATTTTCTATGGGAGTTGCTGTATTGTTTCATGTTGTCACAAACTTGTCTGTCGTATTTATATTTGATGTGTTCATAAAAGTTCTTCATTGTGATGTTGTCTTCTGCTCGGCAAGCCGTCGGATGTTGAAATTAAAAGATAATGAATTGACCAATGAATATATACTTATGTGTATTGGAAAAATTAGGTTTTCCTTCGGCTTTTTTGGTCACTTTGATCGTTGCAATGAAACAAGGTTGTTACATTAGCTTTTCCCGACGTTTCGGCAGGGGTTGCTGCCTTCCTCAGGGGAACTTTATTACACATGAAATATAAAACACATAGTACAATATTGTGGACAACAAGAATAAGAAAAAACTTACAATTTAACAATTAAATTTTAAACAGTGTAAAAAAAACACTTCTAATTAAGAAGTTCAGTCTATAACTACAAAAAACAAAGAGAAAACTTTTATGAAGAAACAAGTGAGCAGTATACAGATGATATACTCTGTGTGTCTTGCTTGGGATTCATATTGTTTTTGTTGTTCAGGATGTGGAGCGTTTCGAGCGTATATCGCTTAGAGGTATGTTTTTCCGTTTGAAGAACTTTAACACCATCGAAATCCGGAGAATGACCTTTGTCTATTGAATGGGCCGCCAATGCGGTTTTAGCCAGGTTATTGTTTTTGATGTCAGATTTGTGGTTGGACAATCTTTGGCGCAAGAATTGTTTGGTGGTTCCGATGTAGCAAAGGTTACATGTTTCGTCAGGTTTACCTTTGCAGTTTATTTTATAAATGACGTCAGTGCGTTTATCTCTGTTTTTTTTGGTCTTTAGTTTGGTGAAAAGGTGTCTAATTGTCTGGTTAGATTTGAAAGCCAATCGGACATCTTGGATGTTTTTGGTGACAACTTGCTTAAAACTCTCAGCCAGTTTTGGAACGCAAACAATGCTTTTGAAGTATCCTTTGTTGTTATCCTCACTTTGTTGTTTAGCGCGTCTGCATTGTTGTTGTAAAATTAAGCCACGAATAATTGCTGGCGGGAAACCGTTGTCGCTTAAAATGTTGGTCACTTTGATGGTATTTGAATGGTGGAATCTTTCGTCACTTAACGTGAAATTAAATTGGAAGCTGTGTTGAAGATTATGTGTTTGGCTTGGTTGGACCGGAAGTTGATCAGACGTCCTGATGCTGTTGGTTTTTGAAACCAATCAAACGACAATTGAGTGTCCATACGGTGGATTTTGACATCAAGGAACGATATAGAACTGTTATTTTCGTTTTCAACAGTGAACTGTAGTTTGGAGTGGAATCCGTTCAGGATCAATAATAAGTCTGCGACTTTATCTTTGTCCATAACCGCAAATATGTCATCAACATATTTCACTATAAAATTTGGCTTTGCATTACATCCAGTTAAGCATTCGTCAAGTAAATGGTCCATAACTAAATCAGCAATAGTGGGCGAAAGAGGGTTACCCATTGGCATTCCAAAAATTTGTTTGTAGATAATGTCCTTAAACTGCAAATAGTTGTTGTCTTTTAAGCAAAAATCCATGATTTCAACAAATTTAGTTTGGCTGATTTTGGTATGTCTGCTAATAGTATCCCATTTCTTTTTAATAATATTAATAGCCAATTGTACTGGGATGTTAGTAAATAATGAAATAACATCAAACGAGACCAATACATCATTACTTTGTAATTTAACATTTTTCGCTTTGTCAACAAATTCGTAAGAATTTTTTACAGTGTATTTTGTTTCGTTCGTCACTGATTGTAAGATTCTACCAACAAATCTGGAAAGCTCATAGCATGGTAAATTCAAAGATGATACAATAGGACGCATAGGCATGCTTGGTTTGTGCGTTTTTGGTAGTCCGTAGATAGAGGGAAGCTGCGCGGTGTATGTTGTCATTTTGTTCTTTTGCTTATCATCTATGTGGTTGTTGTTGTTGAGCCACTTAACCAACTCATTGTTTCGGTTTTGTAGTGTTGTTGTTGGGTTATGTCTAACACGCCAATACGTACTTCGGTCAGAGAGAAGTACACTCATTTTGTCATCGTATTCATTACGCTCCATCGCTACAGTCACATTGCCTTTGTCCGCTGATAGAATAATAATATTTTTGTTTTCGCTTAAGGAAAGAGATAGCTTGATTGTTGACATTAAGCACATATTTGGCAAACTGGTCGTTGTTTTGACTACGTTCAAACGAGTGCAACATATTACCATACTGTGCTCTGATCTGTTCTTGTTCTTGTTCCTTTTCGTCTTTCACTTCTCGTATTACTTCTTCTCCATCGGCTATTAACTGAAACAGAGGGAATGTTTTTTTGTCTATTGGTAGCGCAAATTTTTTTCCCAATGACAAAAGCCATTTAATTTCTAAAGGAAATTTGATGGTGGTTCTGTTATCAAACCATTTTTCGTGGAATACGATGTTGAATTTTTTCCACAGAGCCGATTTTAAGTCGTCTATTTTATGAATGTTCTTTTGTTGTTTACTATTGTAAATGTCTCGAAAAACTTGTTTTTGTTTCGTTGTGAATTGTTTATATTCATGTGGAGATAAATTTTCTTTGATGCGTTGGTCATGGAAGCGGAGTGAATTTTGTATGCGTTTAAGCTTGTGGTACATTTCCGAAATTTCAAGGTTAAGCACTTTCATGTGGAATTTGAGTTGAATTTTGTCATAGATATGGAAAGATTCTTTGCTGGAGAAAAGTTGTGTGCTTTTAGACGAGTTATTTATATGATTTGGGATTAGTCCAGATTGTCGGCAAATGAGAAGAAATTTGAGGGATTGTTTGTGTGAGGCTAATTTTCTATGGGAGTTGCTGTATTGTTTCATGTTGTCACAAACTTGTCTGTCGTATTTATATTTGATGTGTTCATAAAAGTTCTTCATTGTGATGTTGTCTTCTGCTCGGCAAGCCGTCCGATTTTGAAATTAAAAGATAATGTATTGACCAATGAATATATACTTATGTGTATTGGAAAAATTAGGTTTTCCTTCGGCTTTTTTGGTCACTTTGATCGTTGCAATGAAACAAGGTTGTTACATTAGCTTTTCCCGACGTTTCGGCAGGGGTTGCTGCCTTCCTCAGGGGAACTTTATTACACATGAAATATAAAACACATAGTACAATATTGTGGACAACAAGAATAAGAAAAAACTTACAATTTAACAATTAAATTTTAAACAGTGTAAAAAAAACACTTCTAATTAAGAAGTTCAGTCTATAACTACAAAAAAACAAAGAGAAAACTTTTATGAAGAAACAAGTGAGCAGTATACAGATGATATACTCTGTGTGTCTTGCTTGCGATTCATATTGTTTTTGTTGTTCAGGATGTGGAGCGTTTCGAGCGTATATCGCTTAGAGGTATGTTTTTCCGTTTGAAGAACTTTAACACCATCGAAATCCGGAGAATGACCTTTGTCTATTGAATGGGCCGCCAATGCGGTTTTAGCCAGGTTATTGTTTTTGATGTCAGATTTGTGGTTGGACAATCTTTGGCGCAAGAATTGTTTGGTGGTTCCGATGTAGCAAAGGTTACATGTTTCGTCAGGTTTACCTTTGCAGTTTATTTTATAAATGACGTCAGTGCGTTTATCTCTGTCTATTTTGGTCTTTAGTTTGGTGAAAAGGTGTCTAATTGTCTGGTTAGATTTGAAAGCCAATCGGACATCTTAGATGTTTTTGGTGACAACTTGCTTAAAACTCTCAGCCAGTTTTGGAACGTAAACAATGCTTTTGAAGTATCCTTTGTTGTTATCCTCACTTTGTTGTTTAGCGCGTCTGCATTGTTGTTGTAAAATTAAGCCACGAATAATTGCTGGCGGAAAACCGTTGTCGCTTAAAATTCTGGTCACTTTGATGGTATTTGAATGGTGGAATCTTTCGTCACTTAACGTGAAAACTTTGTTAATTAAATTGGAAGCTGTGTTGAAGATTATGTGTTTGGCTTGGTTGGACCAGAAGTTGATCAGACGTCCTGATGCTGTTGGTTTTTGAAACCAATCAAACGACAATTGAGTGTCCATACGGTGGATTTTGACATCAAGGAACGATATAGAACTGTTATTTTCGTTTTCAACAGTGAACTGTAGTTTGGAGTGGAATCCGTTCAGGATCAATAATAAGTCTGCGACTTTATCTTTGTCCATAACCGCAAATATGTCATCAACATATTTCACTATAAAATTTGGCTTTGCATTACATCCAGTTAAGCATTCGTCAAGTAAATGGTCCATAACTAAATCAGCAATAGTGGGCGAAAGAGGGTTACCCATTGGCATTCCAAAAATTTGTTTGTAGATAATGTCCTTAAACTGCAAATAGTTGTTGTCTTTTAAGCAAAAATCCATGATTTCAACAAATTTAGTTTGGCTGATTTTGGTATGTCTGCTAATAGTATCCCATTTCTTTTTAATAATATTAATAGCCAATTGTACTGGGATGTTAGTAAATAATGAAATAACATCAAACGAGACCAATACATCATTACTTTGTAATTTAACATTTTTCGCTTTGTCAACAAATTCGTAAGAATTTTTTACAGTGTATTTTGTTTCGTTCGTCACTGATTGTAAGATTCTACCAACAAATCTGGAAAGCTCATAGCATGGTAAATTCAAAGATGATACAATAGGACGCATAGGCATGCTTGGTTTGTGCGTTTTTGGTAGTCCGTAGATAGAGGGAAGCTGCGCGGTGTATGTTGTCATTTTGTTCTTTTGCTTATCATCTATGTGGTTGTTGTTGTTGAGCCACTTAACCAACTCATTGTTTCGGTTTTGTAGTGTTGTTGTTGGGTTATGTCTAACACGCCAATACGTACTTCGGTCAGAGAGAAGTACACTCATTTTGTCATCGTATTCATTACGCTCCATCGCTACAGTCACATTGCCTTTGTCCGCTGATAGAATAATAATATTTTTGTTTCGCTTAAGGAAAGAGATAGCTTGATTGTTGACATTAAGCACATATTTGGCAAACTGGTCGTTGTTTTGACTACGTTCAAACGAGTGCAACATATTACCATACTGTGCTCTGATCTGTTCTTGTTCTTGTTCCTTTTCGTCTTTCACTTCTCGTATTACTTCTTCTCCATCGGCTATTAACTGAAACAGAGGGAATGTTTTTTTGTCTATTGGTAGCGCAAATTTTTTTCCCAATGACAAAAGCCATTTAATTTCTAAAGGAAATTTGATGGTGGTTCTGTTATCAAACCATTTTTCGTGGAATACGATGTTGAATTTTTTCCACAGAGCCGATTTTAAGTCGTCTATTTTATGAATGTTCTTTTGTTGTTTACTATTGTAAATGTCTCGAAAAACTTGTTTTTGTTTCGTTGTGAATTGTTTATATTCATGTGGAGATAAATTTTCTTTGATGCGTTGGTCATGGAAGCGGAGTGAATTTTGTATGCGTTTAAGCTTGTGGTACATTTCCGAAATTTCAAGGTTAAGCACTTTCATGTGGAATTTGAGTTGAATTTTGTCATAGATATGGAAAGATTCTTTGCTGGAGAAAAGTTGTGTGCTTTTAGACGAGTTATTTATATGATTTGGGATTAGTCCAGATTGTCGGCAAATGAGAAGAAATTTGAGGGATTGTTTGTGTGAGGCTAATTTTCTATGGGAGTTGCTGTATTGTTTCATGTTGTCACAAACTTGTCTGTCGTATTTATATTTGATGTGTTCATAAAAGTTCTTCATTGTGATGTTGTCTTCTGCTCGGCAAGCCGTCGGATGTTGAAATTAAAAGATAATGTATTGACCAATGAATATATACTTATGTGTATTGGAAAAATTAGGTTTTCCTTCGGCTTTTTTGGTCACTTTGATCGTTGCAATGAAACAAGGTTGTTACATTAGCTTTTCCCGACGTTTCGGCAGGGGTTGCTGCCTTCCTCAGGGGAACTTTATTACACATGAAATATAAAACACATAGTACAATATTGTGGACAACAAGAATAAGAAAAAACTTACAATTTAACAATTAAATTTTAAACAGTGTAAAAAAAAAACACTTCTAATTAAGAAGTTCAGTCTATAACTACAAAAAACAAAGAAAAAACTTTTATGAAGAAACAAGTGAGCAGTATACAGATGATATACTCTGTGTGTCTTGCTTGGGATTCATATTGTTTTTGTTGTTCAGGATGTGGAGCGTTTCGAGCGTATATCGCTTAGAGGTATGTTTTTCCGTTTGAAGAACTTTAACACCATCGAAATCCGGAGAATGACCTTTGTCTATTGAATGGGCCGCCAATGCGGTTTTAGCCAGGTTATTGTTTTTGATGTCAGATTTGTGGTTGGACAATCTTTGGCGCAAGAATTGTTTGGTGGTTCCGATGTAGCAAAGGTTACATGTTTCGTCAGGTTTACCTTTGCAGTTTATTTTATAAATGACGTCAGTGCGTTTATCTCTGTTTTTTTTGGTCTTTAGTTTGGTGAAAAGGTGTCTAATTGTCTGGTTAGATTTGAAAGCCAATCGGACATCTTGGATGTTTTTGGTGACAACTTGCTTAAAACTCTCAGCCAGTTTTGGAACGTAAACAATGCTTTTGAAGTATCCTTTGTTGTTATCCTCACTTTGTTGTTTAGCGCGTCTGCATTGTTGTTGTAAAATTAAGCCACGAATAATTGCTGGTGGGAAACCGTTGTCGCTTAAAATTCTGGTCACTTTGATGGTATTTGAATGGTGGAATCTTTCGTCACTTAACGTGAAAACTTTGTTAATTAAATTGGAAGCTGTGTTGAAGATTATGTGTTTGGCTTGGTTGGACCAGAAGTTGATCAGACGTCCTGATGCTGTTGGTTTTTGAAACCAATCAAACGACAATTGAGTGTCCATACGGTGGATTTTGACATCAAGGAACGATATAGAACTGTTATTTTCGTTTTCAACAGTGAACTGTAGTTTGGAGTGGAATCCGTTCAGGATCAATAATAAGTCTGCGACTTTATCTTTGTCCATAACCGCAAATATGTCATCAACATATTTCACTATACAATTTGGCTTTGCATTACATCCAGTTAAGCATTCGTCAAGTAAATGGTCCATAACTTAATCAGCAATAGTGGGCGAAAGAGGGTTACCCATTGGCATTCCAAAAATTTGTTTGTAGATAATGTCCTTAAACTGCAAATAGTTGTTGTCTTTTAAGCAAAAATCCATGATTTCAACAAATTTAGTTTGGCTGATTTTGGTATGTCTGCTAATAGTATCCCATTTCTTTTTAATAATATTAATAGCCAATTGTACTGGGATGTTAGTAAATAATGAAATAACATCAAACGAGACCAATACATCATTACTTTGTAATTTAACATTTTTCGCTTTGTCAACAAATTCGTAAGAATTTTTTACAGTGTATTTTGTTTCGTTCGTCACTGATTGTAAGATTCTACCAACAAATCTGGAAAGCTCATAGCATGATAAATTCAAAGATGATACAATAGGACGCATAGGCATGCTTGGTTTGTGCGTTTTTGGTAGTCCGTAGATAGAGGGAAGCTGCGCGGTGTATGTTGTCTTTCGTTCGTCTTTCACTTCTCGTATTACTTCTTCTCCATCGGCTATTAACTGAAACAGAGGGAATGTTTTTTTGTCTATTGGTAGCGCAAATTTTTTTCCCAATGACAAAAGCCATTTAATTTCTAAAGGAAATTTGATGGTGGTTCTGTTATCAAACCATTTTTCGTGGAATACGATGTTGAATTTTTTCCACAGAGCCGATTTTAAGTCGTCTATTTTATGAATGTTCTTTTGTTGTTTACTATTGTAAATGTCTCGAAAAACTTGTTTTTGTTTCGTTGTGAATTGTTTATATTCATGTGGAGATAAATTTTCTTTGATGCGTTGGTCATGGAAGCGGAGTGAATTTTGTATGCGTTTAAGCTTGTGGTACATTTCCGAAATTTCAAGGTTAAGCACTTTCATGTGGAATTTGAGTTGAATTTTGTCATAGATATGGAAAGATTCTTTGCTGGAGAAAAGTTGTGTGCTTTTAGACGAGTTATTTATATGATTTGGGATTAGTCCAGATTGTCGGCAAATGAGAAGAAATTTGAGGGATTGTTTGTGTGAGGCTAATTTTCTATGGGAGTTGCTGTATTGTTTCATGTTGTCACAAACTTGTCTGTCGTATTTATATTTGATGTGTTCATAAAAGTTCTTCATTGTGATGTTGTCTTCTGCTCGGCAAGCCGTCCGATTTTGAAATTAAAAGATAATGTATTGACCAATGAATATATACTTATGTGTATTGGAAAAATTAGGTTTTCCTTCGGCTTTTTTGGTCACTTTGATCGTTGCAATGAAACAAGGTTGTTACATTAGCTTTTCCCGACGTTTCGGCAGGGGTTGCTGCCTTCCTCAGGGGAACTTTATTACACATGAAATATAAAACACATAGTACAATATTGTGGACAACAAGAATAAGAAAAAACTTACAATTTAACATTTAAATTTTAAACAGTGTAAAAAAAAACACTTCTAATTAAGAAGTTCAGTCTATAACTACAAAAAAACAAAGAGAAAACTTTTATGAAGAAACAAGTGAGCAGTATACAGATGATATACTCTGTGTGTCTTGCTTGCGATTCATATTGTTTTTGTTGTTCAGGATGTGGAGCGTTTCGAGCGTATATCGCTTAGAGGTATGTTTTTCCGTTTGAAGAACTTTAACACCATCGAAATCCGGAGAATGACCTTTGTCTATTGAATGGGCCGCCAATGCGGTTTTAGCCAGGTTATTGTTTTTGATGTCAGATTTGTGGTTGGACAATCTTTGGCGCAAGAATTGTTTGGTGGTTCCGATGTAGCAAAGGTTACATGTTTCGTCAGGTTTACCTTTGCAGTTTATTTTATAAATGACGTCAGTGCGTTTATCTCTGTCTATTTTGGTCTTTAGTTTGGTGAAAAGGTGTCTAATTGTCTGGTTAGATTTGAAAGCCAATCGGACATCTTAGATGTTTTTGGTGACAACTTGCTTAAAACTCTCAGCCAGTTTTGGAACGTAAACAATGCTTTTGAAGTATCCTTTGTTGTTATCCTCACTTTGTTGTTTAGCGCGTCTGCATTGTTGTTGTAAAATTAAGCCACGAATAATTGCTGGCGGGAAACCGTTGTCGCTTAAAATTCTGGTCACTTTGATGGTATTTGAATGGTGGAATCTTTCGTCACTTAACGTGAAAACTTTGTTAATTAAATTGGAAGCTGTGTTGAAGATTATGTGTTTGGCTTGGTTGGACCAGAAGTTGATCAGACGTCCTGATGCTGTTGGTTTTTGAAACCAATCAAACGACAATTGAGTGTCCATACGGTGGATTTTGACATCAAGGAACGATATAGAACTGTTATTTTCGTTTTCAACAGTGAACTGTAGTTTGGAGTGGAATCCGTTCAGGATCAATAATAAGTCTGCGACTTTATCTTTGTCCATAACCGCAAATATGTCATCAACATATTTCACTATAAAATTTGGCTTTGCATTACATCCAGTTAAGCATTCGTCAAGTAAATGGTCCATAACTAAATCAGCAATAGTGGGCGAAAGAGGGTTACCCATTGGCATTCCAAAAATTTGTTTGTAGATAATGTCCTTAAACTGCAAATAGTTGTTGTCTTTTAAGCAAAAATCCATGATTTCAACAAATTTAGTTTGGCTGATTTTGGTATGTCTGCTAATAGTATCCCATTTCTTTTTAATAATATTAATAGCCAATTGTACTGGGATGTTAGTAAATAATGAAATAACATCAAACGAGACCAATACATCATTACTTTGTAATTTAACATTTTTCGCTTTGTCAACAAATTCGTAAGAATTTTTTACAGTGTATTTTGTTTCGTTCGTCACTGATTGTAAGATTCTACCAACAAATCTGGAAAGCTCATAGCATGGTAAATTCAAAGATGATACAATAGGACGCATAGGCATGCTTGGTTTGTGCGTTTTTGGTAGTCCGTAGATAGAGGGAAGCTGCGCGGTGTATGTTGTCATTTTGTTCTTTTGCTTATCATCTATGTGGTTGTTGTTGTTGAGCCACTTAACCAACTCATTGTTTCGGTTTTGTAGTGTTGTTGTTGGGTTATGTCTAACACGCCAATACGTACTTCGGTCAGAGAGAAGTACACTCATTTTGTCATCGTATTCATTACGCTCCATCGCTACAGTCACATTGCCTTTGTCCGCTGATAGAATAATAATATTTTTGTTTCGCTTAAGGAAAGAGATAGCTTGATTGTTGACATTAAGCACATATTTGGCAAACTGGTCGTTGTTTTGACTACGTTCAAACGAGTGCAACATATTACCATACTGTGCTCTGATCTGTTCTTGTTCTTGTTCCTTTTCGTCTTTCACTTCTCGTATTACTTCTTCTCCATCGGCTATTAACTGAAACAGAGGGAATGTTTTTTTGTCTATTGGTAGCGCAAATTTTTTTCCCAATGACAAAAGCCATTTAATTTCTAAAGGAAATTTGATGGTGGTTCTGTTATCAAACCATTTTTCGTGGAATACGATGTTGAATTTTTTCCACAGAGCCGATTTTAAGTCGTCTATTTTATGAATGTTCTTTTGTTGTTTACTATTGTAAATGTCTCGAAAAACTTGTTTTTGTTTCGTTGTGAATTGTTTATATTCATGTGGAGATAAATTTTCTTTGATGCGTTGGTCATGGAAGCGGAGTGAATTTTGTATGCGTTTAAGCTTGTGGTACATTTCCGAAATTTCAAGGTTAAGCACTTTCATGTGGAATTTGAGTTGAATTTTGTCATAGATATGGAAAGATTCTTTGCTGGAGAAAAGTTGTGTGCTTTTAGACGAGTTATTTATATGATTTGGGATTAGTCCAGATTGTCGGCAAATGAGAAGAAATTTGAGGGATTGTTTGTGTGAGGCTAATTTTCTATGGGAGTTGCTGTATTGTTTCATGTTGTCACAAACTTGTCTGTCGTATTTATATTTGATGTGTTCATAAAAGTTCTTCATTGTGATGTTGTCTTCTGCTCGGCAAGCCGTCGGATGTTGAAATTAAAAGATAATGTATTGACCAATG
This sequence comes from Eupeodes latifasciatus, assembly GCA_920104205.1. Lineage (NCBI taxonomy): Eukaryota > Metazoa > Arthropoda > Insecta > Diptera > Syrphidae > Eupeodes > Eupeodes latifasciatus. The sequence continues at coordinate 20,830,157 of OV049927.1, forward strand.
AATATATACTTATGTGTATTGGAAAAATTAGGTTTTCCTTCGGCTTTTTTGGTCACTTTGATCGTTGCAATGAAACAAGGTTGTTACATTAGCTTTTCCCGACGTTTCGGCAGGGGTTGCTGCCTTCCTCAGGGGAACTTTATTACACATGAAATATAAAACACATAGTACAATATTGTGGACAACAAGAATAAGAAAAAACTTACAATTTAACAATTAAATTTTAAACAGTGTAAAAAAAAAACACTTCTAATTAAGAAGTTCAGTCTATAACTACAAAAAACAAAGAAAAAACTTTTATGAAGAAACAAGTGAGCAGTATACAGATGATATACTCTGTGTGTCTTGTTTGGGATTCATATTGTTTTTGTTGTTCAGGATGTGGAGCGTTTCGAGCGTATATCGCTTAGAGGTATGTTTTTCCGTTTGAAGAACTTTAACACCATCGAAATCCGGAGAATGACCTTTGTCTATTGAATGGGCCGCCAATGCGGTTTTAGCCAGGTTATTGTTTTTGATGTCAGATTTGTGGTTGGACAATCTTTGGCGCAAGAATTGTTTGGTGGTTCCGATGTAGCAAAGGTTACATGTTTCGTCAGGTTTACCTTTGCAGTTTATTTTATAAATGACGTCAGTGCGTTTATCTCTGTTTTTTTTGGTCTTTAGTTTGGTGAAAAGGTGTCTAATTGTCTGGTTAGATTTGAAAGCCAATCGGACATCTTGGATGTTTTTGGTGACAACTTGCTTAAAACTCTCAGCCAGTTTTGGAACGTAAACAATGCTTTTGAAGTATCCTTTGTTGTTATCCTCACTTTGTTGTTTAGCGCGTCTGCATTGTTGTTGTAAAATTAAGCCACGAATAATTGCTGGCGGGAAACCGTTGTCGCTTAAAATTCTGGTCACTTTGATGGTATTTGAATGGTGGAATCTTTCGTCACTTAACGTGAAAACTTTGTTAATTAAATTGGAAGCTGTGTTGAAGATTATGTGTTTGGCTTGGTTGGACCAGAAGTTGATCAGACGTCCTGATGCTGTTGGTTTTTGAAACCAATCAAACGACAATTGAGTGTCCATACGGTGGATTTTGACATCAAGGAACGATATAGAACTGTTATTTTCGTTTTCAACAGTGAACTGTAGTTTGGAGTGGAATCCGTTCAGGATCAATAATAAGTCTGCGACTTTATCTTTGTCCATAACCGCAAATATGTCATCAACATATTTCACTATACAATTTGGCTTTGCATTACATCCAGTTAAGCATTCGTCAAGTAAATGGTCCATAACTTAATCAGCAATAGTGGGCGAAAGAGGGTTACCCATTGGCATTCCAAAAATTTGTTTGTAGATAATGTCCTTAAACTGCAAATAGTTGTTGTCTTTTAAGCAAAAATCCATGATTTCAACAAATTTAGTTTGGCTGATTTTGGTATGTCTGCTAATAGTATCCCATTTCTTTTTAATAATATTAATAGCCAATTGTACTGGGATGTTAGTAAATAATGAAATAACATCAAACGAGACCAATACATCATTACTTTGTAATTTAACATTTTTCGCTTTGTCAACAAATTCGTAAGAATTTTTTACAGTGTATTTTGTTTCGTTCGTCACTGATTGTAAGATTCTACCAACAAATCTGGAAAGCTCATAGCATGATAAATTCAAAGATGATACAATAGGACGCATAGGCATGCTTGGTTTGTGCGTTTTTGGTAGTCCGTAGATAGAGGGAAGCTGCGCGGTGTATGTTGTCTTTCGTTCGTCTTTCACTTCTCGTATTACTTCTTCTCCATCGGCTATTAACTGAAACAGAGGGAATGTTTTTTTGTCTATTGGTAGCGCAAATTTTTTTCCCAATGACAAAAGCCATTTAATTTCTAAAGGAAATTTGATGGTGGTTCTGTTATCAAACCATTTTTCGTGGAATACGATGTTGAATTTTTTCCACAGAGCCGATTTTAAGTCGTCTATTTTATGAATGTTCTTTTGTTGTTTACTATTGTAAATGTCTCGAAAAACTTGTTTTTGTTTCGTTGTGAATTGTTTATATTCATGTGGAGATAAATTTTCTTTGATGCGTTGGTCATGGAAGCGGAGTGAATTTTGTATGCGTTTAAGCTTGTGGTACATTTCCGAAATTTCAAGGTTAAGCACTTTCATGTGGAATTTGAGTTGAATTTTGTCATAGATATGGAAAGATTCTTTGCTGGAGAAAAGTTGTGTGCTTTTAGACGAGTTATTTATATGATTTGGGATTAGTCCAGATTGTCGGCAAATGAGAAGAAATTTGAGGGATTGTTTGTGTGAGGCTAATTTTCTATGGGAGTTGCTGTATTGTTTCATGTTGTCACAAACTTGTCTGTCGTATTTATATTTGATGTGTTCATAAAAGTTCTTCATTGTGATGTTGTCTTCTGCTCGGCAAGCCGTCGGATGTTGAAATTAAAAGATAATGTATTGACCAATGAATATATACTTATGTGTATTGGAAAAATTAGGTTTTCCTTCGGCTTTTTTGGTCACTTTGATCGTTGCAATGAAACAAGGTTGTTACATTAGCTTTTCCCGACGTTTCGGCAGGGGTTGCTGCCTTCCTCAGGGGAACTTTATTACACATGAAATATAAAACACATAGTACAATATTGTGGACAACAAGAATAAGAAAAAACTTACAATTTAACAATTAAATTTTAAACAGTGTAAAAAAAAAACACTTCTAATTAAGAAGTTCAGTCTATAACTACAAAAAACAAAGAGAAAACTTTTATGAAGAAAAAAGTGAGCAGTATACAGATGATATACTCTGTGTGTCTTGCTAGGGATTCATATTGTTTTTGTTGTTCAGGATGTGGAGCGTTTCGAGCGTATATCGCTTAGAGGTATGTTTTTCCGTTTGAAGAACTTTAACACCATCGAAATCCGGAGAATGACCTTTGTCTATTGAATGGGCCGCCAATGCGGTTTTAGCCAGGTTATTGTTTTTGATGTCAGATTTGTGGTTGGACAATCTTTGGCGCAAGAATTGTTTGGTGGTTCCGATGTAGCAAAGGTTACATGTTTCGTCAGGTTTACCTTTGCAGTTTATTTTATAAATGACGTCAGTGCGTTTATCTCTGTTTTTTTTGGTCTTTAGTTTGGTGAAAAGGTGTCTAATTGTCTGGTTAGATTTGAAAGCCAATCGGACATCTTGGATGTTTTTGGTGACAACTTGCTTAAAACTCTCAGCCAGTTTTGGAACGTAAACAATGCTTTTGAAGTATCCTTTGTTGTTATCCTCACTTTGTTGTTTAGCGCGTCTGCATTGTTGTTGTAAAATTAAGCCACGAATAATTGCTGGCGGGAAACCGTTGTCGCTTAAAATGTTGGTCACTTTGATGGTATTTGAATGGTGGAATCTTTCGTCACTTAACGTGAAATTAAATTGGAAGCTGTGTTGAAGATTATGTGTTTGGCTTGGTTGGACCGGAAGTTGATCAGACGTCCTGATGCTGTTGGTTTTTGAAACCAATCAAACGACAATTGAGTGTCCATACGGTGGATTTTGACATCAAGGAACGATATAGAACTGTTATTTTCGTTTTCAACAGTGAACTGTAGTTTGGAGTGGAATCCGTTCAGGATCAATAATAAGTCTGCGACTTTATCTTTGTCCATAACCGCAAATATGTCATCAACATATTTCACTATAAAATTTGGCTTTGCATTACATCCAGTTAAGCATTCGTCAAGTAAATGGTCCATAACTAAATCAGCAATAGTGGGCGAAAGAGGGTTACCCATTGGCATTCCAAAAATTTGTTTGTAGATAATGTCCTTAAACTGCAAATAGTTGTTGTCTTTTAAGCAAAAATCCATGATTTCAACAAATTTAGTTTGGCTGATTTTGGTATGTCTGCTAATAGTATCCCATTTCTTTTTAATAATATTAATAGCCAATTGTACTGGGATGTTAGTAAATAATGAAATAACATCAAACGAGACCAATACATCATTACTTTGTAATTTAACATTTTTCGCTTTGTCAACAAATTCGTAAGAATTTTTTACAGTGTATTTTGTTTCGTTCGTCACTGATTGTAAGATTCTACCAACAAATCTGGAAAGCTCATAGCATGGTAAATTCAAAGATGATACAATAGGACGCATAGGCATGCTTGGTTTGTGCGTTTTTGGTAGTCCGTAGATAGAGGGAAGCTGCGCGGTGTATGTTGTCATTTTGTTCTTTTGCTTATCATCTATGTGGTTGTTGTTGTTGAGCCACTTAACCAACTCATTGTTTCGGTTTTGTAGTGTTGTTGTTGGGTTATGTCTAACACGCCAATACGTACTTCGGTCAGAGAGAAGTACACTCATTTTGTCATCGTATTCATTACGCTCCATCGCTACAGTCACATTGCCTTTGTCCGCTGATAGAATAATAATATTTTTGTTTCGCTTAAGGGAAGAGATAGCTTGATTGTTGACATTAAGCACATATTTGGCAAACTGATCGTTGTTTTGACTACGTTCAAACGAGTGCAACATATTACCATACTGTGCTCTGATCTGTTCTTGTTCTTGTTCCTTTTCGTCTTTCACTTCTCGTATTACTTCTTCTCCATCGGCTATTAACTGAAACAGAGGGAATGTTTTTTTGTCTATTGGTAGCGCAAATTTTTTTCCCAATGACAAAAGCCATTTAATTTCTAAAGGAAATTTGATGGTGGTTCTGTTATCAAACCATTTTTCGTGGAATACGATGTTGAATTTTTTCCACAGAGCCGATTTTAAGTCGTCTATTTTATGAATGTTCTTTTGTTGTTTACTATTGTAAATGTCTCGAAAAACTTGTTTTTGTTTCGTTGTGAATTGTTTATATTCATGTGGAGATAAATTTTCTTTGATGCGTTGGTCATGGAAGCGGAGTGAATTTTGTATGCGTTTAAGCTTGTGGTACATTTCCGAAATTTCAAGGTTAAGCACTTTCATGTGGAATTTGAGTTGAATTTTGTCATAGATATGGAAAGATTCTTTGCTGGAGAAAAGTTGTGTGCTTTTAGACGAGTTATTTATATGATTTCGGATTAGTCCAGATTGTCGGCAAATGAGAAGAAATTTGAGGGATTGTTTGTGTGAGGCTAATTTTCTATGGGAGTTGCTGTATTGTTTCATGTTGTCAAAAACTTGTCTGTCGTATTTATATTTGATGTGTTCATAAAAGTTCTTCGTTGTGATGTTGTCTTCTGCTCGGCAAGCCGTCCGATTTTGAAATTAAAAGATAATGTATTGACCAATGAATATATACTTATGTGTATTGGAAAAATTAGGTTTTCCTTCGGCTTTTTTGGTCACTTTGATCGTTGCAATGAAACAAGGTTGTTACATTAGCTTTTCCCGACGTTTCGGCAGGGGTTGCTGCCTTCCTCAGGGGAACTTTATTACACATGAAATATAAAACACATAGTACAATATTGTGGACAACAAGAATAAGAAAAAACTTACAATTTAACAATTAAATTTTAAACAGTGTAAAAAAAAACACTTCTAATTAAGAAGTTCAGTCTATAACTACAAAAAAACAAAGAGAAAACTTTTATGAAGAAACAAGTGAGCAGTATACAGATGATATACTCTGTGTGTCTTGCTTGGGATTCATATTGTTTTTGTTGTTCAGGATGTGGAGCGTTTCGAGCGTATATCGCTTAGAGGTATGTTTTTCCGTTTGAAGAACTTTAACACCATCGAAATCCGGAGAATGACCTTTGTCTATTGAATGGGCCGCCAATGCGGTTTTAGCCAGGTTATTGTTTTTGATGTCAGATTTGTGGTTGGACAATCTTTGGCGCAAGAATTGTTTGGTGGTTCCGATGTAGCAAAGGTTACATGTTTCGTCAGGTTTACCTTTGCAGTTTATTTTATAAATGACGTCAGTGCGTTTATCTCTGTCTATTTTGGTCTTTAGTTTGGTGAAAAGGTGTCTAATTGTCTGGTTAGATTTGAAAGCCAATCGGACATCTTAGATGTTTTTGGTGACAACTTGCTTAAAACTCTCAGCCAGTTTTGGAACGTAAACAATGCTTTTGAAGTATCCTTTGTTGTTATCCTCACTTTGTTGTTTAGCGCGTCTGCATTGTTGTTGTAAAATTAAGCCACGAATAATTGCTGGCGGGAAACCGTTGTCGCTTAAAATTCTGGTCACTTTGATGGTATTTGAATGGTGGAATCTTTCGTCACTTAACGTGAAAACTTTGTTAATTAAATTGGAAGCTGTGTTGAAGATTATGTGTTTGGCTTGGTTGGACCAGAAGTTGATCAGACGTCCTGATGCTGTTGGTTTTTGAAACCAATCAAACGACAATTGAGTGTCCATACGGTGGATTTTGACATCAAGGAACGATATAGAACTGTTATTTTCGTTTTCAACAGTGAACTGTAGTTTGGAGTGGAATCCGTTCAGGATCAATAATAAGTCTGCGACTTTATCTTTGTCCATAACCGCAAATATGTCATCAACATATTTCACTATAAAATTTGGCTTTGCATTACATCCAGTTAAGCATTCGTCAAGTAAATGGTCCATAACTAAATCAGCAATAGTGGGCGAAAGAGGGTTACCCATTGGCATTCCAAAAATTTGTTTGTAGATAATGTCCTTAAACTGCAAATAGTTGTTGTCTTTTAAGCAAAAATCCATGATTTCAACAAATTTAGTTTGGCTGATTTTGGTATGTCTGCTAATAGTATCCCATTTCTTTTTAATAATATTAATAGCGAATTGTACTGGGATGTTAGTAAATAATGAAATAACATCAAACGAGACCAATACATCATTACTTTGTAATTTAACATTTTTCGGTTTGTCAACAAATTCGTAAGAATTTTTTACAGTGTATTTTGTTTCGTTCGTCACTGATTGTAAGATTCTACCAACAAATCTGGAAAGCTCATAGCATGGTAAATTCAAAGATGATACAATAGGACGCATAGGCATGCTTGGTTTGTGCGTTTTTGGTAGTCCGTAGATAGAGGGAAGCTGCGCGGTGTATGTTGTCATTTTGTTCTTTTGCTTATCATCTATGTGGTTGTTGTTGTTGAGCCACTTAACCAACTCATTGTTTCGGTTTTGTAGTGTTGTTGTTGGGTTATGTCTAACACGCCAATACGTACTTCGGTCAGAGAGAAGTACACTCATTTTGTCATCGTATTCATTACGCTCCATCGCTACAGTCACATTGCCTTTGTCCGCTGATAGAATAATAATATTTTTGTTTCGCTTAAGGAAAGAGATAGCTTGATTGTTGACATTAAGCACATATTTGGCAAACTGGTCGTTGTTTTGACTACGTTCAAACGAGTGCAACATATTACCATACTGTGCTCTGATCTGTTCTTGTTCTTGTTCCTTTTCGTCTTTCACTTCTCGTATTACTTCTTCTCCATCGGCTATTAACTGAAACAGAGGGAATGTTTTTTTGTCTATTGGTAGCGCAAATTTTTTTCCCAATGACAAAAGCCATTTAATTTCTAAAGGAAATTTGATGGTGGTTCTGTTATCAAACCATTTTTCGTGGAATACGATGTTGAATTTTTTCCACAGAGCCGATTTTAAGTCGTCTATTTTATGAATGTTCTTTTGTTGTTTACTATTGTAAATGTCTCGAAAAACTTGTTTTTGTTTCGTTGTGAATTGTTTATATTCATGTGGAGATAAATTTTCTTTGATGCGTTGGTCATGGAAGCGGAGTGAATTTTGTATGCGTTTAAGCTTGTGGTACATTTCCGAAATTTCAAGGTTAAGCACTTTCATGTGGAATTTGAGTTGAATTTTGTCATAGATATGGAAAGATTCTTTGCTGGAGAAAAGTTGTGTGCTTTTAGACGAGTTATTTATATGATTTGGGATTAGTCCAGATTGTCGGCAAATGAGAAGAAATTTGAGGGATTGTTTGTGTGAGGCTAATTTTCTATGGGAGTTGCTGTATTGTTTCATGTTGTCACAAACTTGTCTGTCGTATTTATATTTGATGTGTTCATAAAAGTTCTTCGTTGTGATGTTGTCTTCTGCTCGGCAAGCCGTCCGATTTTGAAATTAAAAGATAATGTATTGACCAATGAATATATACTTATGTGTATTGGAAAAATTAGGTTTTCCTTCGGCTTTTTTGGTCACTTTGATCGTTGCAATGAAACAAGGTTGTTACATTAGCTTTTCCCGACGTTTCGGCAGGGGTTGCTGCCTTCCTCAGGGGAACTTTATTACACATGAAATATAAAACACATAGTACAATATTGTGGACAACAAGAATAAGAAAAAACTTACAATTTAACAATTAAATTTTAAACAGTGTAAAAAAAAACACTTCTAATTAAGAAGTTCAGTCTATAACTACAAAAAAACAAAGAGAAAACTTTTATGAAGAAACAAGTGAGCAGTATACAGATGATATACTCTGTGTGTCTTGCTTGGGATTCATATTGTTTTTGTTGTTCAGGATGTGGAGCGTTTCGAGCGTATATCGCTTAGAGGTATGTTTTTCCGTTTGAAGAACTTTAACACCATCGAAATCCGGAGAATGACCTTTGTCTATTGAATGGGCCGCCAATGCGGTTTTAGCCAGGTTATTGTTTTTGATGTCAGATTTGTGGTTGGACAATCTTTGGCGCAAGAATTGTTTGGTGGTTCCGATGTAGCAAAGGTTACATGTTTCGTCAGGTTTACCTTTGCAGTTTATTTTATAAATGACGTCAGTGCGTTTATCTCTGTCTATTTTGGTCTTTAGTTTGGTGAAAAGGTGTCTAATTGTCTGGTTAGATTTGAAAGCCAATCGGACATCTTAGATGTTTTTGGTGACAACTTGCTTAAAACTCTCAGCCAGTTTTGGAACGTAAACAATGCTTTTGAAGTATCCTTTGTTGTTATCCTCACTTTGTTGTTTAGCGCGTCTGCATTGTTGTTGTAAAATTAAGCCACGAATAATTGCTGGCGGGAAACCGTTGTCGCTTAAAATGTTGGTCACTTTGATGGTATTTGAATGGTGGAATCTTTCGTCACTTAACGTGAAATTAAATTGGAAGCTGTGTTGAAGATTATGTGTTTGGCTTGGTTGGACCGGAAGTTGATCAGACGTCCTGATGCTGTTGGTTTTTGAAACCAATCAAACGACAATTGAGTGTCCATACGGTGGATTTTGACATCAAGGAACGATATAGAACTGTTATTTTCGTTTTCAACAGTGAACTGTAGTTTGGAGTGGAATCCGTTCAGGATCAATAATAAGTCTGCAACTTTATCTTTGTCCATAACCGCAAATATGTCATCAACATATTTCACTATAAAATTTGGCTTTGCATTACATCCAGTTAAGCATTCGTCAAGTAAATGGTCCATAACTAAATCAGCAATAGTGGGCGAAAGAGGGTTACCCATTGGCATTCCAAAAATTTGTTTGTAGATAATGTCCTTAAACTGCAAATAGTTGTTGTCTTTTAAGCAAAAATCCATGATTTCAACAAATTTAGTTTGGCTGATTTTGGTATGTCTGCTAATAGTATCCCATTTCTTTTTAATAATATTAATAGCCAATTGTACTGGGATGTTAGTAAATAATGAAATAACATCAAACGAGACCAATACATCATTACTTTGTAATTTAACATTTTTCGCTTTGTCAACAAATTCGTAAGAATTTTTTACAGTGTATTTTGTTTCGTTCGTCACTGATTGTAAGATTCTACCAACAAATCTGGAAAGCTCATAGCATGGTAAATTCAAAGATGAATAGGACGCATAGGCATGCTTGGTTTGTGCGTTTTTGGTAGTCCGTAGATAGAGGGAAGCTGCGCGGTGTATGTTGTCATTTTGTTCTTTTGCTTATCATCTATGTGGTTGTTGTTGTTGAGCCACTTAACCAACTCATTGTTTCGGTTTTGTAGTGTTGTTGTTGGGTTATGGCTAACACGCCAATACGTACTTCGGTCAGAGAGAAGTACACTCATTTTGTCATCGTATTCATTACGCTCCATCGCTACAGTCACATTGCCTTTGTCCGCTGATAGAATAATAATATTTTTGTTTCGCTTAAGGAAAGAGATAGCTTGATTGTTGACATTAAGCACATATTTGGCAAACTGGTCGTTGTTTTGACTACGTTCAAACGAGTGCAACTTATTACCATACTGTGCTCTGATCTGTTCTTGTTCTTGTTCCTTTTCGTCTTTCACTTCTCGTATTACTTCTTCTCCATCGGCTATTAACTGAAACAGAGGGAATGTTTTTTTGTCTATTGGTAGCGCAAATTTTTTTCCCAATGACAAAAGCCATTTAATTTCTAAAGGAAATTTGATGGTGGTTCTGTTATCAAACCATTTTTCGTGGAATACGATGTTGAATTTTTTCCACAGAGCCGATTTTAAGTCGTCTATTTTATGAATGTTCTTTTGTTGTTTACTATTGTAAATGTCTCGAAAAACTTGTTTTTGTTTCGTTGTGAATTGTTTATATTCATGTGGAGATAAATTTTCTTTGATGCGTTGGTCATGGAAGCGGAGTGAATTTTGTATGCGTTTAAGCTTGTGGTACATTTCCGAAATTTCAAGGTTAAGCACTTTCATGTGGAATTTGAGTTGAATTTTGTCATAGATATGGAAAGATTCTTTGCTGGAGAAAAGTTGTGTGCTTTTAGACGAGTTATTTATATGATTTGGGATTAGTCCAGATTGTCGGCAAATGAGAAGAAATTTGAGGGATTGTTTGTGTGAGGCTAATTTTCTATGGGAGTTGCTGTATTGTTTCATGTTGTCACAAACTTGTCTGTCGTATTTATATTTGATGTGTTCATAAAAGTTCTTCATTGTGATGTTGTCTTCTGCTCGGCAAGCCGTCGGATGTTGAAATTAAAAGATAATGTATTGACCAATGAATATATACTTATGTGTATTGGAAAAATTAGGTTTTCCTTCGGCTTTTTTGGTCACTTTGATCGTTGCAATGAAACAAGGTTGTTACATTAGCTTTTCCCGACGTTTCGGCAGGGGTTGCTGCCTTCCTCAGGGGAACTTTATTACACATGAAATATAAAACACATAGTACAATATTGTGGACAACAAGAATAAGAAAAAACTTACAATTTAACAATTAAATTTTAAACAGTGTAAAAAAAAAACACTTCTAATTAAGAAGTTCAGTCTATAACTACAAAAAACAAAGAGAAAACTTTTATGAAGAAACAAGTGAGCAGTATACAGATGATATACTCTGTGTGTCTTGCTTGGGATTCATATTGTTTTTGTTGTTCAGGATGTGGAGCGTTTCGAGCGTATATCGCTTAGAGGTATGTTTTTCCGTTTGAAGAACTTTAACACCATCGAAATCCGGAGAATGACCTTTGTCTATTGAATGGGCCGCCAATGCGGTTTTAGCCAGGTTATTGTTTTTGATGTCAGATTTGTGGTTGGACAATCCTTGGCGCAAGAATTGTTTGGTGGTTCCGATGTAGCAAAGGTTACATGTTTCGTCAGGTTTACCTTTGCAGTTTATTTTATAAATGACGTCAGTGCGTTTATCTCTGTTTTTTTTGGTCTTTAGTTTGGTGAAAAGGTGTCTAATTGTCTGGTTAGATTTGAAAGCCAATCGGACATCTTGGATGTTTTTGGTGACAACTTGCTTAAAACTCTCAGCCAGTTTTGGAACGTAAACAATGCTTTTGAAGTATCCTTTGTTGTTATCCTCACTTTGTTGTTTAGCGCGTCTGCATTGTTGTTGTAAAATTAAGCCACGAATAATTGCTGGCGGGAAACCGTTGTCGCTTAAAATGTTGGTCACTTTGATGGTATTTGAATGGTGGAATCTTTCGTCACTTAACGTGAAATTAAATTGGAAGCTGTGTTGAAGATTATGTGTTTGGCTTGGTTGGACCGGAAGTTGATCAGACGTCCTGATGCTGTTGGTTTTTGAAACCAATCAAACGACAATTGAGTGTCCATACGGTGGATTTTGACATCAAGGAACGATATAGAACTGTTATTTTCGTTTTCAACAGTGAACTGTAGTTTGGAGTGGAATCCGTTCAGGATCAATAATAAGTCTGCAACTTTATCTTTGTCCATAACCGCAAATATGTCATCAACATATTTCACTATAAAATTTGGCTTTGCATTACATCCAGTTAAGCATTCGTCAAGTAAATGGTCCATAACTAAATCAGCAATAGTGGGCGAAAGAGGGTTACCCATTGGCATTCCAAAAATTTGTTTGTAGATAATGTCCTTAAACTGCAAATAGTTGTTGTCTTTTAAGCAAAAATCCATGATTTCAACAAATTTAGTTTGGCTGATTTTGGTATGTCTGCTAATAGTATCCCATTTCTTTTTAATAATATTAATAGCCAATTGTACTGGGATGTTAGTAAATAATGAAATAACATCAAACGAGACCAATACATCATTACTTTGTAATTTAACATTTTTCGCTTTGTCAACAAATTCGTAAGAATTTTTTACAGTGTATTTTGTTTCGTTCGTCACTGATTGTAAGATTCTACCAACAAATCTGGAAAGCTCATAGCATGGTAAATTCAAAGATGAATAGGACGCATAGGCATGCTTGGTTTGTGCGTTTTTGGTAGTCCGTAGATAGAGGGAAGCTGCGCGGTGTATGTTGTCATTTTGTTCTTTTGCTTATCATCTATGTGGTTGTTGTTGTTGAGCCACTTAACCAACTCATTGTTTCGGTTTTGTAGTGTTGTTGTTGGGTTATGGCTAACACGCCAATACGTACTTCGGTCAGAGAGAAGTACACTCATTTTGTCATCGTATTCATTACGCTCCATCGCTACAGTCACATTGCCTTTGTCCGCTGATAGAATAATAATATTTTTGTTTCGCTTAAGGAAAGAGATAGCTTGATTGTTGACATTAAGCACATATTTGGCAAACTGGTCGTTGTTTTGACTACGTTCAAACGAGTGCAACTTATTACCATACTGTGCTCTGATCTGTTCTTGTTCTTGTTCCTTTTCGTCTTTCACTTCTCGTATTACTTCTTCTCCATCGGCTATTAACTGAAACAGAGGGAATGTTTTTTTGTCTATTGGTAGCGCAAATTTTTTTCCCAATGACAAAAGCCATTTAATTTCTAAAGGAAATTTGATGGTGGTTCTGTTATCAAACCATTTTTCGTGGAATACGATGTTGAATTTTTTCCACAGAGCCGATTTTAAGTCGTCTATTTTATGAATGTTCTTTTGTTGTTTACTATTGTAAATGTCTCGAAAAACTTGTTTTTGTTTCGTTGTGAATTGTTTATATTCATGTGGAGATAAATTTTCTTTGATGCGTTGGTCATGGAAGCGGAGTGAATTTTGTATGCGTTTAAGCTTGTGGTACATTTCCGAAATTTCAAGGTTAAGCACTTTCATGTGGAATTTGAGTTGAATTTTGTCATAGATATGGAAAGATTCTTTGCTGGAGAAAAGTTGTGTGCTTTTAGACGAGTTATTTATATGATTTGGGATTAGTCCAGATTGTCGGCAAATGAGAAGAAATTTGAGGGATTGTTTGTGTGAGGCTAATTTTCTATGGGAGTTGCTGTATTGTTTCATGTTGTCACAAACTTGTCTGTCGTATTTATATTTGATGTGTTCATAAAAGTTCTTCATTGTGATGTTGTCTTCTGCTCGCCAAGCCGTCGGATGTTGAAATTAAAAGATAATGTATTGACCAATGAATATATACTTATGTGTATTGGAAAAATTAGGTTTTCCTTCGGCTTTTTTGGTCACTTTGATCGTTGCAATGAAACAAGGTTGTTACATTAGCTTTTCCCGACGTTTCGGCAGGGGTTGCTGCCTTCCTCAGGGGAACTTTATTACACATGAAATATAAAACACATAGTACAATATTGTGGACAACAAGAATAAGAAAAAACTTACAATTTAACAATTAAATTTTAAACAGTGTAAAAAAAAAACACTTCTAATTAAGAAGTTCAGTCTATAACTACAAAAAACAAAGAGAAAACTTTTATGAAGAAACAAGTGAGCAGTATACAGATGATATACTCTGTGTGTCTTGCTTGGGATTCATATTGTTTTTGTTGTTCAGGATGTGGAGCGTTTCGAGCGTATATCGCTTAGAGGTATGTTTTTCCGTTTGAAGAACTTTAACACCATCGAAATCCGGAGAATGACCTTTGTCTATTGAATGGGCCGCCAATGCGGTTTTAGCCAGGTTATTGTTTTTGATGTCAGATTTGTGGTTGGACAATCCTTGGCGCAAGAATTGTTTGGTGGTTCCGATGTAGCAAAGGTTACATGTTTCGTCAGGTTTACCTTTGCAGTTTATTTTATAAATGACGTCAGTGCGTTTATCTCTGTTTTTTTTGGTCTTTAGTTTGGTGAAAAGGTGTCTAATTGTCTGGTTAGATTTGAAAGCCAATCGGACATCTTGGATGTTTTTGGTGACAACTTGCTTAAAACTCTCAGCCAGTTTTGGAACGTAAACAATGCTTTTGAAGTATCCTTTGTTGTTATCCTCACTTTGTTGTTTAGCGCGTCTGCATTGTTGTTGTAAAATTAAGCCACGAATAATTGCTGGCGGGAAACCGTTGTCGCTTAAAATTCTGGTCACTTTGATGGTATTTGAATGGTGGAATCTTTCGTCACTTAACGTGAAAACTTTGTTAATTAAATTGGAAGCTGTGTTGAAGATTATGTGTTTGGCTTGGTTGGACCAGAAGTTGATCAGACGTCCTGATGCTGTTGGTTTTTGAAACCAATCAAACGACAATTGAGTGTCCATACGGTGGATTTTGACATCAAGGAACGATATAGAACTGTTATTTTCGTTTTCAACAGTGAACTGTAGTTTGGAGTGGAATCCGTTCAGGATCAATAATAAGTCTGCGACTTTATCTTTGTCCATAACCGCAAATATGTCATCAACATATTTCACTATAAAATTTGGCTTTGCATTACATCCAGTTAAGCATTCGTCAAGTAAATGGTCCATAACTAAATCAGCAATAGTGGGCGAAAGAGGGTTACCCATTGGCATTCCAAAAATTTGTTTGTAGATAATGTCCTTAAACTGCAAATAGTTGTTGTCTTTTAAGCAAAAATCCATGATTTCAACAAATTTAGTTTGGCTGATTTTGGTATGTCTGCTAATAGTATCCCATTTCTTTTTAATAATATTAATAGCCAATTGTACTGGGATGTTAGTAAATAATGAAATAACATCAAACGAGACCAATACATCATTACTTTGTAATTTAACATTTTTCGCTTTGTCAACAAATTCGTAAGAATTTTTTACAGTGTATTTTGTTTCGTTCGTCACTGATTGTAAGATTCTACCAACAAATCTGGAAAGCTCATAGCATGGTAAATTCAAAGATGATACAATAGGACGCATAGGCATGCTTGGTTTGTGCGTTTTTGGTAGTCCGTAGATAGAGGGAAGCTGCGCGGTGTATGTTGTCATTTTGTTCTTTTGCTTATCATCTATGTGGTTGTTGTTGTTGAGCCACTTAACCAACTCATTGTTTCGGTTTTGTAGTGTTGTTGTTGGGTTATGTCTAACACGCCAATACGTACTTCGGTCAGAGAGAAGTACACTCATTTTGTCATCGTATTCATTACGCTCCATCGCTACAGTCACATTGCCTTTGTCCGCTGATAGAATAATAATATTTTTGTTTCGCTTAAGGAAAGAGATAGCTTGATTGTTGACATTAAGCACATATTTGGCAAACTGGTCGTTGTTTTGACTACGTTCAAACGAGTGCAACATATTACCATACTGTGCTCTGATCTGTTCTTGTTCTTGTTCCTTTTCGTCTTTCACTTCTCGTATTACTTCTTCTCCATCGGCTATTAACTGAAACAGAGGGAATGTTTTTTTGTCTATTGGTAGCGCAAATTTTTTTCCCAATGACAAAAGCCATTTAATTTCTAAAGGAAATTTGATGGTGGTTCTGTTATCAAACCATTTTTCGTGGAATACGATGTTGAATTTTTTCCACAGAGCCGATTTTAAGTCGTCTATTTTATGAATGTTCTTTTGTTGTTTACTATTGTAAATGTCTCGAAAAACTTGTTTTTGTTTCGTTGTGAATTGTTTATATTCATGTGGAGATAAATTTTCTTTGATGCGTTGGTCATGGAAGCGGAGTGAATTTTGTATGCGTTTAAGCTTGTGGTACATTTCCGAAATTTCAAGGTTAAGCACTTTCATGTGGAATTTGAGTTGAATTTTGTCATAGATATGGAAAGATTCTTTGCTGGAGAAAAGTTGTGTGCTTTTAGACGAGTTATTTATATGATTTGGGATTAGTCCAGATTGTCGGCAAATGAGAAGAAATTTGAGGGATTGTTTGTGTGAGGCTAATTTTCTATGGGAGTTGCTGTATTGTTTCATGTTGTCACAAACTTGTCTGTCGTATTTATATTTGATGTGTTCATAAAAGTTCTTCATTGTGATGTTGTCTTCTGCTCGGCAAGCCGTCGGATGTTGAAATTAAAAGATAATGAATTGACCAATGAATATATACTTATGTGTATTGGAAAAATTAGGTTTTCCTTCGGCTTTTTTGGTCACTTTGATCGTTGCAATGAAACAAGGTTGTTACATTAGCTTTTCCCGACGTTTCGGCAGGGGTTGCTGCCTTCCTCAGGGGAACTTTATTACACATGAAATATAAAACACATAGTACAATATTGTGGACAACAAGAATAAGAAAAAACTTACAATTTAACAATTAAATTTTAAACAGTGTAAAAAAAACACTTCTAATTAAGAAGTTCAGTCTATAACTACAAAAAACAAAGAGAAAACTTTTATGAAGAAACAAGTGAGCAGTATACAGATGATATACTCTGTGTGTCTTGCTTGGGATTCATATTGTTTTTGTTGTTCAGGATGTGGAGCGTTTCGAGCGTATATCGCTTAGAGGTATGTTTTTCCGTTTGAAGAACTTTAACACCATCGAAATCCGGAGAATGACCTTTGTCTATTGAATGGGCCGCCAATGCGGTTTTAGCCAGGTTATTGTTTTTGATGTCAGATTTGTGGTTGGACAATCTTTGGCGCAAGAATTGTTTGGTGGTTCCGATGTAGCAAAGGTTACATGTTTCGTCAGGTTTACCTTTGCAGTTTATTTTATAAATGACGTCAGTGCGTTTATCTCTGTTTTTTTTGGTCTTTAGTTTGGTGAAAAGGTGTCTAATTGTCTGGTTAGATTTGAAAGCCAATCGGACATCTTGGATGTTTTTGGTGACAACTTGCTTAAAACTCTCAGCCAGTTTTGGAACGCAAACAATGCTTTTGAAGTATCCTTTGTTGTTATCCTCACTTTGTTGTTTAGCGCGTCTGCATTGTTGTTGTAAAATTAAGCCACGAATAATTGCTGGCGGGAAACCGTTGTCGCTTAAAATGTTGGTCACTTTGATGGTATTTGAATGGTGGAATCTTTCGTCACTTAACGTGAAATTAAATTGGAAGCTGTGTTGAAGATTATGTGTTTGGCTTGGTTGGACCGGAAGTTGATCAGACGTCCTGATGCTGTTGGTTTTTGAAACCAATCAAACGACAATTGAGTGTCCATACGGTGGATTTTGACATCAAGGAACGATATAGAACTGTTATTTTCGTTTTCAACAGTGAACTGTAGTTTGGAGTGGAATCCGTTCAGGATCAATAATAAGTCTGCGACTTTATCTTTGTCCATAACCGCAAATATGTCATCAACATATTTCACTATAAAATTTGGCTTTGCATTACATCCAGTTAAGCATTCGTCAAGTAAATGGTCCATAACTAAATCAGCAATAGTGGGCGAAAGAGGGTTACCCATTGGCATTCCAAAAATTTGTTTGTAGATAATGTCCTTAAACTGCAAATAGTTGTTGTCTTTTAAGCAAAAATCCATGATTTCAACAAATTTAGTTTGGCTGATTTTGGTATGTCTGCTAATAGTATCCCATTTCTTTTTAATAATATTAATAGCCAATTGTACTGGGATGTTAGTAAATAATGAAATAACATCAAACGAGACCAATACATCATTACTTTGTAATTTAACATTTTTCGCTTTGTCAACAAATTCGTAAGAATTTTTTACAGTGTATTTTGTTTCGTTCGTCACTGATTGTAAGATTCTACCAACAAATCTGGAAAGCTCATAGCATGGTAAATTCAAAGATGATACAATAGGACGCATAGGCATGCTTGGTTTGTGCGTTTTTGGTAGTCCGTAGATAGAGGGAAGCTGCGCGGTGTATGTTGTCATTTTGTTCTTTTGCTTATCATCTATGTGGTTGTTGTTGTTGAGCCACTTAACCAACTCATTGTTTCGGTTTTGTAGTGTTGTTGTTGGGTTATGTCTAACACGCCAATACGTACTTCGGTCAGAGAGAAGTACACTCATTTTGTCATCGTATTCATTACGCTCCATCGCTACAGTCACATTGCCTTTGTCCGCTGATAGAATAATAATATTTTTGTTTCGCTTAAGGAAAGAGATAGCTTGATTGTTGACATTAAGCACATATTTGGCAAACTGGTCGTTGTTTTGACTACGTTCAAACGAGTGCAACATATTACCATACTGTGCTCTGATCTGTTCTTGTTCTTGTTCCTTTTCGTCTTTCACTTCTCGTATTACTTCTTCTCCATCGGCTATTAACTGAAACAGAGGGAATGTTTTTTTGTCTATTGGTAGCGCAAATTTTTTTCCCAATGACAAAAGCCATTTAATTTCTAAAGGAAATTTGATGGTGGTTCTGTTATCAAACCATTTTTCGTGGAATACGATGTTGAATTTTTTCCACAGAGCCGATTTTAAGTCGTCTATTTTATGAATGTTCTTTTGTTGTTTACTATTGTAAATGTCTCGAAAAACTTGTTTTTGTTTCGTTGTGAATTGTTTATATTCATGTGGAGATAAATTTTCTTTGATGCGTTGGTCATGGAAGCGGAGTGAATTTTGTATGCGTTTAAGCTTGTGGTACATTTCCGAAATTTCAAGGTTAAGCACTTTCATGTGGAATTTGAGTTGAATTTTGTCATAGATATGGAAAGATTCTTTGCTGGAGAAAAGTTGTGTGCTTTTAGACGAGTTATTTATATGATTTGGGATTAGTCCAGATTGTCGGCAAATGAGAAGAAATTTGAGGGATTGTTTGTGTGAGGCTAATTTTCTATGGGAGTTGCTGTATTGTTTCATGTTGTCACAAACTTGTCTGTCGTATTTATATTTGATGTGTTCATAAAAGTTCTTCATTGTGATGTTGTCTTCTGCTCGGCAAGCCGTCGGATGTTGAAATTAAAAGATAATGAATTGACCAATGAATATATACTTATGTGTATTGGAAAAATTAGGTTTTCCTTCGGCTTTTTTGGTCACTTTGATCGTTGCAATGAAACAAGGTTGTTACATTAGCTTTTCCCGACGTTTCGGCAGGGGTTGCTGCCTTCCTCAGGGGAACTTTATTACACATGAAATATAAAACACATAGTACAATATTGTGGACAACAAGAATAAGAAAAAACTTACAATTTAACAATTAAATTTTAAACAGTGTAAAAAAAACACTTCTAATTAAGAAGTTCAGTCTATAACTACAAAAAACAAAGAGAAAACTTTTATGAAGAAACAAGTGAGCAGTATACAGATGATATACTCTGTGTGTCTTGCTTGGGATTCATATTGTTTTTGTTGTTCAGGATGTGGAGCGTTTCGAGCGTATATCGCTTAGAGGTATGTTTTTCCGTTTGAAGAACTTTAACACCATCGAAATCCGGAGAATGACCTTTGTCTATTGAATGGGCCGCCAATGCGGTTTTAGCCAGGTTATTGTTTTTGATGTCAGATTTGTGGTTGGACAATCTTTGGCGCAAGAATTGTTTGGTGGTTCCGATGTAGCAAAGGTTACATGTTTCGTCAGGTTTACCTTTGCAGTTTATTTTATAAATGACGTCAGTGCGTTTATCTCTGTTTTTTTTGGTCTTTAGTTTGGTGAAAAGGTGTCTAATTGTCTGGTTAGATTTGAAAGCCAATCGGACATCTTGGATGTTTTTGGTGACAACTTGCTTAAAACTCTCAGCCAGTTTTGGAACGCAAACAATGCTTTTGAAGTATCCTTTGTTGTTATCCTCACTTTGTTGTTTAGCGCGTCTGCATTGTTGTTGTAAAATTAAGCCACGAATAATTGCTGGCGGGAAACCGTTGTCGCTTAAAATGTTGGTCACTTTGATGGTATTTGAATGGTGGAATCTTTCGTCACTTAACGTGAAATTAAATTGGAAGCTGTGTTGAAGATTATGTGTTTGGCTTGGTTGGACCGGAAGTTGATCAGACGTCCTGATGCTGTTGGTTTTTGAAACCAATCAAACGACAATTGAGTGTCCATACGGTGGATTTTGACATCAAGGAACGATATAGAACTGTTATTTTCGTTTTCAACAGTGAACTGTAGTTTGGAGTGGAATCCGTTCAGGATCAATAATAAGTCTGCGACTTTATCTTTGTCCATAACCGCAAATATGTCATCAACATATTTCACTATAAAATTTGGCTTTGCATTACATCCAGTTAAGCATTCGTCAAGTAAATGGTCCATAACTAAATCAGCAATAGTGGGCGAAAGAGGGTTACCCATTGGCATTCCAAAAATTTGTTTGTAGATAATGTCCTTAAACTGCAAATAGTTGTTGTCTTTTAAGCAAAAATCCATGATTTCAACAAATTTAGTTTGGCTGATTTTGGTATGTCTGCTAATAGTATCCCATTTCTTTTTAATAATATTAATAGCCAATTGTACTGGGATGTTAGTAAATAATGAAATAACATCAAACGAGACCAATACATCATTACTTTGTAATTTAACATTTTTCGCTTTGTCAACAAATTCGTAAGAATTTTTTACAGTGTATTTTGTTTCGTTCGTCACTGATTGTAAGATTCTACCAACAAATCTGGAAAGCTCATAGCATGGTAAATTCAAAGATGATACAATAGGACGCATAGGCATGCTTGGTTTGTGCGTTTTTGGTAGTCCGTAGATAGAGGGAAGCTGCGCGGTGTATGTTGTCATTTTGTTCTTTTGCTTATCATCTATGTGGTTGTTGTTGTTGAGCCACTTAACCAACTCATTGTTTCGGTTTTGTAGTGTTGTTGTTGGGTTATGTCTAACACGCCAATACGTACTTCGGTCAGAGAGAAGTACACTCATTTTGTCATCGTATTCATTACGCTCCATCGCTACAGTCACATTGCCTTTGTCCGCTGATAGAATAATAATATTTTTGTTTTCGCTTAAGGAAAGAGATAGCTTGATTGTTGACATTAAGCACATATTTGGCAAACTGGTCGTTGTTTTGACTACGTTCAAACGAGTGCAACATATTACCATACTGTGCTCTGATCTGTTCTTGTTCTTGTTCCTTTTCGTCTTTCACTTCTCGTATTACTTCTTCTCCATCGGCTATTAACTGAAACAGAGGGAATGTTTTTTTGTCTATTGGTAGCGCAAATTTTTTTCCCAATGACAAAAGCCATTTAATTTCTAAAGGAAATTTGATGGTGGTTCTGTTATCAAACCATTTTTCGTGGAATACGATGTTGAATTTTTTCCACAGAGCCGATTTTAAGTCGTCTATTTTATGAATGTTCTTTTGTTGTTTACTATTGTAAATGTCTCGAAAAACTTGTTTTTGTTTCGTTGTGAATTGTTTATATTCATGTGGAGATAAATTTTCTTTGATGCGTTGGTCATGGAAGCGGAGTGAATTTTGTATGCGTTTAAGCTTGTGGTACATTTCCGAAATTTCAAGGTTAAGCACTTTCATGTGGAATTTGAGTTGAATTTTGTCATAGATATGGAAAGATTCTTTGCTGGAGAAAAGTTGTGTGCTTTTAGACGAGTTATTTATATGATTTGGGATTAGTCCAGATTGTCGGCAAATGAGAAGAAATTTGAGGGATTGTTTGTGTGAGGCTAATTTTCTATGGGAGTTGCTGTATTGTTTCATGTTGTCACAAACTTGTCTGTCGTATTTATATTTGATGTGTTCATAAAAGTTCTTCATTGTGATGTTGTCTTCTGCTCGGCAAGCCGTCCGATTTTGAAATTAAAAGATAATGTATTGACCAATGAATATATACTTATGTGTATTGGAAAAATTAGGTTTTCCTTCGGCTTTTTTGGTCACTTTGATCGTTGCAATGAAACAAGGTTGTTACATTAGCTTTTCCCGACGTTTCGGCAGGGGTTGCTGCCTTCCTCAGGGGAACTTTATTACACATGAAATATAAAACACATAGTACAATATTGTGGACAACAAGAATAAGAAAAAACTTACAATTTAACAATTAAATTTTAAACAGTGTAAAAAAAACACTTCTAATTAAGAAGTTCAGTCTATAACTACAAAAAAACAAAGAGAAAACTTTTATGAAGAAACAAGTGAGCAGTATACAGATGATATACTCTGTGTGTCTTGCTTGCGATTCATATTGTTTTTGTTGTTCAGGATGTGGAGCGTTTCGAGCGTATATCGCTTAGAGGTATGTTTTTCCGTTTGAAGAACTTTAACACCATCGAAATCCGGAGAATGACCTTTGTCTATTGAATGGGCCGCCAATGCGGTTTTAGCCAGGTTATTGTTTTTGATGTCAGATTTGTGGTTGGACAATCTTTGGCGCAAGAATTGTTTGGTGGTTCCGATGTAGCAAAGGTTACATGTTTCGTCAGGTTTACCTTTGCAGTTTATTTTATAAATGACGTCAGTGCGTTTATCTCTGTCTATTTTGGTCTTTAGTTTGGTGAAAAGGTGTCTAATTGTCTGGTTAGATTTGAAAGCCAATCGGACATCTTAGATGTTTTTGGTGACAACTTGCTTAAAACTCTCAGCCAGTTTTGGAACGTAAACAATGCTTTTGAAGTATCCTTTGTTGTTATCCTCACTTTGTTGTTTAGCGCGTCTGCATTGTTGTTGTAAAATTAAGCCACGAATAATTGCTGGCGGGAAACCGTTGTCGCTTAAAATTCTGGTCACTTTGATGGTATTTGAATGGTGGAATCTTTCGTCACTTAACGTGAAAACTTTGTTAATTAAATTGGAAGCTGTGTTGAAGATTATGTGTTTGGCTTGGTTGGACCAGAAGTTGATCAGACGTCCTGATGCTGTTGGTTTTTGAAACCAATCAAACGACAATTGAGTGTCCATACGGTGGATTTTGACATCAAGGAACGATATAGAACTGTTATTTTCGTTTTCAACAGTGAACTGTAGTTTGGAGTGGAATCCGTTCAGGATCAATAATAAGTCTGCGACTTTATCTTTGTCCATAACCGCAAATATGTCATCAACATATTTCACTATAAAATTTGGCTTTGCATTACATCCAGTTAAGCATTCGTCAAGTAAATGGTCCATAACTAAATCAGCAATAGTGGGCGAAAGAGGGTTACCCATTGGCATTCCAAAAATTTGTTTGTAGATAATGTCCTTAAACTGCAAATAGTTGTTGTCTTTTAAGCAAAAATCCATGATTTCAACAAATTTAGTTTGGCTGATTTTGGTATGTCTGCTAATAGTATCCCATTTCTTTTTAATAATATTAATAGCCAATTGTACTGGGATGTTAGTAAATAATGAAATAACATCAAACGAGACCAATACATCATTACTTTGTAATTTAACATTTTTCGGTTTGTCAACAAATTCGTAAGAATTTTTTACAGTGTATTTTGTTTCGTTCGTCACTGATTGTAAGATTCTACCAACAAATCTGGAAAGCTCATAGCATGGTAAATTCAAAGATGATACAATAGGACGCATAGGCATGCTTGGTTTGTGCGTTTTTGGTAGTCCGTAGATAGAGGGAAGCTGCGCGGTGTATGTTGTCATTTTGTTCTTTTGCTTATCATCTATGTGGTTGTTGTTGTTGAGCCACTTAACCAACTCATTGTTTCGGTTTTGTAGTGTTGTTGTTGGGTTATGTCTAACACGCCAATACGTACTTCGGTCAGAGAGAAGTACACTCATTTTGTCATCGTATTCATTACGCTCCATCGCTACAGTCACATTGCCTTTGTCCGCTGATAGAATAATAATATTTTTGTTTCGCTTAAGGAAAGAGATAGCTTGATTGTTGACATTAAGCACATATTTGGCAAACTGGTCGTTGTTTTGACTACGTTCAAACGAGTGCAACATATTACCATACTGTGCTCTGATCTGTTCTTGTTCTTGTTCCTTTTCGTCTTTCACTTCTCGTATTACTTCTTCTCCATCGGCTATTAACTGAAACAGAGGGAATGTTTTTTTGTCTATTGGTAGCGCAAATTTTTTTCCCAATGACAAAAGCCATTTAATTTCTAAAGGAAATTTGATGGTGGTTCTGTTATCAAACCATTTTTCGTGGAATACGATGTTGAATTTTTTCCACAGAGCCGATTTTAAGTCGTCTATTTTATGAATGTTCTTTTGTTGTTTACTATTGTAAATGTCTCGAAAAA
The DNA here is from genome assembly GCA_920104205.1 of Eupeodes latifasciatus. Lineage (NCBI taxonomy): Eukaryota > Metazoa > Arthropoda > Insecta > Diptera > Syrphidae > Eupeodes > Eupeodes latifasciatus. Next base: position 20,854,660 of record OV049927.1, read on the forward strand.
CTTGTTTTTGTTTCGTTGTGAATTGTTTATATTCATGTGGAGATAAATTTTCTTTGATGCGTTGGTCATGGAAGCGGAGTGAATTTTGTATGCGTTTAAGCTTGTGGTACATTTCCGAAATTTCAAGGTTAAGCACTTTCATGTGGAATTTCAGTTGAATTTTGTCATAGATATGGAAAGATTCTTTGCTGGAGAAAAGTTGTGTGCTTTTAGACGAGTTATTTATATGATTTGGGATTAGTCCAGATTGTCGGCAAATGAGAAGAAATTTGAGGGATTGTTTGTGTGAGGCTAATTTTCTATGGGAGTTGCTGTATTGTTTCATGTTGTCACAAACTTGTCTGTCGTATTTATATTTGATGTGTTCATAAAAGTTCTTCATTGTGATGTTGTCTTCTGCTCGGCAAGCCGTCGGATGTTGAAATTAAAAGATAATGTATTGACCAATGAATATATACTTATGTGTATTGGAAAAATTAGGTTTTCCTTCGGCTTTTTTGGTCACTTTGATCGTTGCAATGAAACAAGGTTGTTACATTAGCTTTTCCCGACGTTTCGGCAGGGGTTGCTGCCTTCCTCAGGGGAACTTTATTACACATGAAATATAAAACACATAGTACAATATTGTGGACAACAAGAATAAGAAAAAACTTACAATTTAACAATTAAATTTTAAACAGTGTAAAAAAAAAACACTTCTAATTAAGAAGTTCAGTCTATAACTACAAAAAACAAAGAAAAAACTTTTATGAAGAAACAAGTGAGCAGTATACAGATGATATACTCTGTGTGTCTTGCTTGGGATTCATATTGTTTTTGTTGTTCAGGATGTGGAGCGTTTCGAGCGTATATCGCTTAGAGGTATGTTTTTCCGTTTGAAGAACTTTAACACCATCGAAATCCGGAGAATGACCTTTGTCTATTGAATGGGCCGCCAATGCGGTTTTAGCCAGGTTATTGTTTTTGATGTCAGATTTGTGGTTGGACAATCTTTGGCGCAAGAATTGTTTGGTGGTTCCGATGTAGCAAAGGTTACATGTTTCGTCAGGTTTACCTTTGCAGTTTATTTTATAAATGACGTCAGTGCGTTTATCTCTGTTTTTTTTGGTCTTTAGTTTGGTGAAAAGGTGTCTAATTGTCTGGTTAGATTTGAAAGCCAATCGGACATCTTGGATGTTTTTGGTGACAACTTGCTTAAAACTCTCAGCCAGTTTTGGAACGTAAACAATGCTTTTGAAGTATCCTTTGTTGTTATCCTCACTTTGTTGTTTAGCGCGTCTGCATTGTTGTTGTAAAATTAAGCCACGAATAATTGCTGGCGGGAAACCGTTGTCGCTTAAAATTCTGGTCACTTTGATGGTATTTGAATGGTGGAATCTTTCGTCACTTAACGTGAAAACTTTGTTAATTAAATTGGAAGCTGTGTTGAAGATTATGTGTTTGGCTTGGTTGGACCAGAAGTTGATCAGACGTCCTGATGCTGTTGGTTTTTGAAACCAATCAAACGACAATTGAGTGTCCATACGGTGGATTTTGACATCAAGGAACGATATAGAACTGTTATTTTCGTTTTCAACAGTGAACTGTAGTTTGGAGTGGAATCCGTTCAGGATCAATAATAAGTCTGCGACTTTATCTTTGTCCATAACCGCAAATATGTCATCAACATATTTCACTATACAATTTGGCTTTGCATTACATCCAGTTAAGCATTCGTCAAGTAAATGGTCCATAACTTAATCAGCAATAGTGGGCGAAAGAGGGTTACCCATTGGCATTCCAAAAATTTGTTTGTAGATAATGTCCTTAAACTGCAAATAGTTGTTGTCTTTTAAGCAAAAATCCATGATTTCAACAAATTTAGTTTGGCTGATTTTGGTATGTCTGCTAATAGTATCCCATTTCTTTTTAATAATATTAATAGCCAATTGTACTGGGATGTTAGTAAATAATGAAATAACATCAAACGAGACCAATACATCATTACTTTGTAATTTAACATTTTTCGGTTTGTCAACAAATTCGTAAGAATTTTTTACAGTGTATTTTGTTTCGTTCGTCACTGATTGTAAGATTCTACCAACAAATCTGGAAAGCTCATAGCATGATAAATTCAAAGATGATACAATAGGACGCATAGGCATGCTTGGTTTGTGCGTTTTTGGTAGTCCGTAGATAGAGGGAAGCTGCGCGGTGTATGTTGTCTTTCGTTCGTCTTTCACTTCTCGTATTACTTCTTCTCCATCGGCTATTAACTGAAACAGAGGGAATGTTTTTTTGTCTATTGGTAGCGCAAATTTTTTTCCCAATGACAAAAGCCATTTAATTTCTAAAGGAAATTTGATGGTGGTTCTGTTATCAAACCATTTTTCGTGGAATACGATGTTGAATTTTTTCCACAGAGCCGATTTTAAGCCGTCTATTTTATGAATGTTCTTTTGTTGTTTACTATTGTAAATGTCTCGAAAAACTTGTTTTTGTTTCGTTGTGAATTGTTTATATTCATGTGGAGATAAATTTTCTTTGATGCGTTGGTCATGGAAGCGGAGTGAATTTTGTATGCGTTTAAGCTTGTGGTACATTTCCGAAATTTCAAGGTTAAGCACTTTCATGTGGAATTTGAGTTGAATTTTGTCATAGATATGGAAAGATTCTTTGCTGGAGAAAAGTTGTGTGCTTTTAGACGAGTTATTTATATGATTTGGGATTAGTCCAGATTGTCGGCAAATGAGAAGAAATTTGAGGGATTGTTTGTGTGAGGCTAATTTTCTATGGGAGTTGCTGTATTGTTTCATGTTGTCACAAACTTGTCTGTCGTATTTATATTTGATGTGTTCATAAAAGTTCTTCATTGTGATGTTGTCTTCTGCTCGGCAAGCCGTCGGATGTTGAAATTAAAAGATAATGTATTGACCAATGAATATATACTTATGTGTATTGGAAAAATTAGGTTTTCCTTCGGCTTTTTTGGTCACTTTGATCGTTGCAATGAAACAAGGTTGTTACATTAGCTTTTCCCGACGTTTCGGCAGGGGTTGCTGCCTTCCTCAGGGGAACTTTATTACACATGAAATATAAAACACATAGTACAATATTGTGGACAACAAGAATAAGAAAAAACTTACAATTTAACAATTAAATTTTAAACAGTGTAAAAAAAAAACACTTCTAATTAAGAAGTTCAGTCTATAACTACAAAAAACAAAGAGAAAACTTTTATGAAGAAACAAGTGAGCAGTATACAGATGATATACTCTGTGTGTCTTGCTAGGGATTCATATTGTTTTTGTTGTTCAGGATGTGGAGCGTTTCGAGCGTATATCGCTTAGAGGTATGTTTTTCCGTTTGAAGAACTTTAACACCATCGAAATCCGGAGAATGACCTTTGTCTATTGAATGGGCCGCCAATGCGGTTTTAGCCAGGTTATTGTTTTTGATGTCAGATTTGTGGTTGGACAATCTTTGGCGCAAGAATTGTTTGGTGGTTCCGATGTAGCAAAGGTTACATGTTTCGTCAGGTTTACCTTTGCAGTTTATTTTATAAATGACGTCAGTGCGTTTATCTCTGTTTTTTTTGGTCTTTAGTTTGGTGAAAAGGTGTCTAATTGTCTGGTTAGATTTGAAAGCCAATCGGACATCTTGGATGTTTTTGGTGACAACTTGCTTAAAACTCTCAGCCAGTTTTGGAACGTAAACAATGCTTTTGAAGTATCCTTTGTTGTTATCCTCACTTTGTTGTTTAGCGCGTCTGCATTGTTGTTGTAAAATTAAGCCACGAATAATTGCTGGCGGGAAACCGTTGTCGCTTAAAATGTTGGTCACTTTGATGGTATTTGAATGGTGGAATCTTTCGTCACTTAACGCGAAATTAAATTGGAAGCTGTGTTGAAGATTATGTGTTTGGCTTGGTTGGACCGGAAGTTGATCAGACGTCCTGATGCTGTTGGTTTTTGAAACCAATCAAACGACAATTGAGTGTCCATACGGTGGATTTTGACATCAAGGAACGATATAGAACTGTTATTTTCGTTTTCAACAGTGAACTGTAGTTTGGAGTGGAATCCGTTCAGGATCAATAATAAGTCTGCGACTTTATCTTTGTCCATAACCGCAAATATGTCATCAACATATTTCACTATAAAATTTGGCTTTGCATTACATCCAGTTAAGCATTCGTCAAGTAAATGGTCCATAACTAAATCAGCAATAGTGGGCGAAAGAGGGTTACCCATTGGCATTCCAAAAATTTGTTTGTAGATAATGTCCTTAAACTGCAAATAGTTGTTGTCTTTTAAGCAAAAATCCATGATTTCAACAAATTTAGTTTGGCTGATTTTGGTATGTCTGCTAATAGTATCCCATTTCTTTTTAATAATATTAATAGCCAATTGTACTGGGATGTTAGTAAATAATGAAATAACATCAAACGAGACCAATACATCATTACTTTGTAATTTAACATTTTTCGCTTTGTCAACAAATTCGTAAGAATTTTTTACAGTGTATTTTGTTTCGTTCGTCACTGATTGTAAGATTCTACCAACAAATCTGGAAAGCTCATAGCATGGTAAATTCAAAGATGATACAATAGGACGCATAGGCATGCTTGGTTTGTGCGTTTTTGGTAGTCCGTAGATAGAGGGAAGCTGCGCGGTGTATGTTGTCATTTTGTTCTTTTGCTTATCATCTATGTGGTTGTTGTTGTTGAGCCACTTAACCAACTCATTGTTTCGGTTTTGTAGTGTTGTTGTTGGGTTATGTCTAACACGCCAATACGTACTTCGGTCAGAGAGAAGTACACTCATTTTGTCATCGTATTCATTACGCTCCATCGCTACAGTCACATTGCCTTTGTCCGCTGATAGAATAATAATATTTTTGTTTCGCTTAAGGAAAGAGATAGCTTGATTGTTGACATTAAGCACATATTTGGCAAACTGGTCGTTGTTTTGACTACGTTCAAACGAGTGCAACATATTACCATACTGTGCTCTGATCTGTTCTTGTTCTTGTTCCTTTTCGTCTTTCACTTCTCGTATTACTTCTTCTCCATCGGCTATTAACTGAAACAGAGGGAATGTTTTTTTGTCTATTGGTAGCGCAAATTTTTTTCCCAATGACAAAAGCCATTTAATTTCTAAAGGAAATTTGATGGTGGTTCTGTTATCAAACCATTTTTCGTGGAATACGATGTTGAATTTTTTCCACAGAGCCGATTTTAAGTCGTCTATTTTATGAATGTTCTTTTGTTGTTTACTATTGTAAATGTCTCGAAAAACTTGTTTTTGTTTCGTTGTGAATTGTTTATATTCATGTGGAGATAAATTTTCTTTGATGCGTTGGTCATGGAAGCGGAGTGAATTTTGTATGCGTTTAAGCTTGTGGTACATTTCCGAAATTTCAAGGTTAAGCACTTTCATGTGGAATTTGAGTTGAATTTTGTCATAGATATGGAAAGATTCTTTGCTGGAGAAAAGTTGTGTGCTTTTAGACGAGTTATTTATATGATTTGGGATTAGTCCAGATTGTCGGCAAATGAGAAGAAATTTGAGGGATTGTTTGTGTGAGGCTAATTTTCTATGGGAGTTGCTGTATTGTTTCATGTTGTCAAAAACTTGTCTGTCGTATTTATATTTGATGTGTTCATAAAAGTTCTTCGTTGTGATGTTGTCTTCTGCTCGGCAAGCCGTCCGATTTTGAAATTAAAAGATAATGTATTGACCAATGAATATATACTTATGTGTATTGGAAAAATTAGGTTTTCCTTCGGCTTTTTTGGTCACTTTGATCGTTGCAATGAAACAAGGTTGTTACATTAGCTTTTCCCGACGTTTCGGCAGGGGTTGCTGCCTTCCTCAGGGGAACTTTATTACACATGAAATATAAAACACATAGTACAATATTGTGGACAACAAGAATAAGAAAAAACTTACAATTTAACAATTAAATTTTAAACAGTGTAAAAAAAAACACTTCTAATTAAGAAGTTCAGTCTATAACTACAAAAAAACAAAGAGAAAACTTTTATGAAGAAACAAGTGAGCAGTATACAGATGATATACTCTGTGTGTCTTGCTTGCGATTCATATTGTTTTTGTTGTTCAGGATGTGGAGCGTTTCGAGCGTATATCGCTTAGAGGTATGTTTTTCCGTTTGAAGAACTTTAACACCATCGAAATCCGGAGAATGACCTTTGTCTATTGAATGGGCCGCCAATGCGGTTTTAGCCAGGTTATTGTTTTTGATGTCAGATTTGTGGTTGGACAATCTTTGGCGCAAGAATTGTTTGGTGGTTCCGATGTAGCAAAGGTTACATGTTTCGTCAGGTTTACCTTTGCAGTTTATTTTATAAATGACGTCAGTGCGTTTATCTCTGTCTATTTTGGTCTTTAGTTTGGTGAAAAGGTGTCTAATTGTCTGGTTAGATTTGAAAGCCAATCGGACATCTTAGATGTTTTTGGTGACAACTTGCTTAAAACTCTCAGCCAGTTTTGGAACGTAAACAATGCTTTTGAAGTATCCTTTGTTGTTATCCTCACTTTGTTGTTTAGCGCGTCTGCATTGTTGTTGTAAAATTAAGCCACGAATAATTGCTGGCGGGAAACCGTTGTCGCTTAAAATTCTGGTCACTTTGATGGTATTTGAATGGTGGAATCTTTCGTCACTTAACGTGAAAACTTTGTTAATTAAATTGGAAGCTGTGTTGAAGATTATGTGTTTGGCTTGGTTGGACCAGAAGTTGATCAGACGTCCTGATGCTGTTGGTTTTTGAAACCAATCAAACGACAATTGAGTGTCCATACGGTGGATTTTGACATCAAGGAACGATATAGAACTGTTATTTTCGTTTTCAACAGTGAACTGTAGTTTGGAGTGGAATCCGTTCAGGATCAATAATAAGTCTGCGACTTTATCTTTGTCCATAACCGCAAATATGTCATCAACATATTTCACTATAAAATTTGGCTTTGCATTACATCCAGTTAAGCATTCGTCAAGTAAATGGTCCATAACTAAATCAGCAATAGTGGGCGAAAGAGGGTTACCCATTGGCATTCCAAAAATTTGTTTGTAGATAATGTCCTTAAACTGCAAATAGTTGTTGTCTTTTAAGCAAAAATCCATGATTTCAACAAATTTAGTTTGGCTGATTTTGGTATGTCTGCTAATAGTATCCCATTTCTTTTTAATAATATTAATAGCGAATTGTACTGGGATGTTAGTAAATAATGAAATAACATCAAACGAGACCAATACATCATTACTTTGTAATTTAACATTTTTCGGTTTGTCAACAAATTCGTAAGAATTTTTTACAGTGTATTTTGTTTCGTTCGTCACTGATTGTAAGATTCTACCAACAAATCTGGAAAGCTCATAGCATGGTAAATTCAAAGATGATACAATAGGACGCATAGGCATGCTTGGTTTGTGCGTTTTTGGTAGTCCGTAGATAGAGGGAAGCTGCGCGGTGTATGTTGTCATTTTGTTCTTTTGCTTATCATCTATGTGGTTGTTGTTGTTGAGCCACTTAACCAACTCATTGTTTCGGTTTTGTAGTGTTGTTGTTGGGTTATGTCTAACACGCCAATACGTACTTCGGTCAGAGAGAAGTACACTCATTTTGTCATCGTATTCATTACGCTCCATCGCTACAGTCACATTGCCTTTGTCCGCTGATAGAATAATAATATTTTTGTTTCGCTTAAGGAAAGAGATAGCTTGATTGTTGACATTAAGCACATATTTGGCAAACTGGTCGTTGTTTTGACTACGTTCAAACGAGTGCAACATATTACCATACTGTGCTCTGATCTGTTCTTGTTCTTGTTCCTTTTCGTCTTTCACTTCTCGTATTACTTCTTCTCCATCGGCTATTAACTGAAACAGAGGGAATGTTTTTTTGTCTATTGGTAGCGCAAATTTTTTTCCCAATGACAAAAGCCATTTAATTTCTAAAGGAAATTTGATGGTGGTTCTGTTATCAAACCATTTTTCGTGGAATACGATGTTGAATTTTTTCCACAGAGCCGATTTTAAGTCGTCTATTTTATGAATGTTCTTTTGTTGTTTACTATTGTAAATGTCTCGAAAAACTTGTTTTTGTTTCGTTGTGAATTGTTTATATTCATGTGGAGATAAATTTTCTTTGATGCGTTGGTCATGGAAGCGGAGTGAATTTTGTATGCGTTTAAGCTTGTGGTACATTTCCGAAATTTCAAGGTTAAGCACTTTCATGTGGAATTTGAGTTGAATTTTGTCATAGATATGGAAAGATTCTTTGCTGGAGAAAAGTTGTGTGCTTTTAGACGAGTTATTTATATGATTTGGGATTAGTCCAGATTGTCGGCAAATGAGAAGAAATTTGAGGGATTGTTTGTGTGAGGCTAATTTTCTATGGGAGTTGCTGTATTGTTTCATGTTGTCACAAACTTGTCTGTCGTATTTATATTTGATGTGTTCATAAAAGTTCTTCGTTGTGATGTTGTCTTCTGCTCGGCAAGCCGTCCGATTTTGAAATTAAAAGATAATGTATTGACCAATGAATATATACTTATGTGTATTGGAAAAATTAGGTTTTCCTTCGGCTTTTTTGGTCACTTTGATCGTTGCAATGAAACAAGGTTGTTACATTAGCTTTTCCCGACGTTTCGGCAGGGGTTGCTGCCTTCCTCAGGGGAACTTTATTACACATGAAATATAAAACACATAGTACAATATTGTGGACAACAAGAATAAGAAAAAACTTACAATTTAACAATTAAATTTTAAACAGTGTAAAAAAAAACACTTCTAATTAAGAAGTTCAGTCTATAACTACAAAAAAACAAAGAGAAAACTTTTATGAAGAAACAAGTGAGCAGTATACAGATGATATACTCTGTGTGTCTTGCTTGGGATTCATATTGTTTTTGTTGTTCAGGATGTGGAGCGTTTCGAGCGTATATCGCTTAGAGGTATGTTTTTCCGTTTGAAGAACTTTAACACCATCGAAATCCGGAGAATGACCTTTGTCTATTGAATGGGCCGCCAATGCGGTTTTAGCCAGGTTATTGTTTTTGATGTCAGATTTGTGGTTGGACAATCTTTGGCGCAAGAATTGTTTGGTGGTTCCGATGTAGCAAAGGTTACATGTTTCGTCAGGTTTACCTTTGCAGTTTATTTTATAAATGACGTCAGTGCGTTTATCTCTGTCTATTTTGGTCTTTAGTTTGGTGAAAAGGTGTCTAATTGTCTGGTTAGATTTGAAAGCCAATCGGACATCTTAGATGTTTTTGGTGACAACTTGCTTAAAACTCTCAGCCAGTTTTGGAACGTAAACAATGCTTTTGAAGTATCCTTTGTTGTTATCCTCACTTTGTTGTTTAGCGCGTCTGCATTGTTGTTGTAAAATTAAGCCACGAATAATTGCTGGCGGGAAACCGTTGTCGCTTAAAATTCTGGTCACTTTGATGGTATTTGAATGGTGGAATCTTTCGTCACTTAACGTGAAAACTTTGTTAATTAAATTGGAAGCTGTGTTGAAGATTATGTGTTTGGCTTGGTTGGACCAGAAGTTGATCAGACGTCCTGATGCTGTTGGTTTTTGATTTGATTTGGTTAATTTCTGCACAAGCTAGTTAGTTCGGTCAAAATTTTTTGAATATGTAAAGATTTTGTAGAAATAAGAACTATATCGTCTGCAAATCTCAAATTGTTAAGGACCTGTCCACATATCGTTATTCCATAGTTCTTCCAGTTAGTTTTTTGAAAAATGTCTTCCAGGACAGCATTAAATAGAGGTGGTGAAAGTGGATCTCCTTGTCTGACTCCTCTTGTTATGTTAAATTTTCGTCCAATTTTCTCTGTTTTTATTCGTGCTGTGTTATTTTTGTATATGTTTTTAACTGTTTCTATTAAATCTGGGTTTATGTTTTGATTTCTTAGGGCGGACCATATCATTTCATGTTCAACGGAGTCAAAAGCTTTACTAAAGTCAATAAAAAGAAAATAAACAGGTTGTTTAAATTCGTTGTACTTTTCTATTAGCTGATTCATTGTCTGTAGGTGGTCTGTTGTGGAGAATCCTTCTCTAAATCCAGCCTGTTCTCTTGGTTGTTTGTTATTGAAATCGTCCTTTATGGTCCTGTAAAGTGCTTTGGAGAACAGCTTGTAAATTTTCGAAATGTTACTTATTGGTCTATAGTTGTTGATATAGTCCTTATTTCCTTTTTTATGTATTAGTGTTATTGTTGTTTCTTTCCATTGTTCAGGGATTTGTTTTGTTAGAACGATTTCGTTGAATATGTTTGTAAGAATGTTGGATAGTGAGTTTTTTGCGTATATTAACATTTCCGCTGATATTCCGTCATTTCCAGTGCATTTATCTTTCTTCAGATCGTCTATGGTCCTTTCGATAGTTTCTTTGCTGAATATATGGGTTTGTGTCGATATTGAATCATTGTTCTCTATTGTTTCTTCTTCTGTGTTGATTTTAGTCGAGGTGAACAGTTTTTCAAAAAATAATGTAGCGTTTTCATTTATGTCTCTTCGGTTTGTTATATTAACTGCATTTTGATCCTTCATATTTACTATCCATTCTTGTTTATTATTCAAATATCGTTTTGCTTTGTTTATTGATTTTGTTTGTCTTAGTGTATCTTTTATAATTTTTCCATTATATGCACGAATATCATTCGTTATTTTAGATTTTATTGTTTTCCTGAGTTCACTTAGTTCTGTTTTTTCTTGGTTGAGTAGTTGTGTTTTTGTTCTAAAATGTTCTCTTCTTGATATAAGGGCTTTGGTTTCGTCTGATATTTTTTCTTTGGAAGTCTTTATGTTCGTTATTGAGATTTTTGCTGTAGTCTTTATGATATTTTCTAACTTGTCATATGTATTTTGAAGGTCGTTATTTGACGGTTCTAAAAGTTGGTTGATCTTTGTCTTTATTGTTTCGTTGTAGTTGATAAATTTTTGTTCTGGTATTATTTTAGGGTTGTAATAGATTTGTCGATTTCTTCTTAATGTTTTATGGTTTATTTTTATCTTCATTCTTACTAGTCTGTGATCGCTGTCAAAATTTACATTATTAAGCGCAGTAGTGTCTTGGATAGTTTCAATTTTGTTTGTGAGTATGAGGTCTATTTCATTTTTTGTTTTTCTTTTTGAAGAATGAGTTCCCAAATTTTAAGTTCATTTCTTCCAGCCACTTGATGAGTCTCTCCCCTCTTTCATTTCTTAGTCCATATCCATGAGGTCCTAAAACTGAGTTTTCTTCTTCATTTAATCTTTTTCCAAGTCGTGCGTTAAAATCTCCTATCACGTACATTAGTTCTGTTTTTTGGTTGTTGAATGTTTCTTCAAGGTTATCGTAGAATTTTATCATTTCTTCTTCCTCAGCTTTTTCTGTAGGTTCATATATGTACTTGTATTATAGTCATTTTTGTGTTTTGAATTTGAAGTTGTATGCTACATATCCTCTCATTATGGAATCGGATATTAATTTTTTTGTCTTTTAATTCTTTTTTAATTACAAATCCAACTCCATATAGTCCTTTTGTTTCGCCAATGTAGCAGAAGATATCATTATCATTATTAATTATTCTTTGTCCAAGCAATCTCACTTCAGCTAGTCCTATTATATCCCAATTTATGTCTTTCAATGCTAGTCTTAATTCCTCCTGTTTTTCGTCCGAAGAGAGTGTCCTGACGTTGAAAATACAGATTTTTAATGTATTTTGTTGTTTTTTGAGTGTTATGTTCTCTGTTCGCTTATTTTTATATGGGGGGGTTTGATCTACTCTTCCCACGGTGATCAGCCGGGTTGGGAAGGATTTTTGTGTTTATATATTTGTATTGATTTCTGAGTCTTGTTCGGTTTTCACTTCTTGTCTTGGCAGTTTACTTGGCAGTGGCTACTTAGAGCAACTGCGAATTATATGGTTGCTACAAGTCTTCAGAGAAGATAAATTGTAGCTATAATTTATTGCCGTGCTATGGCTTTTTTCTCTGAAGACTTGTAGCAACCATATAATTCGCAGTTGCTCTAAGTAGCTCGGATTATATGGTATCTCGATTTATTCGAGAAAATATGCGTCAAGACAAGGTGTAATGGTCATCTTCTGATGAGCCCAACCATTGCACCGGGGCGAAACGCATATATGAACACTAATTGCTGGATCATATTTATTTTATTTTCATGATTTTCATGAATTTAAATCATTTTATTATAAATAACAGTGTTCAGAAAAATAAACTATTTGACTTTTAACAGTCAAATACTTCTTTTTCAAAAAAGCCATAGCATGGCAATAAATTATAGCTACAATTTATCTTCTCTGAAGACTTGTAGCAACCATATAATTCGCAGTTGCTCTAAGTAGCTCGGATTATATGGTATCTCGATTTATTCGAGAAAATATGCGTCAAGACAAGGTGTAACAAACTTTAGCCTTATGTATGTAGGTACTTATCAAGATGATTTTCAGGAAGACAAAGATCTATACGAGCTCCAAAAGAACAAATGGGATCCCGTCATTGAGTGGTTTAACAAGCGTTTCGATACGAACATACAAAAAACTCCCAGTATATCACCACCCACCGTCTCGGATGCGGATTAAATGAAAATATCCAAGTACTTCCTTTCACACAGTGAAGATGTTCTATATGGTATATATTCTCTCAAGATTCAATTTTTTAAAAATTCTTGAAGTGCAAACATTCTCCTAAGGATTTTTCTTTGCCGTCGACACCCTTGAGTCGATAATCCTTTCATGTGCTGTAATAAAGCAGCATATCAGCGCAGACAAGGCCGTAAGACTAGCTCGTCTCGAAGAAGAGTTTCAACTGAAGTTCTGGGGACGGGTGGAATGGGCTCACGACATGAACCAACAAGAACTATAAACTCGCTTGGCTGCAGCTATCCTCTTTGTTCACTTCAACCAGTCCGAACAATTTACTAAGGAGACGCTAATTGTCTAGAAAATATATCATAGAATAAACAACAAAAAAAACTGATACAATAAAAACTCATTTTATTTAAAACATTTTCTTCTTCTTTCACAACAAGTTCAATCCAAAATACTGAGCTTATGACTATTGCTTTTGTTGACCAAATGTGCCTTCAGAATTGCCATATATTGCGGCCGTCCGAGCAAATTATAGGCGGGGTTGAGAAGATTCTGAACGATTTCGTGTAGGTAGAGCAGAAAAGGTAGAGCAGAAAAGGTCAATTCCTAGTTCCAGATTCGTACCAAAACCACACTCATCAAGAGCGATCACTGAAGCTGTAATGATTGATGGGCTGCAATTTCTCCATGACTATCTCTTTGGCTTCTTTCTTTGAGGACTCGCCTGGCTTGTCAAAGCACTGAGGATCTTCTTGATGTTGGCTTCGCTGTCAATCAAGGTGCGATAGCCCACTGTTGTGGTTTTATTCACTGGAACAACGATTCCACATTGTGAAATTTCCTTTCATGCTTATTCTCCTCCACAAATGAACTTATCGCCTTTCTCATATCTCCAATACCCTTGTGATTGCACGGAGTTACCGAAAAGTCTTTCTCCAGGTAGAAAGCGAAAGCGTCGAACATATTTGTGGCGACGAATTGGAACAAAGAGCGTTTGAAACTCTGGAGGATCATAAAAGCCAGTGCCGCAAATAGTCACCGGGGTTTTTATTCTCGACGTTGGCAAATTGTCCATATTCTCTAAATAAAAAACAAAAAAAATAATTCTTATTTCGTAAGGAAATTGTATAAATAATATTACTTACCACGACCAAATTTATTTCAAAATGAAATATTTGTTTTGACAGCAGCCATCAGCTGTTTTGTTTACATTAATTTGAGCGCTGAATGTTCCGAAAGGTTTGTTTGTTTTGTTCAACTTTGAATTCCAACTAGTTTTCGAGAGGTTTTATATAAAACTTGTGGTTTACGAAAACTTGTGGTTTACCAAAAATGTATGGGAAAACTTGAGTTTTCGATGTAGGTTTTCGGCGAAAACCGATAATTTCGCGAAAACCGGGTTTTGGACTTGGTGTGAAAAGCCTATAAGACTCTACCTTTGAGAAAGCCGTATTGAACGGGTGAAAATATTGACTAACTATGTGTTGCGGCAGATCTGGCAATGCCTTTGCCTAACATCCAAACGCACCCCAATCCTCCTGTCAAAAAATATTTTAATTTTAATTAATGCTACTCACGAGGCCAACTAACCTCGATTCAATTTTGGCGCCAGCGGCAGAACACCAGAAGGAATACGAAAGTAATATTAAAATTATTTTACTTTAATTTTTATAATTATAATTATTTTATTTAGGATTTTTTTAATAAAACTATTGAATTAAAATCGATATTCGCCTTTCCTTGGAACACTATGATTAAAAATTATGTAGTAAGCTAAACTTTTAAAGAGATTGAGCATACAAGATAATTTAGCTATCGGTCAATAGTTTTCGATTACATTTGTGTACCTCTTTTATGAATTTCGGTTATTTGAAACCTTTACAATACAGGGGTGGAATCGCGTAAGGCCATAGTTGATCGTCAATTTTGATAGTCACTCTTTTTTTTGTTCTGCTTAAAGTGATCGCTAAAAACTTTGGGGCGACTTTCCATTACGACAGCACGAATTTCGGTCTGATTTTTTTTTTACAGTTAGGTAGGGGTCTCAATAGAACATGTTTTAAATATTAAGGCGAGGAAACACCTTTAAGTCATAGAAAAAAATATTTTCTTTTTCGGACTTAACCCTACTTTTTTTTATATTTCATTTTTTGAGCCTAAAACAAGTTTTTTTGAATTGATAGCACGGTTTACTAACAGCTAGGTATGTAAGGGGGGGCATGCTGCCCCCCTGCAACCCCCCTGCCAGGGATCACTATAGGATTTGGGGTGGGTGCGAGTTTGGGTATATGCAAAGTACTTTTTGCATTTGAGCACTAAAATCAAAGAAATTCCCAACAAACAAAAAGCAAGTATGGCAACACTGAACAAAAAACAGGGAAGAAATGTCAAAATCAACCATTTTTGCGTGTTTTGTATGTAAAAAAGTGAACTTTAAAAATTAATTTAAAATAGAAAAGTTTTTTTGAATTGATAGCACGGTTTACTAACAGCTAGGTATGTAAGGGGGGGCATGCTGCCCCCCTGCAACCCCCCTGCCAGGGATCACTATAGGATTTGGGGTGGGTGCGAGTTTGGGTATATGCAAAGTAATTTTTGCATTTGAGCACTAAAATCAAAGAAATTCCCAACAAACAAAAAGCAAGTATGGCAACACTGAACAAAAAACAGGGAAGAAATGTCAAAATCAACCATTTTTGCGTGTTTTGTATGTAAAAAAGTGAACTTTAAAAATTAATTTACAATAGAAATAAATGTTTCCTCGCTCTAAAATTGCTGTAGTTATTATTTATTTGCACATATCTATCAAATAAAAAAAACCGCGAGTCGAAATTCGTGCTGTCGTAAAGGAAAGTTGAGCCAAAACTTTTTAGTGCTTGGCAGCACTGACATATTATTATAATGTCATTTTGATAATTTTTTAATAATTTGTAATTTTATATCGACTCAGAAAATAGTGAAAACCGTGACATCGAACAATTTCTGAACGAACTTACACATTGAACAAATTTTCTCCAACCCCAAAGAATACAGCGAAAAGAGAATAAAGTGGATGACGTTTTAAAAAAACAATAGTTGGAACTGCAAGAGAATTTCTTTTTCAAGCAATTGGAAATTATTGATGAGCTCCAAGATGCTATTCGACAGGTTGCAAATATTCAAGACAAAGAATGCCATTTAGCAATTTCTGTGAAGAAATATGGAAGATGATGATATCAGAAATAGGGAGTTGGAGAAAGCTTAAATTGAACACGATTTAAAATGACTGGAATTCAACGACAGGAAGTTTTATTTATTTACTAAAAGGTTTTGTATTGTATCTTATTTAAAGGTTTTTGATTTGAGGTCTTTAAAAAACATATATTTTGAGTTAAATTGGTTTATTTAACAAAGCTTAGACGAATTGAATTAAATTAATTGTTCGCATACAAATCACCTTTTATACCGTCACGCATCCTTTTTGCTACCAGTTTCACTTTTTTTAACTAACCTTTCGACTTATTGTAGAAAAGAAGTTGACAGAACCTATAGTTCTCAAAAAAATTAAACAAATTGTATGAAAGCGACAACTAAACCGGTGTCACTAATAAACCATAGCAAAAAAGTGATAGTCAATTTGATAATCACCTGACGTGGAGCAAAACCATTTATTTTGATGGTCAACAATCAACTATCGCTTCACGCGATTCCACCCAGGAGTATCTCCTTCTCAACCATCAATCATTTGGTAATTGGAAAAATAAGTTTAAAAAAAATAAAATTTTGTAAACTATTTTTATTCTTAAATCTTTTTATTTTGTATAAACTGTTAAACATATTTTATTCTATATAACGTGGAATTTTGATTTTCTGTGCATTAGGTAAACAAAAAAGTTAACTATTTTTGTTCTTTTCTAAAAGTGAAAAATTGATTGTTTGGCACCTGAAAAAAGCCACGTAAAAAAATTCTTTCGTTATTCAGTAGTAATAATGTTATTTTCACTTTCAAAAGAAAATTAACTAAACAATCGATAGTTTTATTAAATGAGTTGCATGGAGTCATAGTACATAACTTTTTTTTTTGTTTTCATTAAGAAAATACTTTTGAGTTTAAAAGTACATTTTGGAAGAAACTATCAGTCGGCAAGCGGGTGTTAGTTGCATCTTCTTTCGCTGGCTTGTCTCGTTATTTGTTTTCTTTGTTTATTGTTTTCGTTATTGGTTGTACTGGTCCTTTTATAGTTTTTGCATTAGTTAATTCACCTTCAATGCTATTTTTCAACGGTACAACGCTTATAACTTTATGCTAGAAAAGCCTTTTTTCATACGAGAATAATCCATGAACATTGCCTTCAATTTGAGCGGAATGAGTACGTTTCATAAAGCGAAGTTCACCACTGTAAATCATGCTCCTATATATACAAGAAAAATTTAAAAATACTTTAGAAATGAAAAGACTCCATAAAAGGTATATTGGTAACATCGTTTACCTTAACTCAGTAATTGATCGTGCGCCAATATCTTGGCAACTGTGTTGAAGACCACATTCTAAATACGGGATATAACGTAAGACAGATCCCTTATCAACAATACTACCACTGACACCCTGAGCTACTTTCATTTTGTCCATTTCATTATGGTAATACCGTGACATTGCGGCACCTTTAGCATCTCGTCTTTCCATTGCCTCGAGGCTGCCCATACCGCGGTACTTCTTTAGACGAACACCATCAGAGAAGAAATATTCACCAGGAGCTTCTGATGTACCGGCTAACAAAGATCCCATCATGACAGCTGATGCTCCTAATGCAATGGCTTTTACTATATGACCAATTGATTGAATGCCACCATCAGCTATGACTGGAACACCAAATTGTTTGGCATATGTAGAAACTTGATAGACGGCTGTTGCTTGTGGACAACCGCAGGCCATTACTTCTTGGGTTATACAAATCGAACCGCTTCCCATTCCGACACGCAAGCCATCGGCACCAGCTTCAATAAGATTTTTCGCTTGGGCTCTGGTTACAACTATTTAAAAGAAAAAACGAAAGCAGTTCGGAATAAGAACTATAAGAATAATCATATAAAAACATAATAAGTCTCACCATTTCCAGCAATTACTTGCAAGTCATTGTAGGTTTCTTTTATATATTTAATCATATTTATCTGATAGATTGAATTTCCTTGTGAAGAATCAAGTACAATAACATCGACTCCACTCGAAACGAGCAATTTTAAACGTTCCCTATCCTCAGGTCTAGTTCCAATAGCCGCCCCAACTAGCAACTGTTTATTGCTATCTTTCGATGCGTTTGGATAGCTGCGAGCTTTCTTTAAATCTGTTCTAGCAATCAACGCAACTAATTCACCATTTTCATTTACAATTGGCAGCTTTCCTTTTTTACTTTTCTCTAAGATGGCATTGGCTGTATGTAAAGTTATACCATTTGGTGCGGTTATCAAATCAGTTGTCATTATTGTACCCAATTTTAAATGGGGTTGATCTTCACGAAAATCGATGTCGCGAGATGTAACAATACCAAGCAATTTACCACCCAATTTGCCATTGACTGTTATTGGATATCCAGTGAAACCGTTTTTGCGACGTGCCTCTAGTACATCTTCAACTGTATTCTCCGGTGACATCACTGAGGGATCACGAATGAAACCATGTTTGTATTTTTTTACTTTATGCACCTCATTGGCCTGGTATTCCGGGGTGCAATTATTATGAAGAATTCCAATTCCACCACATAGCTTGAAGAAATGATAATTATTATAAAAAATTAATGGAACAGAATTCTAACGTGTTTTTTGCTGTTTTTGTAGTACCTCCTAGATGGTACTGACTCAAAATTCTGACATTTTACGAACAAAATTTAAAAAAAAAATAAAATTTAGAAAAAAATAATTGGTTTCCGAGTCCTGCAATCTCAAAAATATCATATGATGCAAGCAATTTAAATGATACAAATTATTATATTGAGGTTTCAAGAAATCGTTCCGTAGATTCAACCCAAAAGATTATTTTCGAGATGATAAATGCATAATATTGAAAAAAGTTTAGTATTTTAAAATATTTCTTCTAAATCCTACGAAAAGTAAATAATTTGATGGGTTTAAATGCTTATTTCAATTTTACACTTTATGAAACTGTCCCTTTTTATGACTTTTTGGTAAACCATCCGTCTGTTTTCTAAAAATATTTTATTATTGCACATACAAATCTGGTCTGAAATTTAATCCAAAACTAGAATGAATCTAAAAATTAGACCTTTGAAAAAAGTAAAAATGTTTTTGCTAAACAGAGTTCTTATATTCTAGACCCCTAAATTTGAGAGTCTAATAAATGGAAGTTTATCTTAAACTGAGATCTAAATCAGAGTTTTAACGCTTTAAAATTTAAAAAGAAATGAGTTAGGACTCAATCGAGCTCTAATTTATTAATAACCCGAGTTTTAGAGACTAGAACTTTCTCAAGAAATTGGCCGTAAGACGAATAAATCATTAACATTCCAAGGACAAAAAAAAACATCCCCATTATATTATTATCTGTCCTTAAATGTTCGCTTTAAAATTGGCATAAAATATCGTTAATTTCAAAAAGAAGGTAATTTAACTCTAATTCCATTTATACTAAGTTAAATTTCACCACAAGCCCTTGATATTACATTTTCTACTACGCACATGAGGAAAACCGCAACGACAAATGTTATCAGTAATATTCTACCATATTATGTGTTCGGATGGATAGTGTTTCCAACCAAACCAGCTCTAAATGGAACTTTTTAATTGTGTAGCAAATTATACTTACAGCCATGGCTATTGCCATATCGGATTCTGTAACAGTGTCCATCGGCGATGACACTAAGGGAGACCTTAACTTAATTAACTTCGTCAATGGTGAACTGATATCCACCTCTTCGGCGGTGAAATCAATATATCCTGGCAGGATGAGAAAGTCACTGAAATCAAAAACAAAAAAATAAAATAAATGTGCTTTTTCATTTGGAAATATATTTTCAAATATCATACTTATAAGTTAAACCTTCACTTTGAGCAAACAAAGTTTCACAAGATAACCCATCCTTTAAATCCTCCTTCTCCTGAGAATCATGGCAATTCGATTTTTCAGACATGATTTATATTTATATTTATTTACATATAATATGCACAACTAAAACGGTCTTGTTATTTCAAAAAAATTAAATAACAATTATCAACAAAACGTGCGGTTCTTTTGACAAATTCCTCGTGGCAATAGCGATTAGAAGTTGTGCGTCGCCTTGCTGCTTTACCAGCAAATTTAAGTGATATTGATATACAAAAATTTTCTCTTCTGATAACCATAAACACCAAAAACACTCCATTACCAAGACCGCAATCTCAGACTGACATTTCGGTTTGCCTACAAGCTAACTACACACTAAATGTGAGAAAGTGTGCGTGAAATGATGCAAAAAACCAAACCCATTCTCACATTTAGTATTTCGGCACATCAAAATGCTTCATTATAGTTATCAGCCCCATCTAAATGCTTTATTTTGAATGTTTCATGGCCTCGTTCAAAAACTAAACAATCCTTACCAACAGAATCTGAAGTGCTGACATGGTCTTAAATTGGAAGATTTGTATAGCTTTTTAATTTCAATCCAAATAAATGTTGTTAATGTATATTAAATAAAATAAAATTGACAAAATACATATTTAATGATTTATTAGTGCTGTATTTTGTTTACTTAAATTATTTGCGAACGCAATGTGCGCTGCAACTGGTTAAGTAAAATTGGAAATGGACAAAGTGTAACTCAATACTTTGTAAAACAAGAAAACACACAATTTTTTCAGCTGTAGTTTGCTTAGAGCTTTTTTTTGGCGACGTTAGAAGTTCAGGTGGAAACAATAGGCGGGTGCCTCCGTATTTTTTTTGTACAGACAATGCTACGAGAAGCATACTTGTGAAGTTCCATTGCCAACTTTAGCTAGTTCAGATTCCTCAATTAGAGTAGTATTTTCATCACTTAAGCAGTTCGATAATTGCAAGACCAAATTTTAGTTTTGTTTGTTACAGAAATATTCCTGAAAATTTCTTTTTTAGAGACTATGTTAGAGTTAGAATTTTGTTTGGAATTTTTGGAATACAAATTTGAGGGAACCTTGTTTTAAAAATAAGCTACTTTGTGTAAAGCATCTTTAAGGAATAGAAATAGGCAATATGGTTACACACAATACCAACTAAATGCTGCTATTAATGCTAATTTTGTTTCTAAAAAGTTGATGAAGGTTAGCTGAAGCGGAAATTTCTTTAATGAACATACCTAATATATTATTGGCTTTCTCAAAAATATTTTTCTACACTAACTTCTGCTTTATATCTGAAAACTATTGTTTATATATATTTTCTTCTATGTTCTGCATTTATAAAATGTAATCTATGGAAGTATTTATTATATTAACAAAAACAAAAACATGTACGTAAAACTCATTCATTTTTTCATTATTAGCAACACTTTTACTAAACATACCCTTCAAACAATAATAAGTAAATTCGAAGTTTGTTAACTAAACATTTTTAAGGAATGAATGAAAATTATATTTTTCGTTAAACTGTGGGAATTCACTAAAAAAAAACTTCTGTACTTCAACAATAAACATTAATGTCGATTAATTGATCTATTGAACGAGTTGTGCATGAATTCAGAACGATTTAAAAACGTTTTCATTTTGTGGTACATGTCAACATTTTCATTTTATTTGCTCTGCATTTATTCAACAGGTTCGCTATAATCGTTCTGATTATTTTTTAACACATTGGTGTTCCTTTGATGCATAGTTTTTTTTGATAGCAAATACATGTATGTATGTTTCCATCAATCAAGAATGTTATGGATAAGGTATTTTTAGATTATAACTCTTTTTTAAATTTAATATTTATTAATCAAAATGGAATTGAAAAATAGTTGCAAGCTTAAATCATTAAAAACAAACTAAAAATATACTTGGATTGGTTAAATTTATACAAATTTTAATTACTTGCAAAAAAATATTTGAGCCGTTCATTAACAAAAATTTATTAGAATTCAATAAAAAAATTGCGCTCGCACCCTTAACTTGATGGTTCTTCGAACACATCTTTGATACAATAATTCAAGGTTAATTATGAAATTTAAAGAATTTCGTAGTGATTACTGTAAATTAGTGAATTAATTATATAAACTGATTTTTTCAAGACAAAAAGGTACATTGGTTCACTATCCACAAAATGCCTGCAAAATTAAAGCTTAAAACTGACTTTTTCATCGAAAAAAGTAAAAGGAAAAACCTGAAAAAAACTTATTAACCCCTCCATTTTGTTTTTGCTATGCAAAGTGCCGCTAGCCCACGGCATCGTTTTTTTTTTGTTTTTGCTTACATCTATTCATGGACTAATTGTCAAAATTACAAATACAACAATGTAAACAAACGGGTTTTTGAGAGTGAAACGTACGAAAGATTCCGGTCTTGGTAATGGAGTGTTTTTGATAAACACTTTGTATTAAAGGCGCTCAATATAAGGATCCAAAACTTTGGCTGTCATTTTTATTTGGAAGCTATGTTAAAACCAGCCTGGCAAAAATCCTCGTATCAAACCCTCCTAGTGGGTGCCGGGCGGTAATGATCATCACAGTTTTCTTGTGCGATGTCAAGAAGGGGATCAGCTAAGGTCAGGTTGAATTGTTGAGGCGTTCCTAAGCTCTTCAATAGTTTAAACCCTCAGCAATGCAATTTGACCATAGATACGGGGTCCCTAATTTTCAGTGGTGGTGTGAGCGATTTTCATAATCCGTGCCTCGACCTCAACTAATAAATACGAATTCCTCTACCAGCAATGCCAGCCATAGCAATGCTGCTAAAGGAAAAAATAAAAAGTCATCTGGTGTTCGCATCAAGAACCAGTTCAAGAAGGCCTCTTTCATTCTTAGCAAGATTGCTGAAAATGAGAAGGCTGGAATTGTGCTGGAGAAGGATCGCGAGGACAAGATCATGTACCAAAAGATTCTTGGCTACAAAAAAGAAGGCCGACAAAAGAAATCGGTCTCGTGAAGAGACCGACAAACCTTCTAAAAAACCAATACCTAATGAACCTAACTCAAAAAAAGATGAGAAGGCATCATCTTCCAGAGCGGCGCAACAGCGTACTTTAAGTGAGGTTGTCAGAGACGACCTCCAAGTATCGGTTGTGGATGAGCTCTCCACAAACAGCAGAGGTCTGCTAGCTGTGTGGTGTTCTATCGAGGCCAAGCTCTCGGAGATGGTGTTTTCTTACACAATCTCGGTAATTGAGGGTCCCTACCCTAGTTTTGACTCTGGCGAGGTGCTCAGGGGACACAGGGTAATCAAATGCGATGACGTGTTTTCCAGGGATTTCCTTAGATCGTGCATTGCTAAGATAAGCAATGACTGGGAAGGCTTGAGACTTAAGCTTATCCCAGCTAAGGACATCCCCAGACAGCCGAAGGCTCGCATTTGGTTGCCCGTCATGAGCATCAAGCCAAGTGGACAGGAGCTGATCCGTGGTCTTCAGAGGCTAAACCCGTTGGTTCCAATGCGCGACTGGACAGTCATCAAGGCTGAAGAGCCGCAGAAGAACAGCGCGTCCTATCTTTTGAAGATTAGCGAGGAAAGCTTGGGGGCCCTTGAGAAGGCTGAATATAAACTCAAATTCAGCATTAGAAATGCCAAGATTAAGGTCCTGCAGAGTCAGGGAGCACAGACTGCGACAACAATGATGGCAAAGTCATGACCGACGATGACATCAGTGTTGCCGAAGTCCCCGGCGCGCGAGTCGCCGGGCACTGAAGGTGCAGGCCCTTCTTCAGGAAATTAAAAACGCGCTGCGTTCTATACAGATTAATCTGAGGCATTCGAAATGTGCCTCAGATAATCTAAAGGTCTTGCTGAGTCAGGAAGACTTGGACGTAGCGTTTATACAAGAACCTTGGGTGAATGGCCTTAGAGTTCGAGGCCTTCTGGATCACAAATATGACCTTTTATATAAAATCCCTATTATTGACCAGGGTAAGCCTAGAACCTGCATTCTAGCTAAGAAACACTTAAAAGCTTTTTTGTGTCCCAACCTTAGCACCCCCGATCTGACTTTTGTCAGAACTGAAGGAAGAAATGCTGGCTTACTTCTTGCATCGGCTTACTGTGACCACGACCAGCAGTCACCTCCGGAAGAGTTGGAGACCCTGGTAACCGCTTCCGAACACCAAAAGATAGGCCTCCTGATTGGGTGCGACGCCAACGCACGGCATTCTCTCTGGGGCAGCACGGTAATTAATGAAAGAGGTGAGTCACTTTTTGATTTCATTATTAGCAATAATTTAAATGTATGCAATAGAGGTAACACCCCAACTTTCATTTTTCCGAGCTCGGGTAACTTCGAAGGTTGGGAGGATGTACTTGATGTTACTCTATCAAATAACAATCTTCATTCTACGGTGGAAAATTGGAGAGTATCACTTGTGAATTCTTTTTCTGATCACAGGTGGATACTCTTCAATATAAATTTTGAGTCTGAAATTCCTCCCCCTCACAGAAATCCCAAAAAAACTGGCTGGAAGAAATTCAGTCAAATAATTAACACGAAACTGCGTAACACACCAAATCGGTGTCCAGAGTCGGTAAGCGATCTCGAGTCTAAAGTAAAGACTTTCGAGGCAGCCTTTGACACGGCTTACAAAGTCTCGTGCCCTATTGAATACAGCCGCAAATAACTACCTATTTGGTGGAATGAAGAACTGTCTAGTCTCAGGAAAAAGAATAGAGTGATCTTTAATATTTGCCACAAACACAAATTCTACCAACCGTACAAAGGCTGTCTAAGAGTTTATAAGCGAGCCATCGCCAATTCTAAACAACAAAGCTGGAAGGATTACTGCCACAAAATAGAAAACATAAAAGAATCCGCCAGGCTTAGTAAGATTCTATCGAAAGATCATTGTTGTCCTTCCTTTCTTAAAAAGTCTGGCGACTCCTGGGCAGCCTCTCCTGCAGAATCCCTGGAACTGCTGTTGGCGGCACATTTTCCGGGTTGTGAGAATAACAACCCTCAAACTCTTAATTCAAATGGCGTGTCGACAACGGATATGGAACACATCAATACCTTGATAAATAAGGAAAATATTGCTTGGGCAATCAACACATTTTCCCCGTACAAGTCTCCAGGTCTGGACGGCATAATGCCGATCATGCTTCAGAAAACGCAATTTCTGGCGATTCCTTGGCTGGAGATGATCTTTAAAGGATGTCTCTGTCTAAATCATGTTCCCGAGTCTTGGAGACATGTTAGAGTAGTTTTTATCCCGAAGGTCGGCAGAGGAGGACATGAATCCGAGAAGAGATTTGGTGATACTGGTATCAGGAAAGTTCACTTCCGTGATTAGTGAGATTACGGAGATTGCATTGCTAAAAGTAAGCAACTGGGCTACAAGCTGTGGCCTGGGTGTCAATAAAAGCAAAACTGAACTGATGCTCTTTACTACGAAAACAAAAGTACCACCCTTCACCCTCTCCCGCCTCAACGGTGAAACTCTTTCCTTGTCTTCCAGCGCTAGGTATTTGGGAGTAATAAATGTTGTTAATGTATATTAAATAAAATAAAATTGACAAAATACATATTTAATGATTTATTAGTGCTGTATTTTGTTTACTTAAATTATTTGCGAACGCAATGTGCGCTGCAACTGGTTAAGTAAAATTGGAAATGGACAAAGTGTAACTCAATACTTTGTAAAACAAGAAAACACACAATTTTTTCAGCTGTAGTTTGCTTAGAGCATTTTTTTGGCGACGTTAGAAGTTCAGGTGGAAACAATAGGCGGGTGCCTCCGTATTTTTTTTGTACAGACAATGCTACGAGAAGCATACTTGTGAAGTTCCATTGCCAACTTTAGCTAGTTCAGATTCCTCAATTAGAGTAGTATTTTCATCACTTAAGCAGTTCGATAATTGCAAGACCAAATTTTAGTTTTGTTTGTTACAGAAATATTCCTGAAAATTTCTTTTTTAGAGACTATGTTAGAGTTAGAATTTTGTTTGGAATTTTTGGAATACAAATTTGAGGGAACCTTGTTTTAAAAATAAGCTACTTTGTGTAAAGCATCTTTAAGGAATAGAAATAGGCAATATGGTTACACACAATACCAACTAAATGCTGCTATTAATGCTAATTTTGTTTCTAAAAAGTTGATGAAGGTTAGCTGAAGCGGAAATTTCTTTAATGAACATACCTAATATATTATTGGCTTTCTCAAAAATATTTTTCTACACTAACTTCTGCTTTATATCTGAAAACTATTGTTTATATATATTTTCTTCTATGTTCTGCATTTATAAAATGTAATCTATGGAAGTATTTATTATATTAACAAAAACAAAAACATGTACGTAAAACTCATTCATTTTTTCATTATTAGCAACACTTTTACTAAACATACCCTTCAAACAATAATAAGTAAATTCGAAGTTTGTTAACTAAACATTTTTAAGGAATGAATGAAAATTATATTTTTCGTTAAACTGTGGGAATTCACTAAAAAAAAACTTCTGTACTTCAACAATAAACATTAATGTCGATTAATTGATCTATTGAACGAGTTGTGCATGAATTCAGAACGATTTAAAAACGTTTTCATTTTGTGGTACATGTCAACATTTTCATTTTATTTGCTCTGCATTTATTCAACAGGTTCGCTATAATCGTTCTGATTATTTTTTAACACATTGGTGTTCCTTTGATGCATAGTTTTTTTTGATAGCAAATACATGTATGTATGTTTCCATCAATCAAGAATGTTATGGATAAGGTATTTTTAGATTATAACTCTTTTTTAAATTTAATATTTATTAATCAAAATGGAATTGAAAAATAGTTGCAAGCTTAAATCATTAAAAACAAACTAAAAATATACTTGGATTGGTTAAATTTATACAAATTTTAATTACTTGCAAAAAAATATTTGAGCCGTTCATTAACAAAAATTTATTAGAATTCAATAAAAAAATTGCGCTCGCACCCTTAACTTGATGGTTCTTCGAACACATCTTTGATACAATAATTCAAGGTTAATTATGAAATTTAAAGAATTTCGTAGTGATTACTGTAAATTAGTGAATTAATTATATAAACTGATTTTTTCAAGACAAAAAGGTACATTGGTTCACTATCCACAAAATGCCTGCAAAATTAAAGCTTAAAACTGACTTTTTCATCGAAAAAAGTAAAAGGAAAAACCTGAAAAAAACTTATTAACCCCTCCATTTTGTTTTTGCTATGCAAAGTGCCGCTAGCCCACGGCATCGTTTTTTTTTTGTTTTTGCTTACATCTATTCATGGACTAATTGTCAAAATTACAAATACAACAATGTAAACAAACGGGTTTTTGAGAGTGAAACGTACGAAAGATTCCGGTCTTGGTAATGGAGTGTTTTTGATAAACACTTTGTATTAAAGGCGCTCAATATAAGGATCCAAAACTTTGGCTGTCATTTTTATTTGGAAGCTATGTTAAAACCAGCCTGGCAAAAATCCTCGTATCAAACCCTCCTAGTGGGTGCCGGGCGGTAATGATCATCACAGTTTTCTTGTGCGATGTCAAGAAGGGGATCAGCTAAGGTCAGGTTGAATTGTTGAGGCGTTCCTAAGCTCTTCAATAGTTTAAACCCTCAGCAATGCAATTTGACCATAGATACGGGGTCCCTAATTTTCAGTGGTGGTGTGAGCGATTTTCATAATCCGTGCCTCGACCTCAACTAATAAATACGAATTCCTCTACCAGCAATGCCAGCCATAGCAATGCTGCTAAAGGAAAAAATAAAAAGTCATCTGGTGTTCGCATCAAGAACCAGTTCAAGAAGGCCTCTTTCATTCTTAGCAAGATTGCTGAAAATGAGAAGGCTGGAATTGTGCTGGAGAAGGATCGCGAGGACAAGATCATGTACCAAAAGATTCTTGGCTACAAAAAAGAAGGCCGACAAAAGAAATCGGTCTCGTGAAGAGACCGACAAACCTTCTAAAAAACCAATACCTAATGAACCTAACTCAAAAAAAGATGAGAAGGCATCATCTTCCAGAGCGGCGCAACAGCGTACTTTAAGTGAGGTTGTCAGAGACGACCTCCAAGTATCGGTTGTGGATGAGCTCTCCACAAACAGCAGAGGTCTGCTAGCTGTGTGGTGTTCTATCGAGGCCAAGCTCTCGGAGATGGTGTTTTCTTACACAATCTCGGTAATTGAGGGTCCCTACCCTAGTTTTGACTCTGGCGAGGTGCTCAGGGGACACAGGGTAATCAAATGCGATGACGTGTTTTCCAGGGATTTCCTTAGATCGTGCATTGCTAAGATAAGCAATGACTGGGAAGGCTTGAGACTTAAGCTTATCCCAGCTAAGGACATCCCCAGACAGCCGAAGGCTCGCATTTGGTTGCCCGTCATGAGCATCAAGCCAAGTGGACAGGAGCTGATCCGTGGTCTTCAGAGGCTAAACCCGTTGGTTCCAATGCGCGACTGGACAGTCATCAAGGCTGAAGAGCCGCAGAAGAACAGCGCGTCCTATCTTTTGAAGATTAGCGAGGAAAGCTTGGGGGCCCTTGAGAAGGCTGAATATAAACTCAAATTCAGCATTAGAAATGCCAAGATTAAGGTCCTGCAGAGTCAGGGAGCACAGACTGCGACAACAATGATGGCAAAGTCATGACCGACGATGACATCAGTGTTGCCGAAGTCCCCGGCGCGCGAGTCGCCGGGCACTGAAGGTGCAGGCCCTTCTTCAGGAAATTAAAAACGCGCTGCGTTCTATACAGATTAATCTGAGGCATTCGAAATGTGCCTCAGATAATCTAAAGGTCTTGCTGAGTCAGGAAGACTTGGACGTAGCGTTTATACAAGAACCTTGGGTGAATGGCCTTAGAGTTCGAGGCCTTCTGGATCACAAATATGACCTTTTATATAAAATCCCTATTATTGACCAGGGTAAGCCTAGAACCTGCATTCTAGCTAAGAAACACTTAAAAGCTTTTTTGTGTCCCAACCTTAGCACCCCCGATCTGACTTTTGTCAGAACTGAAGGAAGAAATGCTGGCTTACTTCTTGCATCGGCTTACTGTGACCACGACCAGCAGTCACCTCCGGAAGAGTTGGAGACCCTGGTAACCGCTTCCGAACACCAAAAGATAGGCCTCCTGATTGGGTGCGACGCCAACGCACGGCATTCTCTCTGGGGCAGCACGGTAATTAATGAAAGAGGTGAGTCACTTTTTGATTTCATTATTAGCAATAATTTAAATGTATGCAATAGAGGTAACACCCCAACTTTCATTTTTCCGAGCTCGGGTAACTTCGAAGGTTGGGAGGATGTACTTGATGTTACTCTATCAAATAACAATCTTCATTCTACGGTGGAAAATTGGAGAGTATCACTTGTGAATTCTTTTTCTGATCACAGGTGGATACTCTTCAATATAAATTTTGAGTCTGAAATTCCTCCCCCTCACAGAAATCCCAAAAAAACTGGCTGGAAGAAATTCAGTCAAATAATTAACACGAAACTGCGTAACACACCAAATCGGTGTCCAGAGTCGGTAAGCGATCTCGAGTCTAAAGTAAAGACTTTCGAGGCAGCCTTTGACACGGCTTACAAAGTCTCGTGCCCTATTGAATACAGCCGCAAATAACTACCTATTTGGTGGAATGAAGAACTGTCTAGTCTCAGGAAAAAGAATAGAGTGATCTTTAATATTTGCCACAAACACAAATTCTACCAACCGTACAAAGGCTGTCTAAGAGTTTATAAGCGAGCCATCGCCAATTCTAAACAACAAAGCTGGAAGGATTACTGCCACAAAATAGAAAACATAAAAGAATCCGCCAGGCTTAGTAAGATTCTATCGAAAGATCATTGTTGTCCTTCCTTTCTTAAAAAGTCTGGCGACTCCTGGGCAGCCTCTCCTGCAGAATCCCTGGAACTGCTGTTGGCGGCACATTTTCCGGGTTGTGAGAATAACAACCCTCAAACTCTTAATTCAAATGGCGTGTCGACAACGGATATGGAACACATCAATACCTTGATAAATAAGGAAAATATTGCTTGGGCAATCAACACATTTTCCCCGTACAAGTCTCCAGGTCTGGACGGCATAATGCCGATCATGCTTCAGAAAACGCAATTTCTGGCGATTCCTTGGCTGGAGATGATCTTTAAAGGATGTCTCTGTCTAAATCATGTTCCCGAGTCTTGGAGACAAGTTAGAGTAGTTTTTATCCCGAAGGTCGGCAGAGGAGGACATGAATCCGAGAAGAGATTTGGTGATACTGGTATCAGGAAAGTTCACTTCCGTGATTAGTGAGATTACGGAGATTGCATTGCTAAAAGTAAGCAACTGGGCTACAAGCTGTGGCCTGGGTGTCAATAAAAGCAAAACTGAACTGATGCTCTTTACTACGAAAACAAAAGTACCACCCTTCACCCTCTCCCGCCTCAACGGTGAAACTCTTTCCTTGTCTTCCAGCGCTAGGTATTTGGGAGTAATACTTGACCCAAAGCTAAACTGGAAACTTAATATCGAAGAAAGGGTCAAGAAAGCCAGCATAGCTTTCTATGCCTGCAATAAAACCTTTGGCAAAAAGTGGGGTTTGCAATCGAAGATAATTTTGGGACGTATACAGCCGTGGTCCGTCCAATTTTGTCCTATGGTTCGATTGTTTGGTGGCCCACGCTTAGCAAAGCCTACAATACAATGAAACTAAAAAAGGTTCAGAGAACAGCTAGTGTTGGCTCCACGGGAGCTTTGCGCTCATGTCCATCGGACGCCCTAAACGTTTTTCTCTACCTCTTACCAATAGACCTGCATATCAAATACTTAGTATCTTGCAGCGCGTTGAGACTTAGGGAATCGAATAGTTGGTATTCTAGGCCCTATGGTCATAGTAATATTACTAATCTCATCCCAGCGGACATCTTTTCGACAGAAACCGACTACTGCACCCCTACTGTGGACCTCAGTGCGGATTTTAAAGTTATCATGCCATCTCGAAATGAATGGGATGATGACTTAGTGACGAGAGGCTTCGACACAACTATTTTCACTGACGGCTCGAAGATGGAGTGTGGGGTCGGTGCAGGAATTTTCTCCGAGTCTTTAAATGTCTCCAAGTCTTTGCGACTTCCTGACTTTGCTAGTGTTTTTCAAGCTGAACTACTGGCGATCAAGGAAGCATGCAAGTAACTAAAATTAGATCCAAATCAAAACCGCAATACAGCTATTTTTTCGGACAGTCAGGCGGCTATTCAAGCGATTGGCTCGTCCACTTCATCCTCCAAACTGGTTCAACAATGCCGAAGTGAGTTAGCGGGCATGAACATTGGACTCAGGGTCACTCTCATCTGGATTCCGGGTCATAGAGGCTTTGAGGGCAATGAACGAGCTGACGAGCTGGCTAGGCAAGGATCAGCCCTTCATAGCTCACTCTCGGAAAGAGTCAACATTCCACTTGGTGCTATGAAGGGCAAGATCTTCTCAATCTTCCTCGCTGAATCAAACCTCAGGTGGAACAGCCTAACCAACTGTATCATATCTAGAAGGATATGGCCCACCTACAACAAATCCCGTACTAATAATCTTATTTGCAGACCCAGGCAAGACATAGCCAGGGTCGTTGCTACATGCACCGGACAGTGGCCTGTTGGAGAACACGCATCTAAGCTGGGTATCCCCCACATCACTTTCTGTCGTAGTTGTGAGGACCAGCGAGAAAAAGAAACTGTTCTTCACTTCTTATGCAAGTGTCCTGCCCTAGCCAAAACGCGAGCCAAAACATTGGGAAAGTCCTATTTCAACGACCTCAATGAGCTCTCAGAACTGGAGGTCAAAGATTTGATCTCCTTTCTAAACGCAACAAAGTGGATTTGAGGCGTATTTTTTCTCTATAATCCCTCTTTTATCTTTACAGGTCAAGCGAGTATTTTATGGTATCAAAACGGCGCAACTCAGCGCTAATTGTGTCACCGAGTTAGAATGCTCGTGGCCACCATTTCTACTACTACTACTACTACTATGTTAAAACCAAAAATACTCCATTACCAAGATCGGAATCTCAGACTGACATTTCGGTTTGCCTACAAGCTAACTACACACTAAATGTGAGAAAGTGTGCGTGAAATGATGCAAAAAACCAAACCCATTCTCACATTTAGTATTTCGGCACATCAAAATGCTTCATTATAGTTATCAGCCCCATCTAAATGCTTTATTTTGAATGTTTCATGGCCTCGTTCAAAAACTAAACAATCCTTACCAACAGAATCTGAAGTGCTGACATGGTCTTAAATTGGAAGATTTGTATAGCTTTTTAATTTCAATCCAAATAAATGTTGTTAATGTATATTAAATAAAATAAAATTGACCAAATACATATTTAATGATTTATTAGTGCTGTATTTTGTTTACTTAAATTATTTGCGAACGCAATGTGCGCTGCAACTGGTTAAGTAAAATTGGAAATGGACAAAGTGTAACTCAATACTTTGTAAAACAAGAAAACACACAATTTTTTCAGTTGTAGTTTGCTTAGAGCATTTTTTTGGCGACGTTAGAAGTTCAGGTGGAAACAATAGGTGGGTGCCTCCGTATTTTTTTTTGTACAGACAATGCTACGAGAAGCATACTTGTGAAGTTCCATTGCCAACTTTAGCTAGTTCAGATTCCTCAATTAGAGCAGTATTTTCATCATTTAAGCAGTTCGATAATTGCAAGACCAAATTTTAGTTTTGTTTGTTGCAGAAATACATATTCCTAAAAATTTCTTTTTGAGGGACTATGTTAGAGTTAGAATTTTGTTTGTAGTTAGGTTTTGGAATACAAATTTGAGGGAACCATGTTTTAAAAATAAGCTGCTTTGTGTAAAGCATCTTTAAGGAATAGAAATAGGCAATATGGTTACACACAATACCAACTAAATGAGTGCAATAAATAGATTTAAGTAACTTTTTTTATTCCAGTATGGGGAAACCGAACACCCAATAGAAAAAAAATCGTTGAACGCGCCAAAATGCATACTTCTTGACTAAATAATGTTATCTTCTATGCTTACGCATAAAATTACGAATTTTTTAGCATATGAACATTTCTAGACATTTTACAATGTGAACAATTAAATATGCTATGAAATAATTGGCTGCTATTAATCCTAAATTTTTTTCTAAAAATTTGATGAAGGTTAGCTTAAGGGGAAATTTCTTTAATGAACATACCTAAAATATTATTGGCTTTGTCAAAAATATTTTTCTACGCTAACCTCTGCTTTATATCTGAAAACTATTGTTTATGTATATTTTCTTCCATGTTCTGCATTTATAAAATGTAATCTACGTATTATTTATTATATTAAGAAAAACAATCAATGCTCAATCTGGTGTTCCCCAGGGAAGCCATCTTGGCCCTTTTCTATTCATCCTATCTATAAACGACGTATCGTCATGTCTACGTTCAAGTGATGTTCTTATTTTTGCTGATGACATGAAAATTTTTAAGATAATAAAGTCCACCCAAGATCACATCCTTTTACAAGCTGACATTGATAGTTTTACATTTTGGTGTGCCAAAAATAGCTTTACCCTCAACCCTTTTAAATGCCAGACGATAATTTTTACTAAAAAACGAATCGCTAGTGTATTTGATTATTGTATATCAAAGCAAAAACTCGGTCGCGTCTTCACATTTAAAGATTTAGGTGTTCATTTCTGTTCCAACTTAGAATTTACACATCACATTTATTTTATTGTTAATAAAGCAAGTTCTATGATTGGTTTTATAAAACGCTGGGCAAAGGAGTTCAATGATCCCTATGTTACTCTTTCTTTGTACAATTGCCATGTTTGGTCTCATCTTGAATATGCATCGCAAGTATGGACTCCTTATTACGAAATTTATAGAAAACGTATTGAATCAATTCAACATAATTTCATTCGCTTTGCCTTAAAGGGTCTTCCTTGGGAAGATCCTTATGATCTGCCTCCCTATGAACATCGTATTCAACTTCTTCAATTGCAAACTCTCCATCAAAGGCGTGTTAATAATGATTTAATTTTTTTTCATCAACTCATTTATGGTGAAATTGATGCACCTTATTTGCTATCTTGTATACATTTAAATTACCGAGGCGGAACTCATCACCTGCGTACTTTTGACTTTATACATATTGACTTACATAGAACTAACTATGGAAAGAATGAAGCTTTAAGTCGAATGAGCATTTTATATAACTTAAACAGTTCATCGATTGATTTAAATTTAAATAAGGTGGGATTAAAATCATTGTTTAGAACCAGTGCTCCACTATCGTAAACGTCTTTATTTTATTTTTTGATGTTATGTAATAGCTCATGTTAAATGTTATTAATTATTATGTTTTGTATTTTGTGCGTGTGTTAGGCTATAATTGTATTATTTTCTTACTAACAACTAACACATGCACTTATGATGAGCCTCTGAAAAAAAACAAAAACATATACGTAAAACTCATTAATTTGTTTTCTTTATTAGCAGCATTTTTACTAAACATACCCTTCGAACAATAATAAGTAAACTTGAACATTTTTAAGGAATGAATGAAAAATATATTTTTCGTTAAACTGTGGGAATTCACTAAAAAAAACTTATCTACGTCAACAATAATGTCGATTACTTGATCTATTGAATGAGTTGTGCATGAATTCAGAACGATTTTAAGACGTTTTCATTTTGTGGTACATGTCAACATTTCCATTTTATTTGCTCTGCATTTATTCAACAGGTTCGCTATAATTGTTCTTTATTTTTGTAAAACATTGGTGTTCCTTTGATGCATAGTTTTTTTTTGATAGCAAATACATCTATGTTTCCATCAATCAAGAATGTTATGGATAAGGTATTTTTAGATTATAACTCTTTTTTTAAATTTAATATTTATTAATCAAAATGGAATTGAAAAATAGTTGCAAGCTTAAATCATTAAAAACAAACTATAAATATACTTGGATTGGTTAAATTTGTACAGATTTTAATTACTTGCAAGAAAAATATTTGGGCCGTTCATTTACGAAAATTTATTAGAATTCAATAAAAAAATTGCGCTCGCACCCTTAACTTGATGGTTCTTCGAACGCATCTTTGATACAATTATTCAAGGTTAATTATGAAATTTAAAGAATTTCGTAGTGATTACTGTAAATTAGTGAATTAATTATAATAAACTGATGTTGAACATGCTTTTTTCAAGACAAAAAGGTACATTCGTTCACTATCCACAAAATGCCTGCAAAATTAAAGCTTAAAACTGACTTTTTCATCGAAAAAAGTAAAAGGAATAACCTGAAAAAAACTTATTAACCCCTCCATTTTTTTTTTTTGCTATGCAAAGTGCCGCTAGCCCACGGCATCGTTTTTTTTTGTTTTTGCTTACATCTATTCATGGACTAATTGTCAAAATTACAAATACAACAATGTAAACAAACGGGTTTTGGAGAGTGAAACGTACGAAAGATTCCGATCTTGGTAAATGGAGTATTTTTGGTTAAAAGTCATATGATACGCATATATTAAAGCTGAGATTAATTAATTACGTAAAACACACATACACTTTGTAAGTTTAGATCAATTCACCACGAATTAATCGGAAATGCATGGCAGTGTTCAAAAACTATGCAAATTTTATAAAAATACCTACATTATTCAAATGCACAAGTTTGTTTGAAGAATTGATTTATAATGTTAACATTTATTAAGTCTGATAGAAAATATGTTCTTTTTTTAGTTTGGTTTCATTGTAAAAAATAAAGATCGCAAGTACGAACAGTTTTAGCCTCAATTATCCTATTATCAACGAAGTAAAGTTACTCCTACTTTGCAAAGCAGAGCAAAAAAGAGCAGTAAGGTAAAACTAGTCAGATAAATCCATTTTAGTATCTTAATGTCATCATATGAAATTTCAAAAAAGAGTGTAGAAGAATTTGATTTTTAAAATTTTGAGGAAATAGAAAGAAATTTCAATTTTTAAATGATTAAAATTCTTTATTCATTTTCAAACAGTATCATATCTTCTTTTATCTGTTGCAATCCGCAAGTAATATATACTAACTTCAATTTTGAGAACTATACCAATTTTCAGGTTGTTTAATGTACCACATTAAAGTAATTAAAATGAATAGTTGTGCAAATTAGCTGGGGTTTGCTGCGTGGTGGGTATACATGTATGTGCACTTCTATAATGAAATCACACTAGTTGAATAGGAAGAGAAGATCAAAAACACTGACGTCTTCAAAAATATAGATCCAATTTGACAAGTTGATTATTATAGACTGAGATAGCTAAATTGTTGTTAGACGGCAAGTGGAAATTGTGTAATCAGACAAAACTACCCGCACACACAGCGGCACCGAGCCTTGACTTGTTGGCTCGGACTCTTTTATTTTTGAATTGCTGACAATCCAAATGGTTTGGCATAGCCAAATCAAGCCGCCTCAGTTTCCCCACAAATAGTCGATTTTGGCTCGAGTCTATGTGTCTCGGTTGTGTAAGACCAGCCTAACATGTGGTTTTATAGCAAATTATAGGAACTCAAAAGGAGGAGACTATTGTGTATTCTTTCTATTGCGTGTTGTAAAATATATAGCCGCAATGCAGACACATATAAATCCACTTTAAAGCATCATTCACATGAGCGCGACCAACGAACGACGAATGAGTTACAAAATGTGAGTTTATATACGTTTGAAGACATATTTCCACACAAATTCTTAACAAAACGATAGCAATATAGTTTTTATTTGATTTATGATGCATACTTTTACTTTTCAATATCATATATTAATAAATTTAAGAAAACAAATTTATTCGTCGCGAAAAAAATTATAGTTGATACGAACTGTCAAACTTTATTCGCGTTCCACATTATCCACACTCGCAACGAATAAAAAAATCGCGCGTACTTAACCTAAAAAAATCGTTCTTGTTTTGGTTTCGGTGGTGAATGTCAAACTTCATTCGCGACGAATTAAAAACTCTCATGTGAAAGAAATGTCAAAATCGACGAATATTCGTTCATTCGTTGGTCGTTGGTCGTGCTCATGTGAATATTGCTTAAGTCTATAATAACCAGAGTTCTAGATTGGTCATATTTAAGTATTTGATAAGCAGGGTGGAACTAAAACGACTAGAAAAATATATTACATATAAGGATTTTTTTGACTTGGCTTAAAGACTTTCACATTATTCCGAGTTTTAAAGGAGTGTTAGTGAAATCTAATAAAATAAGGCTGTTCAAGTCTATTTTATTTCTAAACTTAACAAAGGTTGACATCTCTCAGCTGTTGTCTAATTTAAGAATAGTTGGCTCTGCTTGTACCCAAATTTAGTTCACCTTTTTTTTCTAAAAACTTTAGCTAAATTTTGACAGAAGAACATTGCAAAACAGATTTGGTGTGAATTTTACAAAAAAATATGTACAATCTCAAATTGAAAGAAGATGTAATTATCTGTAAAGTTGTAAAGACTTAAGTATTTCTTAGATATTTCTTTTTATATCTTTATTAACACATGATTTTTTTTTTTGATAAAACTTTAATTCTTTGAAAAGATTGCAGACGCCCAGTTTCCACTCAGTTTCAGTTTCAATTTCCACGTGAAATGACAAACTTTACTGCCGCTGAAGAACACTAGGCCACAAGATTACATTAGCCCAATTGAAAAATTGGGCACAAAAATCTTTCTTCAAGAAATAACTCCTTATTATCCATTTCATTTAAGCGCGACAGAAACTAAACACAAAACTACAATTTATTTCATCAAAAACACTTTTAGAAATGAGAGCACAATTTTTTCTTCAACTCAACGTAGCCAGAGAAAATTTAAAAAGGGACCGTTTTGAGACTATTTTTGTTAAAAAGAAAAACTGTACTTTTAATGTTTTTTAATTTAATTTTGCAAATAAAATAAAATTTATTTTTATTTATATTCAAAATATTATTTTCATGAGGAGATTTAACTCCAACCAATCCCCATCCTAACTACGACCTCTTATAATCTGTCAAAATTGAGTTTAAAATAAATGCACTGAGCAGTTTATCAGTCCATTCAATTTTGAAAGCTGAATTAAAAACATGAAATTCAGCTAGAGCTTCGTACCACCTGGTTTTACTTAATTTTAACTTGGTTATATTTCGACGCAAATTTCGTATCGAAGCTCAATTTTACCTCGAGCTGCATGCCAATAAAATTATAATGCTTGTGGCATACGATCCTTAAAATAAAAAACGCAATAACTTATAAGTTTTTATGACCCTATAGCGACTGATTTACCTTTTCACTTTATTTGCCGAAAATAAAATAATAAATAGAAAGATTTCAGTGAAAAAAAAGTTTTCTTTAAATGAAAGAAAATTATATTCAACGTAGCCAAAAAAGAAAAAATCTTAACTGACATTTCAGATATGTCAAAACATAATTTAAACGGATTAAAGAAAGACCCAGTAAGAACAAATACAAATGCTCTTAATTTCGTACCACTACTTTATAACTAAACCATAACCACGAGTTAGGTCAGTCTGGGTTTTGACGGCCTTCTTACCCACTTTACGATATCATGTGTCATAAAGCGTGACCTT
The DNA here is from genome assembly GCA_920104205.1 of Eupeodes latifasciatus. NCBI lineage: Eukaryota > Metazoa > Arthropoda > Insecta > Diptera > Syrphidae > Eupeodes > Eupeodes latifasciatus. The sequence goes on from OV049927.1 coordinate 20,892,932, forward strand.
AGAATTTGCAAAAACCTAATGTAGCTTCAAAAACTTTTTTAATTTATTTATTTCTTTCATTGTTTAAATTAATTTAACTACAGAAAGGAAGCCACTGCTGCTTCACACGCATTCTGAAATAAAACAAACAAAATTGTAATGACAATATATTTCTTAGCTGTCAAAGGCTGGCAAAATAGAAGTTAGCTCTATTCGGACTTTGAGCTCGAGTTTACGATATTTACGATCTAAATCGAGCACAAAGCTTGAGGAAACATTTCATATTGCCTCATAAGAACCATAGAGGAAATATATTATCTAGAGTCCTGACTTAATGGGTTTGCTCTCTTTCGGCCTACAAGCTAAATTGAGAGGATTTTGTCCATAAGGATAAGCATGTGTTAGTTGTCCCGTGCATTTCTTATGGGACCAAGCCATTATGAATGTAGTTGCTATGGAATTTGTGCCCATATTGCTCAACCGCGGGGAAAAAACTATGAGGTGAACTCATCCGTTCAAAAAAGAAATCCGTTGAATTCAAAAATTGAAAAATTAATGGAAAATTTAAAGAACAATTAATTTTGCAACTTCCTTTCATTGAAAACTGTGCTAAAAATAATATTTGACTGCTTTTGGCAAACAAATTCTATGATTTTTATGAAAAGTTTCGCTAAAAACAGAAAAAATCATGCAGAAAGTATAGGCGCACCATAGAACTGCAATGCAAACGTGGACCAATTTAAATTAAGCCCAGTTTTGACAGATTAACAACGAGGTGAGAATTTTGACAACTAAACAAAATTTAAACAAAACAAAATTCATTCCCAGTAATGCAAATGAAGGTAAAACAATTTAAATTGAAAATATCAATTTATTTAAATAAAAATATATAATGAATTTGTAATTAATTTAATCCTCATATAAAGAAGAAACCAAGGAGATACATAGTTGCAACAAAAGAAGTGGAATTCCCCGAGAAGGAAGCCAACTTATCTAATCTGGAACGAAAAATCCACAGCCACGAAGAGGTACAAATTCAATGTAAGTGCGTTCGTCACATTCATTTAAAACTCAAATTATATGAATATTGTTTTGTTTTTTTTTTTTAGTTGAAATTACACTTGATGACAAGATGTTGCTCCTATCAATCAAATCGCTCTATTCTGATAGGTTCTTATGTCATCAATTTTGAACTGTAGGAATGAGAAGGGCCGATTACAGCGAAGGGATAGATATTGCAGAAGACTGAAGAAAAGCTTCGCGATGAAACCGATCTGACATGCTTTATTCGTTGAGAAGGATATACATGTCGAAAACGGGCTATGAAATTAAGGGATCGCTGAATCAATTGAAGCATTTGATAGCAATAGCACACGGACGTCATGTGTCACCATCTGTGCAATACAAAGTACTTCTTTCAGCCTGGAATCTGGAACCGATAACACGAAGAGAAAGCATTGTGTTACAAGTTGTTCCGGTTGAGGTGATAGATTGTATTTTTCAAAATTATCTTAAGTATAACTTTTCTTATCTTCAGGATCTTCAAAATCTAGTGGTCTTGGTTCGGATACATCGTCATCCCCATCTCTTCACAGTCAAGAGGAACTATTCCAATGAAACCTATGCGCACAGCTGATAAAATAGCAAATAAAATAAACGTTAAGCAGTGAAAAAGAGTGAGCATATTTAAAGAGTTCTCTAAACTAAACACATTTCTAAATAATGTTCTTTCAGAGGAAGCTGTTACAAGGCGATAAACAATTTTGATTCAAATCAAAAAATAAGCTACATACGGAGCATCAGCAGTAACATCACCTACCATTTCAAACTCATCAGACAAACCAGAAGGCAAAGACATAAAGAAGAAGAGAATCGAAGAGTTACTTAAGCAGCTAAGAGCAGTCGAAGACGCCACTACCAAAAAAAGATCCAAATCGACCGGAAAGATTTAAGTAGGTAGCACACTACAATTATGTATTACAAATCGTACTTAAACATCATAAACAATATATCAATTTTTCAAAACTATTTTGTTTCTTAATCAACAATAGTGACATAGTGTTACCGGGAAAACCCCAAGCCGTTCAACTGTGGATTTTTGCTATGTTCGTCCAAATCATATTGCTGCTGTTAATGCTTTGTTGCAGCTTAACTTCGGGCTTAGAAGTAAGTAAGTTTACTATTACGTATTTCTAGTTGTTAATTTCTCATTTTTTCTTTTGTTCATAGTGTCCGAATGCTGATGTGGCTTCAATAAAGCATACATATCGATTTCGAAGATGCCAAGAAGAAGAAGGAAAATGCGGAAAATTCCAATGGCTTTCCCCAGACGATTTTGAGAAAGACAACTACTATATGAAGGACAGAGCTACACCATCAGAAGTAATTTTATTTAAAATCCAAAATTAATTTTAATTGATTAATATTCATTTAAAGGTTGTTCCAAAATATCCAAGACATCATAATTATCATGAACCAATCGGTCTAATTCCACCTCCAGAGCGCTTTGCCCGAGGATCACTACAAATCTACGACGGTTTAGATCCTTATGGACATTTAATTTTACATTTATTATAAGTCCTTAACTATAATACTGTATTCTTTTTTAGTGATAAAGAATTATTTTAATTATCAAATATTTAGATTCCTTGGTTTGTTAATAATGTTTATTTTTTGTAAAATAAAATGGAATTAATATTATGTTTTTAAATTCTATTCGGCACTCAACCTTATAATTAAGGCTTATCGAGGTTATCAAAATTCATGGAGTAGATTTTTTTCAAAAAAACTTGTGATGATTTTCCAAATCTGCATTATTTTTCTTCAATATTCCGTTTGAAATTTTTCAAAAATTGAGGTAGAGTCAAATGGAGGCATGAATCTTCTCATAACTAATGAAGAATTACGAAAATTAAGTAAAATACTATAATGATTAAAGCTGTAGCTAAAAGGTAAAGATATGTACTTTGCAAAGTTATCTTGCTATTTGAGGTTAAGGGAGATACGTTGTTTTAACTCTGATGCAAGATGAAGATACTGAATTTCTAACTAATGCTGTTGACGTGATGAACCAAAACATAAGAAGAATAAGGATTACAAATATTTTATTTTTCAATTTTGTTGTATTTAACATATGGCTTATTGAGTATGCACCAGTGAATGTAAATTTACAGTATATAACCCCAAAGGAAGAAAACTACCTCGTGCTTCGATAATTCAATATGATGTGCCTTTATTACAATGTGTCAATTAAGATGACATTTTATAGAAATTAAAGTACATCTTACACTAGATACAAATAATTAAAGGTTCGTGTCTAGAATATCTAACAGTCTTCCCCTCCATTAGGGTTTGTGTTGGTAGGGAACGACTTGACGACGTAATCTGCTAGACCTCCTCAATTTATTTTGGTGTCCTAGCTTCCCAACACCTGATATACTTGGCACTGCAGGTTTGGACGTCAGATCAGTTACTACTGACGAAGAAGCTGGAATGGTGTCCTGTTGTGGTTGCTGTGAAATGGCTAGGGCAGTAGTCGGTTGCTGTGTTAATTCTCCATCTATTGTAGTAACTGTGGGATTTTCCATCACCTCTGAATTTGCATCGGATGTTATCGGCTGAGAGTCTATAGGAAGAGATTTTGGGATATAATCTGGGGTATTACCTTCAACATAAGTAGATCTCATTTGGTCAATATGTCTTCGAAATGGGGTCCCATCTACATCTACGATGTAATGTAAATGGCCAACCCGATCACTAACTTTCCCAAACTTCCATTTACACTCCTTGTTCTGGTATTAACGAACTTGAACTGAGTCCCCAATTTCAAAACTCAGCCTGGTATTCTCGATTTGTCTTGTCTGGTCTGGGCTGGTGTATCGTAATAAGTCGATTCTGGTGCGAAGATTAAATTTCAGCATCATATCCGCTGGACTCTTGCCTATAGTGAAGTTTTCTGTCTTACGATATTGCATAAGAAGCGGTGGTGAAGGAAGCTTATGGTAAATGTTGCTAGACTTAAAAAATTCTTGGAACTCCCTTGACGTAAAATTAGTTCCATTATCGGACAAAATAGTTTGAGGAATACCAAATCTAGCAAAAAGTTCTCTCATTGCTCGTATTGTATAAAAACTGGTGATCCGATTCATCGCGAAAACTTCCAACCACTTCGTCTTTGCATCGACCACAATAAAGAAGTATCGTTCCATGAACGGTCCCGCAAAGTCAATATGTAATCTTTGCCACGGCTGTGCAGGAACTTCCCAGGGGTGTGGTAATGCCTTTGTTGGTTATTTTTGAACTTTCGCACAGTCCCGACAACTTTTTACTAACTCTTCAATATCGCGATCAATTTAAGTCCAATAGCAGTAGCTTCTAGCTAAGGCTTTCATTTTCACGATGCCGACGTGGACTGTATGTAACTCATTTAGAACTCGGGTGTGTAGACTATGAGGAATTATGATTCGTAATCCACGGTAAATACACCCTTCATTTATCATTAGTTCACTCTCCATGTGTTTGTATGGTGTGGTCTTCAAACTTACTCCTGTCTGTAAAAGGATCCAAAGTGATGACAATTCCTTATCCTGTTTTGTTTCTTTAGCTATATCCAAATTTGTTAAAGGTAAGTATTCATTCCAAAGTTGAAATATTTCGTATGTATCATCGTCACTTGAATTTCAATTGGATTTCTGGAAAGAAAATCAGCATTAATATTCTCTTTGGAACTCTTGTATTCAATGTAGTAGTTAAATCCGCTGAGAAATTGTGCATAATGCAATAATCGCTGAGCTGTAAGTAAAGGCAAGTGTTTATTTGGGTGAAATATTGCAGTTAAAGGCCGATTATCTGTAATTAGAGTAAATTCACGCCCATAGCAGTAGTTGAAAAACTTGTGTAATCCCCAGTAAATGGCTGTCGCTTCCTTGTCTAACTGGCTGTAATTAGCCTCTGCCTTCGTCAAACTTCTGGATGCAAAAGCAATCGGACGCTCCCCATCCTTTGTACGATGTGATAAAATCGCAGACAACGCAACAGGAGACGCATCAGTGGCTAAGATAAGAGGAACATCTTCATTGAAATGTACTAAAACGTTATCGCTCATCATCTCTTTTCTTATAATTTCAAACGCATGTTGACACTCATCATTCCAAACAAACTTCTGATCCTTCCTCAAAAGGTGGTAAAGCGGGTGTAGTTTAGTTGACAGGTCTGGAATAAATTTATGGTAGTAATTTACCATTCCCAAAAAATGACGTAATTTGTTTAGATCTGAAGGAGGCTGAATTTTCGAAATCGCTTCTACTTTCTCTGAAGTCTTGTGTAAACCTTCCTTATCGATCTTGTGACCGAGGTAAGTGACACTTTTTTCCAATAATTTGCACTTCGATTTGTTCAAATGCAGATTGAACTTCTGTAACTTATCAAGTAATTGCATGCATCTATGAAAAAGTTCAGATATCGATCTAGCCACTACAATAATATCATCAATAAAACATGCAGTACCTTCAAGGTCATTCGTGATATTTTCATCCATAAACCTTTGCCATATGTTAGGCGCAGTTTTCAAACCAAACATTCATTTATTTATTCTGTAAAGACCCTTTATGGTACTTATTGTCTGCAAGAGTGAACTATCCTCCGTCATATTGAGGTGTAGATATGCTTTGTGTATGTCAAAAGTACAATAATAATCACCATCCTTTAATTTTTGGAACAAATCTTCTATCTTGTGAATCGGGTAACCATCGTCAACTAAGTATTTATTAAGTGTAGCTTTATAGTCAGCACATAACCAAATGGATTTGTCAGCCTTGATGACGGGAACTACTGGAGTTCCCCAATCTGAGTGTGCAATTTTCTCAATAATACCACATTTTTCTAACCTATCTAGCTCATTTTCGATTAATGGGCGAATTGCATATGGAACTGATCTTGGTTTAATAAAGGTTATTGTAGCACCATCACGTAATTTTAACATACATTTAATATTTGGTATACTTCCAATTTCCGTGCTGAAAATCTACATATTTTTCAAATATCTGCTGCTTTAAATGAACTATATCTTTTTCCGTATATGCATCCATGGAATTTATACTTAATAACTTGAGCTTGTGTACCCATTCACGTCCCATGATTGAGTCGAACTTTCCTTTGACTATATATAAATCGCAATTTATAATCTGGTCATTGTACTGAACTTGTACCTCTGATTTCCCATACGCAGGGAATATTTCATGGTTGTAGTGTAACGACAAATATAATAATAATAATTCCTTTCTGTTTTAATGGCCCCACGTTAGTTCCCTTTCGGGCCCCACGTTGGGCGCCATCTGTAACGAAATTTTAAAACAATATATATATATAATGATGATGAAATGTTTTTTTCAACTAAGAATTCCTTTACGGGCCCCTTGTTGGAATTCGGGCCATTCGTTACTCTAATAGCCCCACGTTGGTGAACGCTATCGGTAACGAATACAAAAAATTGATCCTTACAGAAGTGATTCTGTTCATCTCGGTATCGTTACGTCTCGACACCGACACAAACTTCCTCACCTTTAGAGAGAACTGTATCGATGTTATACACTTCCGTTTTCATACACCATGTTTCGACTCAACAGCCGAGTCATCTTCTGAAATTCACCAAAAAGGTATCCACCACCTACTATCACAGTTGAGCTATAATAACTCATAGGATATTAAAAGACTATCTCTATCTTTGTTTACCCAGCTGACTATCATAACTCGCTGAATACATCGATCACATTCCTAAATGAGAGTACAGGAAGTTGTAGAGATTGATGTGAATGAGAAGGGAGACGGGTTTAACCACCTCTGGCCTACAGAAAAGTAACCTCCTACTCTCTTCATCTACCTGTCTCAAAGAAAGGAATCCTGAACCTTATCCTACACGCCACGCTCTTTTCGGACCTGTCGTCCGGTACGAGGTCCACGAGGTTTTCGCATAAGGGTTGTCTGCGCTGTTACAACCACCTGGTCTAAGGGTGCACGTATGTGCTAACTCACTCGGCTGAGTGGGGTTCTTGCAATTGGAGCGAGACGGTGTTACATTATTTTCGACCAGCCAACCATGATCTCATAGGTCGGTTTAAATATTAAATATCCTAGGACCCGAAAAGATCGCGTTTACCTAAAACCGATCACCCTACTCCTTCTTTCACGTTACCTTTATAATAGTTTAGAAAAGTCTTAGATCATCTTGTGATTTATGATGAGGGAAACATAGGTGTTCGTGTCCCTTGAATCGTACTAACCCCTCTCTATCATACCAGAGATACTACCTGATATGAAATCTTTGGTTTCCATTTGATTCCTATATTCAGAAACCCCTGTTTTGAGAGACACTGGTGTTGATGTGCTCTCAGCCTTTCTATACCCTCCCTTATACACTAGTAAGATATCATCTCCTCTTACGTCCTGTATTGGATTCTCCGATTGGCTTGCTTGTTTCTTAGAGAATCCCCAACCTACATGGTGGAATCTCTAACACAAACCTCCTTTCCCTTCTCGAATTCAACTTCTCTCGACCCATTACTATTCGTCTTACTTCATCATAATTTACCGGTTACGCCTCCGATATACAATATCATAAGAATTTTAAATTTTTAATTCTGTATAAAAGTTTTTCTTTTATTCCGTATAATTTGTATCCTTATCTTAATACGTACAAAAATTGTTTATTAACAAATATGCTTCCGCTCTTTTACTATAACAATATTCTAAATTCGAAATTTCTAGAATTATCTTCTCGGAATATTCATTCGTTATCTACGACAAAAGCGACTAACTAAACCGTATTAAGGAATTTGTTTATAGACGTACTTAAATAATCTTCTACTTTAGTCAAGTCTCTTACGTTTGGTCGTTTAGTTTCAAAAGAAAATTATTTTTGTTTCTTATTCGCTTCTTTAAGATTATGGTCTTTTAAATTTATAGACTCGACGTTTATCTAATACCAACAATTATAAGTTAAAATTGTCTTAACTGACTCAAAGACTTATTCAAAAAAAAAAATATAAACGCTTTCACTTTTCTTATCGTAATAAAATTTCGATATACAAAAAAAAAATGTCAATTACTAATATATCAATTCATAAAAATCAATAATATAACGTAATTGGACAGAAAAAATAATAAAATTCACTCACCAAATCTCTTCCTCGTTGATGTGCACACGAACTTGGAGTTGATTGATGTATCTTGCTGTTAAATTGAATTGCTTAAAGAATTATATCACAAATTTACTATACACGTTCTTTATCTGCTTTATCCGATATGACTTTTCTTTTCTTGATTAATTCCTGAAATTTGTCTTCAAAGAAAGGAGCGGAAGAATTTACAAGATAACCAAATAAACTATTCTCTACTCTTCTATCTACTACCCTGGAATTAATATTTCAATATCTTTCTGACTTAGAGAACTTTATAAGATAAAAATGTATTAAAGTGTTTACTCGCACAATTCTACATATTTTTTTTTCTCACAAATGTGCTATTGACATCTCTAGGCTTTTCATGAACTTTTATGTATACGTATAGGTTGGTATCGTTTTAGATACTTTCATTGACTTCAAACAAAAAGAATATACATTTAACTTTACTTTACTATATTTTAATAAAATTTAACTTTACTTTTCTATATTTTAATCAATTTATCTTTCTTTTTCTTTGCGCTTATTGATTCTTATATTTTTCACTCACTACAATTTATCTAACTTTGAATATCTTTATTATAATCATCCTCTTTTTCTTTTTAGTAAAACTTCCAAGGAAAATATATTACTCAAAATTGCACTATCTAAATCTGCACTGAAATAATAATATATATATATAACCCTATGATAACAATAATACCACTTCCGATCTCATTTGTCCATGGATCGATATCTTCCCGTTTTATGGTTTCCTTTTATCCTTAGGGTGTTACAAGTCGTAAGTTGTTAGTGAAGTAATTTCTTGATAGCTTTGTCTTATGGCCAATTCTCGACTAGTACTGTCTCGAATCTGGCTGACTGATTGTGCTTTTAAAAGATATTCGTTGATGATGGTTTTCACAAAAAAAATATGCGTTACGATCGCTAGAATGTTTCTAGAGTTCTGTCCGCAAAACAGAAACTATTTCTTGATGCTTTTGTTGTTGTTAAATTGATGTTGGTTCTTGTTTTCAGGATTGCTTTACTTTGATGACTTTTGATTTGCGATCTCATACAATAGTGACTCCAATTTCGTTAAGTGTGTAATTTGGGTTATTACTACTTTACGATTTTGAGTACGAAGAAACTTCATACATCCACACAATGATTTTAAGATTTCATAGATATCTCTTAAGATGAATTTTAGATTATCACTTGTAGATCTAGAATTCTTTTTATTTGAGATTGAACACTGAGTACACAAAATGTGGCCATGAAGATTCTGAGAATTAGGTTTCCGAGAATCTTGATTCTTAGAATCTGAATCTTGTGAATCTAAATCTTGAGGATCGAAATGTGAACTAATACGTGGATCTAAATGTGGATTTATATTTGCATTAAGATGGAATTTAGAATTGAAATCGTCGTGAATCTCGAAATTAAAGTTAGAATTAAAATCGTAATTAAAGTTGGAATTAAAATCGTAATTAAAGTTGGAATTAAAATCGTAATTAAAGTTGGAATTAAAATCGTAATTAAAGTTGAAATTAAAATCGTAATTAAAGTTGGAATTAAAATCGTAATTAAAGTCGTCGTCTGGTCGTTGCGTAGATTTTCTAGGGCGTTTTTCTTTAATCCCACACTGCCGCGCCATAATACTCGTCGCACCTGTTGGATTAATGAATGAAATAAAGACTTTAGAAACTGATACGCTTTAACTACCAAAACGACTTCTTCTTTTCTTTACACTTTCGGGCCCCACGTTGGGCGCCATCTGTAACGAAATTTTAAAACAATATATATATATAATGATGATGAAATGATTTTTTCAACTAAGAATTCCTTTACGGGCCCCTTGTTGGAATTCGGGCCATTCGTTACTCTAATAGCCCCACGTTGGTGAACGCTATCGGTAACGAATACAAAAAATTGATCCTTACAGAAGTGATTCTGTTCATCTCGGTATCGTTACGTCTCGACACCGACACAAACTTCCTCACCTTTAGAGAGAACTGTATCGATGTTATACACTTCCGTTTTCATACACCATGTTTCGACTCAACAGCCGAGTCATCTGCTGAAATTCACCAAAAAGGTATATCTTTCCACCACCTACTATCACAGTTGAGCTATAATAACTCATAGGATATTGAAAGACTATTCTCTATCTTTGTTTACCCAGCTGACTATCATAACTCGCTGAATACATCGATCACATTCCTAAATGAGAGTACAGGAAGTTGTAGAGATTGATGTGAATGAGAAGGGAGACGGGTTTAACCACCTCTGGCCTACAGAAAAGTAACCTCCTACTCTCTTCATCTATCTGTCTCAAAGAAAGGAATCCTGAACCTTATCCTACACGCCACGCTCTATTCGTACCTGTCGTCCGGTACGAGGTCCACGAGGTTTTCGCATAAGGGTTGTCTGCGCTGTTACAACCACCTGGTCTAAGGGTGCACGTATGTGCTAACTCACTCGGCTGAGTGGGGTTCTTGCAATTGGAGCGAGACGGTGTTACATTATTTTCGACCAGCCAACCATGATCTCATAGGTCGGTTTAAATATTAAATATCCTAGGACCCGAAAAGATCGCGTTTACCTAAAACCGATCACCCTACTCCTTCTTTCACGTTACCTTTATAATAGTTTAGAAAAGTTTTAGATCATCTTGTGATTTATGATGAGGGAAACATAGGTGTTCGTGTCCCTTGAATCGTACTAACCCCTCTCTATCATACCAGAGATACTACCTGATATGAAACCTTTGGTTTTCATTTGATTCCTATATTCAGAAACCCCTGTTTTGAGAGACACTGGTGTTGATGTGCTCTCAGCCTTTCTATACCCTCCCTTATACACTAGTAAGATATCATCTCCTCTTACGCCCTGTATTGGATTCTCCGATTGGCTTGCTTGTTTCTTAGAGAATCCCCAACCTACATGGTGGAATCTTTAACACAAACCTCCTTTCCCTTCTCGAATTCAACTTCTCTCGACCCATTACTATTCGTCTTACTTCATCATAATTTACCGGTTACGCCTCCGATAACACAAATACAATATCATAAGAATTTTAAATTTTTAATTCTGTATAAAAGTTTTTCTTTTATTCCGTATAATTTGTATCCTTATCTTAATACGTACAAAAATTGTTTATTAACTAAATATGCTTCCGCTCTTTTACTATAACAATATTTTAAATCCGAAATTTCTAGAATTATCTTCTCGGAATATTCATTCGTTATCTACGACAAAATCGACTAACTAAACCGTATTAAGGAATTTGTTTATAGACGTACTAAAATAATCTTCTACTTTAGTCAAGTCTCTTACGTTTGGTCGTTTAGTTTCAAAAGAAAATTATTTTTGTTTCTTATTCGCTTCTTTAAGATTATGGTCTTTTAAATTTATAGACTCGACGTTTATCTAATACCAACAATTATAAGTTAAAATTGTCTTAACTGACTCAAAGACTTATTCAAAAAAAAAAAAATATAAACGCTTTCACTTTTCTTATCGTAATAAAATTTCGATATACAAAAAAAAATGTCAATTACTAATATATCAATTCATAAAAATCAATAATATAACGTAATTGGACAGAAAAAATAATAAAATTCACTCACCAAATCTCTTCCTCGTTGATGTGCACACGAACTTGGAGTTGATTGATGTATCTTGCTGTTAAATTGAATTGCTTAAAGAATTATATCACAAATTTACTATACACGTTCTTTATCTGCTTTATCCGATATGACTTTTCTTTTCTTGATTAATTCCTGAAATTTGTCTTCAAAGAAAGGAGCGGAGGAATTTACAAGATAACCAAATAAACTATTCTCTACTCTTCTATCTACTACCCTGGAATTAATATTTTAATATCTTTCTGACTTAGAGAACTTTATAAGATAAAAATGTATTAAAGTGTTTACTCGCACAACTCTACATATTTTTTTTTTCTCACAAATGTGCTATTGACATCTCTAGGCTTTTCATGAACTTTTATGTATACGTATAGGTTGGTATCGTTTAAGATACTTTCATTGACTTCAAACAAAAAGAATATACATTTAACTTTACTTTACTATATTTTAATAAAATTTAACTTTACTTTTCTATATTTTAATCAATTTATCTTTCTTTTTCTTTGCGCTTATGGATTCTTATATTTTTCACTCACTACAATTTATCTAACTTTGAATATCTTTATTATAATCATCCTCTTTTTCTTTTTAGTAAAACTTCCAAGGAAAATATATTACTCAAAATTGCACTATCTAAATCTGCACTGAAATAATAATATATATATATAACCCTATGATAACAATAATACCACTTCCGATCTCATTTGTCCATGGATCGATATCTTCCCGTTTTATGGTTTCCTTTTATCCTTAGGGTGTTACAAGTCGTAAGTTGTTAGTGAAGTAATTTCTTGATAGCTTTGTCTTATGGCCAATTCTCGACTAGTACTGTCTCGAATCTGGCTGACTGATTGTGCTTTTAAAAGATATTCGTTGATGATGGTTTTCACAAAAAAAATATGCGTTAAGATCGCTATAATGTTTCTAGAGTTCTGCCCGCAAAACAGAAACTATTTCTTGATGCTTTTGTTGTTGTTAAATTGATGTTGGTTCTTGTTTTCAGGATTGCTTTACTTTGATGACTTTTGATTTGCGATCTCATACAATAGTGACTCCAATTTCGTTAAGTGTGTAATTTGGGTTATTACTACTTTACGATTTTGAGTACGAAGAAACTTTATACATCCACACAATGATTTTAAGATTTCATAGATATCTCTTAAGATGAATTTTAGATTATCACTTGTAGATCTAGAATTCTTTTTATTTGAGATTGAACACTGAGTACACAAAATGTGGCCATGAAGATTCTGAGAATTAGGTTTCCGAGCATCTTGATTCTTAGAATCTGAATCTTGTGAATCTAAATCTTGAGGATCGAAATGTGAACTAATACGTGGATCTAAATGTGGATTTATATTTGCATTAAGATGGAATTTAGAATTGAAATCGTCGTGAATCTCGAAATTAAAGTTGGAATTAAAATCGTAATTAAAGTTGGAATTAAAATCGTAATTAAAGTTGGAATTAAAATCGTAATTAAAGATGGAATTAAAATCGTAATTAAAGTTGAAATTAAAATCGTAATTAAAGTTGGAATTAAAATCGTAATTAAAGTCGTCGTCTGGTCGTTGCGTAGATTTTCTAGGGCGTTTTTCTTTAATCCCACACTGCCGCGCCATAATACTCGTCGCACCTGTTGGATTAATGAACGAAATAAAGACTTTAAAAACTGATACGCTTTAACTACCAAAACGACTTCTTCTTTTCTTTACACTTTCGGGCCCCACGTTGGGCGCCATCTGTAACGAAATTTTAAAACAATATATATATATAATGATGATGAAATGATTTTTTCAACTAAGAATTCCTTTACGGGCCCCTTGTTGGAATTCGGGCCATTCGTTACTCTAATAGCCCCACGTTGGTGAACGCTATCGGTAACGAATACAAAAAATTGATCCTTACAGAAGTGATTCTGTTCATCTCGGTATCGTTACGTCTCGACACCGACACAAATTTCCTCACCTTTAGAGAGAACTGTATCGATGTTATACACTTCCGTTTTCATACACCATGTTTCGACTCAACAGCCGAGTCATCTGCTGAAATTCACCAAAAAGGTATATCTTTCCACCACCTACTATCACAGTTGAGCTATAATAACTCATAGGATATTGAAAGACTATTCTCTATCTTTGTTTACCCAGCTGACTATCATAACTCGCTGAATACATCGATCACATTCCTAAATGAGAGTACAGGAAGTTGTAGAGATTGATGTGAATGAGAAGGGAGACGGGTTTAACCACCTCTGGCCTACAGAAAAGTAACCTCCTACTCTCTTCATCTATCTGTCTCAAAGAAAGGAATCCTGAACCTTATCCTACACGCCACGCTCTATTCGTACCTGTCGTCCGGTACGAGGTCCACGAGGTTTTCGCATAAGGGTTGTCTGCGCTGTTACAACCACCTGGTCTAAGGGTGCACGTATGTGCTAACTCACTCGGCTGAGTGGGGTTCTTGCAATTGGAGCGAGACGGTGTTACATTATTTTCGACCAGCCAACCATGATCTCATAGGTCGGTTTAAATATTAAATATCCTAGGACCCGAAAAGATCGCGTTTACCTAAAACCGATCACCCTACTCCTTCTTTCACGTTACCTTTATAATAGTTTAGAAAAGTTTTAGATCATCTTGTGATTTATGATGAGGGAAACATAGGTGTTCGTGTCCCTTGAATCGTACTAACCCCTCTCTATCATACCAGAGATACTACCTGATATGAAACCTTTGGTTTTAATTTGATTCCTATATTCAGAAACCCCTGTTTTGAGAGACACTGGTGTTGATGTGCTCTCAGCCTTTCTATACCCTCCCTTATACACTAGTAAGATATCATCTCCTCTTACGCCCTGTATTGGATTCTCCGATTGGCTTGCTTGTTTCTTAGAGAATCCCCAACCTACATGGTGGAATCTTTAACACAAACCTCCTTTCCCTTCTCGAATTCAACTTCTCTCGACCCATTACTATTCGTCTTACTTCATCATAATTTACCGGTTACGCCTCCGATAACACAAATACAATATCATAAGAATTTTAAATTTTTAATTCTGTATAAAAGTTTTTCTTTTATTCCGTATAATTTGTATCCTTATCTTAATACGTACAAAAATTGTTTATTAACTAAATATGCTTCCGCTCTTTTACTATAACAATATTTTAAATTCGAAATTTCTAGAATTATCTTCTCGGAATATTCATTCGTTATCTACGACAAAATCGACTAACTAAACCGTATTAAGGAATTTGTTTATAGACGTACTAAAATAATCTTCTACTTTAGTCAAGTCTCTTACGTTTGGTCGTTTAGTTTCAAAAGAAAATTATTTTTGTTTCTTATTCGCTTCTTTAAGATTATGGTCTTTTAAATTTATAGACTCGACGTTTATCTAATACCAACAATTATAAGTTAAAATTGTCTTAACTGACTCAAAGACTTATTCAAAAAAAAAAAAATATAAACGCTTTCACTTTTCTTATCGTAATAAAATTTCGATATACAAAAAAAAATGTCAATTACTAATATATCAATTCATAAAAATCAATAATATAACGTAATTGGACAGAAAAAATAATAAAATTCACTCACCAAATCTCTTCCTCGTTGATGTGCACACGAACTTGGAGTTGATTGATGTATCTTGCTGTTAAATTGAATTGCTTAAAGAATCATATCACAAATTTACTATACACGTTCTTTATCTGCTTTATCCGATATGACTTTTCTTTTCTTGATTAATTCCTGAAATTTGTCTTCAAAGAAAGGAGCGGAAGAATTTACAAGATAACCAAATAAACTATTCTCTACTCTTCTATCTACTACCCTGGAATTAATATTTCAATATCTTTCTGACTTAGAGAACTTTATAAGATAAAAATGTATTAAAGTGTTTACTCGCACAACTCTACATATTTTTTTTTTCTCACAAATGTGCTATTGACATCTCTAGGCTTTTCATGAACTTTTATGTATACGTATAGGTTGGTATCGTTTAAGATACTTTCATTGACTTCAAACAAAAAGAATATACATTTAACTTTACTTTACTATATTTTAATAAAATTTAACTTTACTTTTCTATATTTTAATCAATTTATCTTTCTTTTTCTTTGCGCTTATGGATTCTTATATTTTTCACTCACTACAATTTATCTAACTTTGAATATCTTTATTATAATCATCCTCTTTTTCTTTTTAGTAAAACTTCCAAGGAAAATATATTACTCAAAATTGCACTATCTAAATCTGCACTGAAATAATAATATATATATATAACCCTATGATAACAATAATACCACTTCCGATCTCATTTGTCCATGGATCGATATCTTCCCGTTTTATGGTTTCCTTTTATCCTTAGGGTGTTACAAGTCGTAAGTTGTTAGTGAAGTAATTTCTTGATAGCTTTGTCTTATGGCCAATTCTCGACTAGTACTGTCTCGAATCTGGCTGACTGATTGTGCTTTTAAAAGATATTCGTTGATGATGGTTTTCACAAAAAAAATATGCGTTAAGATCGCTATAATGTTTCTAGAGTTCTGCCCGCAAAACAGAAACTATTTCTTGATGCTTTTGTTGTTGTTAAATTGATGTTGGTTCTTGTTTTCAGGATTGCTTTACTTTGATGACTTTTGATTTGCGATCTCATACAATAGTGACTCCAATTTCGTTAAGTGTGTAATTTGGGTTATTACTACTTTACGATTTTGAGTACGAAAAACTTTATACATCCACACAATGATTTTAAGATTTCATAGATATCTCTTAAGATGAATTTTAGATTATCACTTGTAGATCTAGAATTCTTTTTATTTGAGATTGAACACTGAGTACACAAAATGTGGCCATGAAGATTCTGAGAATTAGGTTTCCGAGCATCTTGATTCTTAGAATCTGAATCTTGTGAATCTAAATCTTGAGGATCGAAATGTGAACTAATACGTGGATCTAAATGTGGATTTATATTTGCATTAAGATGGAATTTAGAATTGAAATCGTCGTGAATCTCGAAATTAAAGTTGGAATTAAAATCGTAATTAAAGTTGGAATTAAAATCGTAATTAAAGTTGGAATTAAAATCGTAATTAAAGTTGAAATTAAAATCGTAATTAAAGTTGGAATTAAAATCGTAATTAAAGTCGTCGTCTGGTCGTTGCGTAGATTTTCTAGGGCGTTTTTCTTTAATCCCACACTGCCGCGCCATAATACTCGTCGCACCTGTTGGATTAATGAACGAAATAAAGACTTTAAAAACTGATACGCTTTAACTACCAAAACGACTTCTTCTTTTCTTTACACTTTCGGGCCCCACGTTGGGCGCCATCTGTAACGAAATTTTAAAACAATATATATATATAATGATGATGAAATGATTTTTTCAACTAAGAATTCCTTTACGGGCCCCTTGTTGGAATTCGGGCCATTCGTTACTCTAATAGCCCCACGTTGGTGAACGCTATCGGTAACGAATACAAAAAATTGATCCTTACAGAAGTGATTCTGTTCATCTCGGTATCGTTACGTCTCGACACCGACACAAATTTCCTCACCTTTAGAGAGAACTGTATCGATGTTATACACTTCCGTTTTCATACACCATGTTTCGACTCAACAGCCGAGTCATCTGCTGAAATTCACCAAAAAGGTATCCACCACCTACTATCACAGTTGAGCTATAATAACTCATAGGATATTGAAAGACTATTCTCTATCTTTGTTTACCCAGCTGACTATCATAACTCGCTGAATACATCGATCACATTCCTAAATGAGAGTACAGGAAGTTGTAGAGATTGATGTGAATGAGAAGGGAGACGGGTTTAACCACCTCTGGCCTACAGAAAAGTAACCTCCTACTCTCTTCATCTATCTGTCTCAAAGAAAGGAATCCTGAACCTTATCCTACACGCCACGCTCTATTCGTACCTGTCGTCCGGTACGAGGTCCACGAGGTTTTCGCATAAGGGTTGTCTGCGCTGTTACAACCACCTGGTCTAAGGGTGCACGTATGTGCTAACTCACTCGGCTGAGTGGGGTTCTTGCAATTGGAGCGAGACGGTGTTACATTATTTTCGACCAGCCAACCATGATCTCATAGGTCGGTTTAAATATTAAATATCCTAGGACCCGAAAAGATCGCGTTTACCTAAAACCGATCACCCTACTCCTTCTTTCACGTTACCTTTATAATAGTTTAGAAAAGTTTTAGATCATCTTGTGATTTATGATGAGGGAAACATAGGTGTTCGTGTCCCTTGAATCGTACTAACCCCTCTCTATCATACCAGAGATACTACCTGATATGAAACCTTTGGTTTTAATTTGATTCCTATATTCAGAAACCCCTGTTTTGAGAGACACTGGTGTTGATGTGCTCTCAGCCTTTCTATACCCTCCCTTATACACTAGTAAGATATCATCTCCTCTTACGCCCTGTATTGGATTCTCCGATTGGCTTGCTTGTTTCTTAGAGAATCCCCAACCTACATGGTGGAATCTTTAACACAAACCTCCTTTCCCTTCTCGAATTCAACTTCTCTCGACCCATTACTATTCGTCTTACTTCATCATAATTTACCGGTTACGCCTCCGATAACACAAATACAATATCATAAGAATTTTAAATTTTTAATTCTGTATAAAAGTTTTTCTTTTATTCCGTATAATTTGTATCCTTATCTTAATACGTACAAAAATTGTTTATTAACTAAATATGCTTCCGCTCTTTTACTATAACAATATTTTAAATTCGAAATTTCTAGAATTATCTTCTCGGAATATTCATTCGTTATCTACGACAAAATCGACTAACTAAACCGTATTAAGGAATTTGTTTATAGACGTACTAAAATAATCTTCTACTTTAGTCAAGTCTCTTACGTTTGGTCGTTTAGTTTCAAAAGAAAATTATTTTTGTTTCTTATTCGCTTCTTTAAGATTATGGTCTTTTAAATTTATAGACTCGACGTTTATCTAATACCAACAATTATAAGTTAAAATTGTCTTAACTGACTCAAAGACTTATTCAAAAAAAAAAAAATATAAACGCTTTCACTTTTCTTATCGTAATAAAATTTCGATATACAAAAAAAAATGTCAATTACTAATATATCAATTCATAAAAATCAATAATATAACGTAATTGGACAGAAAAAATAATAAAATTCACTCACCAAATCTCTTCCTCGTTGATGTGCACACGAACTTGGAGTTGATTGATGTATCTTGCTGTTAAATTGAATTGCTTAAAGAATCATATCACAAATTTACTATACACGTTCTTTATCTGCTTTATCCGATATGACTTTTCTTTTCTTGATTAATTCCTGAAATTTGTCTTCAAAGAAAGGAGCGGAAGAATTTACAAGATAACCAAATAAACTATTCTCTACTCTTCTATCTACTACCCTGGAATTAATATTTCAATATCTTTCTGACTTAGAGAACTTTATAAGATAAAAATGTATTAAAGTGTTTACTCGCACAAATCTACATATTTTTTTTTTCTCACAAATGTGCTATTGACATCTCTAGGCTTTTCATGAACTTTTATGTATACGTATAGGTTGGTATCGTTTAAGATACTTTCATTGACTTCAAACAAAAAGAATATACATTTAACTTTACTTTACTATATTTTAATAAAATTTAACTTTACTTTTCTATATTTAAATCAATTTATCTTTCTTTTTCTTTGCGCTTATGGATTCTTATATTTTTCACTCACTACAATTTATCTAACTTTGAATATCTTTATTATAATCATCCTCTTTTTCTTTTTAGTAAAACTTCCAAGGAAAATATATTACTCAAAATTGCACTATCTAAATCTGCACTGAAATAATAATATATATATATAACCCTATGATAACAATAATACCACTTCCGATCTCATTTGTCCATGGATCGATATCTTCCCGTTTTATGGTTTCCTTTTATCCTTAGGGTGTTACAAGTCGTAAGTTGTTAGTGAAGTAATTTCTTGATAGCTTTGTCTTATGGCCAATTCTCGACTAGTACTGTCTCGAATCTGGCTGACTGATTGTGCTTTTAAAAGATATTCGTTGATGATGGTTTTCACAAAAAAAATATGCGTTACGATCGCTAGAATGTTTCTAGAGTTCTGTCCGCAAAACAGAAACTATTTCTTGATGCTTTTGTTGTTGTTAAATTGATGTTGGTTCTTGTTTTCAGGATTGCTTTACTTTGATGACTTTTGATTTGCGATCTCATACAATAGTGACTCCAATTTCGTTAAGTGTGTAATTTGGGTTATTACTACTTTACGATTTTGAGTACGAAAAACTTTATACATCCACACAATGATTTTAAGATTTCATAGATATCTCTTAAGATGAATTTTAGATTATCACTTGTAGATCTAGAATTCTTTTTATTTGAGATTGAACACTGAGTACACAAAATGTGGCCATGAAGATTCTGAGAATTAGGTTTCCGAGAATCTTGATTCTTAGAATCTGAATCTTGTGAATCTAAATCTTGAGGATCGAAATGTGAACTAATACGTGGATCTAAATGTGGATTTATATTTGCATTAAGATGGAATTTAGAATTGAAATCGTCGTGAATCTCGAAATTAAAGTTAGAATTAAAATCGTAATTAAAGTTGGAATTAAAATCGTAATTAAAGTTGGAATTAAAATCGTAATTAAAGTTGGAATTAAAATCGTAATTAAAGTTGAATTTAAAATCGTAATTAAAGTTGGAATTAAAATCGTAATTAAAGTCGTCGTCTGGTCGTTGCGTAGATTTTCTAGGGCGTTTTTCTTTAATCCCACACTGCCGCGCCATAATACTCGTCGCACCTGTTGGATTAATGAACGAAATAAAGACTTTAGAAACTGATACGCTTTAACTACCAAAACGACTTCTTCTTTTCTTTACACTTTCGGGCCCCACGTTGGGCGCCATCTGTAACGAAATTTTAAAACAATATATATATATAATGATGATGAAATGATTTTTTCAACTAAGAATTCCTTTACGGGCCCCTTGTTGGAATTCGGGCCATTCGTTACTCTAATAGCCCCACGTTGGTGAACGCTATCGGTAACGAATACAAAAAATTGATCCTTACAGAAGTGATTCTGTTCATCTCGGTATCGTTACGTCTCGACACCGACACAAATTTCCTCACCTTTAGAGAGAACTGTATCGATGTTACACACTTCCGTTTTCATACACCATGTTTCGACTCAACAGCCGAGTCATCTGCTGAAATTCACCAAAAAGGTATATCTTTCCACCACCTACTATCACAGTTGAGCTATAATAACTCATAGGATATTGAAAGACTATTCTCTATCTTTGTTTACCCAGCTGACTATCATAACTCGCTGAATACATCGATCACATTCCTAAATGAGAGTACAGGAAGTTGTAGAGATTGATGTGAATGAGAAGGGAGACGGGTTTAACCACCTCTGGCCTACAGAAAAGTAACCTCCTACTCTCTTCATCTATCTGTCTCAAAGAAAGGAATCCTGAACCTTATCCTACACGCCACGCTCTATTCGTACCTGTCGTCCGGTACGAGGTCCACGAGGTTTTCGCATAAGGGTTGTCTGCGCTGTTACAACCACCTGGTCTAAGGGTGCACGTATGTGCTAACTCACTCGGCTGAGTGGGGTTCTTGCAATTGGAGCGAGACGGTGTTACATTATTTTCGACCAGCCAACCATGATCTCATAGGTCGGTTTAAATATTAAATATCCTAGGACCCGAAAAGATCGCGTTTACCTAAAACCGATCACCCTACTCCTTCTTTCACGTTACCTTTATAATAGTTTAGAAAAGTGATTTATGATGAGGGAAACATAGGTGTTCGTGTCCCTTGAATCGTACTTACCCCTCTCTATCATACCAGAGATACTACCTGATATGAAACCTTTGGTTTTCATTTGATTCCTATATTCAGAAACCCCTGTTTTGAGAGACACTGGTGTTGATGTGCTCTCAGCCTTTCTATACCCTCCCTTATACACTAGTAAGATATCATCTCCTCTTACGCCCTGTATTAGATTCTCCGATTGGCTTGCTTATTTCTTAGAGAATCCCCAACCTACATGGTGGAATCTTTAACACAAACCTCCTTTCCCTTCTCGAATTCAACTTCTCTCGACCCATTACTATTCGTCTTACTTCATCATAATTTACCGGTTACGCCTCCGATAACACAAATACAATATCATAAGAATTTTAAATTTTTAATTCTGTATAAAAGTTTTTCTTCTATTCCGTATAATTTTTATCCTTATCTTAATACGTACAAAAATTGTTTATTAACTAAATATGCTTCCGCTCTTTTACTATAACAATATTTTAAATTCGAAATTTCTAGAATTATCTTCTCGGAATATTCATTCGTTATCTACGACAAAATCGACTAACTAAACCGTATTAAGGAATTTGTTTATAGACGTACTAAAATAATCTTCTACTTTAGTCAAGTCTCTTACGTTTGGTCGTTTAGTTTCAAAAGAAAATTATTTTTGTTTCTTATTCGCTTTTTTAAGATTATGGTCTTTTAAATTTATAGACTCGACGTTTATCTAATACCAACAATTATAAGTTAAAATTGTCTTAACTGACTCAAAGACTTATTCAAAAAAAAAAAAAAATATAAACGCTTTCACTTTTCTTATCGTAATAAAATTTCGATATACAAAAAAAAATGTCAATTACTAATATATCAATTCATAAAAATCAATAATATAACGTAATTGGACAGAAAAAATAATAAAATTCACTCACCAAATCTCTTCCTCGTTGATGTGCACACGAACTTGGAGTTGATTGATGTATCTTGCTGTTAAATTGAATTGCTTAAAGAATTATATCACAAATTTACTATACACGTTCTTTATCTGCTTTATCCGATATGACTTTTCTTTTCTTGATTAATTCCTGAAATTTGTCTTCAAAGAAAGGAGCGGAAGAATTTACAAGATAACCAAATAAACTATTCTCTACTCTTCTATCTACTACCCTGGAATTAATATTTCAATATCTTTCTGACTTAGAGAACTTTATAAGATAAAAATGTATTAAAGTGTTTACTCGCACAATTCTACATATTTTTTTTTTCTCACAAATGTGCTATTGACATCTCTAGGCTTTTCATGAACTTTTATGTATACGTATAGGTTGGTATCGTTTTAGATACTTTCATTGACTTCAAACAAAAAGAATATACATTTAACTTTACTTTACTATATTTTAATAAAATTTAACTTTACTTTTCTATATTTTAATCAATTTATCTTTCTTTTTCTTTGCGCTTATTGATTCTTATATTTTTCACTCACTACAATTTATCTAACTTTGAATATCTTTATTATAATCATCCTCTTTTTCTTTTTAGTAAAACTTCCAAGGAAAATATATTACTCAAAATTGCACTATCTAAATCTGCACTGAAATAATAATATATATATATATAACACTATAACAATAATACCACTTCCGATCTCATTTGTCCATGGATCGATATCTTCCCGTTTTATGGTTTCCTTTTATCCTTAGGGTGTTACAAGTCGTAAGTTGTTAGTGAAGTAATTTCTTGATAGCTTTGTCTTATGGCCAATTCTCGACTAGTACTGTCTCGAATCTGGCTGACTGATTGTGCTTTTAAAAGATATTCGTTGATGATGGTTTTCACAAGAAAAAATATGCGTTACGATCGCTATAATGTTTCTAGAGTTCTGTCCGCAAAACAGAAACTATTTCTTGATGCTTTTGTTGTTGTTAAATTGATGTTGGTTCTTGTTTTCAGGATTGCTTTACTTTGATGACTTTTGATTTGCGATCTCATACAATAGTGACTCCAATTTCGTTAAGTGTGTAATTTGGGTTATTACTACTTTACGATTTTGAGTACGAAAAACTTTATACATCCACACAATGATTTTAAGATTTCATAGATATCTCTTAAGATGAATTTTAGATTATCACTTGTAGATCTAGAATTCTTTTTATTTGAGATTGAACACTGAGTACACAAAATGTGGCCATGAAGATTCTGAGAATTAGGTTTCCGAGAATCTTGATTCTTAGAATCTGAATCTTGTGAATCTAAATCTTGAGGATCGAAATGTGAACTAATACGTGGATCTAAATGTGGATTTATATTTGCATTAAGATGGAATTTAGAATTGAAATCGTCGAGAATCTCGAAATTAAAGTTAGAATTAAAATCGTAATTAAAGTTGGAATTAAAATCGTAATTAAAGTTGAAATTAAAATCGTAATTAAAGTTGGAATTAAAATCGTAATTAAAGTCGTCGTCTGGTCGTTGCGTAGATTTTCTAGGGCGTTTTTCTTTAATCCCACACTGCCGCGCCATAATACTCGTCGCACCTGTTGGATTAATGAACGAAATAAAGACTTTAGAAACTGATACGCTTTAACTACCAAAACGACTTCTTTTTTTCTTTACACTTTCATAATCGTTTCACACTTTACAAATAAGTACTCGAAAATATCTATTAACGAAAATTGTATCATTTACCTTATTATTTTAGGGTTTTCTACTCTCCCCTTGCTGTAGACGTACATATCTTGTTTCTTGAAATTCGTGTGGGATATCGATTCTGAGTTGAGTCTTTCTAATCTCTTTTCATCTTGCTTGATTGAAGGCTATCCTTTATTAATTTTTGGCTTACAATCCTAATAAGATTTTTATGAAGCTGTTGCCATAAATATTTCTTGAAACAAAATATAATTTTCTTACCAAATTGCTGGAATAAATTTCCTACTTTTTAAAAAGAGTTCTACTCTTCACGACGACCAGACAGTAAAAGAATGATGTCTGCCTCGACATGATAGAAGACACCTGGGTCGTTCCCGCCGGCTGTATGGAATTGTTTGGAATTAGAACAATCCAATAAGATGACGTGGAATGACCCATTCACAATAGTGAACTTCCGTCTCTAACTAATACTAATTAGCGAACACATCAAATTAGGCTAGTTCGATTTCTTGACCTTCAATATGAGTTCGGTTCTGCATAAGTCGGATCTGTCTTGCGTTTCTTAATTTCATTGCGTTGACGAACGAAATTAGTTTTATAAAGAGAAAATATTCTTATCAGAACAGACTTTTGTTACTTGCGTTATTTTACAAATACAAATCTCATTATTATAATACGCGGGTGTTGTTGCGTTTTGCGAATAATTTTCTAACAGTGTTTGCGTTTACGCTGTTTCCTACAAAGCTTGTTCTTCAGACTAGTCCTCGACTCGTCGGACGAACAAGAAAAGAAACGGTCTTTGAATCCTGTGTGTACAAAAGTGTCTCATGCACAGCTGACAAAGCCGGGCTATTGCATTAAAATATTTTATCTACTTTTTTAAATCTTTAGTATGCACTACTGATTCAAATCCTTTCTCGTCTTTGACTTTGTACAAGTTGTTTCCGACAACTTTTACTACTGTCACTTTCATAAATTTCGGACTGAGTTTTGCGTTCCTGTGTTTAGTGGCATCGCTCAATACGAAATTACGCTTGTAAATAACGTCTCCTACGTTAAATTTGACATGACTACTTCTAAGATTATAAGTTTTTCTATATGATTCATTCGCTGACCGAACAATGCCTCGTATGGCGACATGCCTAAAACTGAATGTACTGATGTACGTAAAGCACTACCTATGAAAGATAGGTACTCGTCCCAGTTATATTGTCGAGGATCGATATAAGAACGTATTGCTGATAATATAGAGCGATTGACTCTCTCACTTGCGTTTGCTTGTGGAGCGTACGCAGCCGTTTTGACGTGTCTTATACCAAAAGTTTCTATCATTTTACTAAATTCTTTGCTAACAAATTGTGAACCGTTGTCTGACAACAAACTTTCGGGTACACCGTAAATCATGAAAATATCATCTCTCAAAAACTTTATTACTTCGTTTGAATTCGCTTTCCTCAAAGGTTTGATGAAAACAAATTTAGTTAGTTGATCTAACGCTATTACTATATAACAATTACCTTTACGAGATCGCGGATACGGTCCGAGAAAATCGACATATATATGTTGAAAAGGTCTTTCAACAGTATATGCGTCTCCCATTTCGGTACGCAAAATCGTGTTACTAGATTTAGTTGTTTTACAAGTTTCACACTTATTTATGTATGCTTTAACTTGAGATGCCATGGCTGGCCAGAAAAATTGTCGACGGAGTCGATATAGAGTTTTGGCTATTCCACCGTGAGATGCTCTCGGCGGATCGTGAGCCTGCCGAATCAACGATTCCGTCAGCGACGTTGGAATCCACAACTTCCAGACTTGGAGATCCTGAAGCGGGTTTCCTCTACAGTGCCTAATCTTCTTATACACGAAATCTTTCGAGACACGAAGATCAGGTAATCTTTCTGCTATCTGGAGATATTTTTCCGACTTAAAAGCTGGATCTTCCAGATCAACAAACAACACTTCCGTCGGGTTGATTGACAAAGACCCCGGTGGACATACCCCTGAATGTAGACCCTCTAACTCATGGGTACGCGATAAAGCATCTGGCACTACATTCAGTGTACCCTTCCGGTGTTCAATCCAAAAATCAAACCCTTGCAACTGAAGACTCCAAAGCGCTAATCTCCCAGTCAGATCCTTCAAACTCATTAGCCACTTCAGGCTTGTGTGGTCGGTGATAACTAAGAATCTAATTATATCCTTCCACGTACGGTCTAAATTTTTGTATTCCTTTTACAGCAGCTAAACACTCACGCTCGGTGACAGAATAGTTCCGTTGTGCAGCATTCCACTTCTGAGAATAATAATATATCGGTCTTTCTATTCCTGACTCGTCTTTTTGACAAAGTACACAGCCTATCCCAGTATTTGAAGCATCACATAATATGATAAACTGTTTACTAAAATCAGGGTTTATTAACACTGGTTGAGAAGTCAAAGCTTCTTTTATCGCTTGAAATGATTTGATTGCTTCAGTTCCAAACTGAAATTTTCGATTTTTCTTTAAAGTGTCTGTCATAGCACTCGCTACGCCAGAGAAGTTTTCAATGATTCTTCTGTACCATCCCGCCATGCCAAGAAATCGACGAACTCGTCTTGCGGAAGTCGGTACGGGAAAATCAACTATAGCGGATATCTTTTCAGGATCTGGTTTCAAACATCCTGGTCCTACTACATATCCTAAATATTGAAGTTCTTGGAAACAAAATTTAGATTTACTAACGTTAATCGTCAATCCTGCCTCCAATAGTCTCTTTGCTATTACACGCAATATCTTCATATGTTCTTCAAAGTTCTTAGATATGATCAGCAGATCATCTAAATAAACAAATACTTGTTCACGTAGTTCTTGCGGAACAACTAAATTCATAAGTTATTGTCGACTCTGAGCTGCGTTCGAGAGACCGAACGGCATCACTTTGAACTGGTAGAGAGGTCTACCGGGAACGGTGAAAGCTGTCTTCTCCCTAGAACTTTGCTCGAGTGGTATTTGCCAATACGCGTCTTTAAGGTCCACTCTCGAGATGAAATGTGTCTCTTGAAGGCGTGCCAACAATCCTTCGATATGTGGAATTGGATTCGCATCCTTTTTAGTTACGGAATTAACCTTCCGAAAGTCTAAGCACAGGCGGTTCTTCCCTGGTTTTCTTACCAATACTACCGGTGAACTCCACGCACTAGAACTCTCTTCTATAACTCCCAATTCAAGCATACGGTCTAGTTCCTCATACACTAGAGCTTGTACTGCCGGAGATATGGGATAGTGACGCTGTTTTATCGGTATAGCATCACCTGTATCTATCTTATGTTCGACAAGATGAGTCCGTCCTAAGCCTTTCTCTGCAAAAGATGGAAAGAGCTCAATGACTTCTTTCAATACTCCTGACTCTTGGCTCGACAAAACACACTTTGTCGGTTCTTTAAAATTGGCTTCAGATTCAGGATCAATATGCATAGATGCAATAATATGTGGAGCGATTTGAAACAACGACCAAAAGTCAACTCCTAAATAGAGTTGTTGAGCCAGTGATGAAACAACAAACAAATCTAATTCGCGGACTATGCCCTTGAATAGAATTGGCGTCTTAACCATACCGACGATCGCTTGCTTCTTTCCGTCCGCTGTAGCGACGGCTGAAGAAAAATTCTTGTAAGGAATATTATGTTCCTTCAAAAATTCTAAAGCTCCTGAGCCTAAGCAACTAATGCTAGCCCCTGAGTCTAAGAGACCGAGCCACGTCTTTCCGAAAACTTCGACTGAAACGTACGGACGAGGATCGTTACTTGTATTTTTACAAAGATTTGTGGTGGATATAGCTTTTAGTAATTTTCGTTTAGATTTCATTCTACTTCTTAACTTCGCTATCTTCTTAGAGCGACATGGAAACGTTAAAATTCGCTTTCTAGCTTTATAATACTGAATTTGTCTTTCCTGTATAGGTCTTTTTAAAGGAAATATATCTGTCTTTTCTGATTTTGTCATATCCGGTTTTTCTAAAGATTTCTTATGTTCAGATTTCAATATCGTGATTTTGTTTATGGGTGCTTGAGGGTTAGTTACTTTGCCGAGTACTTCGTCTTCACAATTTCCCCCTCGATTGGAAAATTGCTCTTGGTTACGTTTCCCGAACAGATTGGACAGTTGGGAGTCACTAAAGAGATGACCCACGCCCTTACAGTTCCAGCACTTAAATTCGTCCTTCCTATGGAAAGCTTTAAATGAAGTGTCTGGTTCCGCCGGTTCTATAGCTAATTGATGGTTTAGCTCATGTACTTGCTTTCGGACTGGTTGGTTCGAGTAAGTTTTTGCGATTTGAAACGCTGGCTTTCGCCGTCTTTTCCGTTTAGTAACTTTTCTATGGTTCTACAAACATAGACTAACTCAGCGAGACTGGATGTGTTGAAAGTTATCAACAATTCTCCCATTCTCCTTTTCACATTTAATTTGACTAGTTCAACAATTTCGATAATGGACTTTGGAATTCTTAATCTTGAATTTAGCTTCATGATGTCTTCATAAAAGTCGTTAAAACTTTCGTTGTAACCTTGTTTTCTATCCATCATTTTTCTGGATAATTCGGAGTCGGTTTCGAGACTTCTATACTGCTCAATCAATGCTACTTTGAGCTCCATCCAAGTTGCTCTTGGCCTACTCTTCGACCAGGTCCAATACCAATTTTCTGCCGAACCATTCACGAAATGGTGAAAATTATTCACAACTTCTTCCCACGAAACGTGATTACTTTCTCTCACTCTATCTTATCTAAACAAAAATTCATCTACTGTCATGTTCTTATTGTCATTTTTGATGCCCCACTTATGATAGTGTGGAAATCGCATAAAAGAACTAGCTGGTGATTGTGCTGATATGGATGGATTCGTTGCGGCTGTAGAATCGTTAAGATTCATCTGACCTACTCTAGTCAGGAAGTTATCCACATTGGATCCCCTTGCCATATCAACTCCATGAACTCTAGGTTCATTAGAATGTGTCATATCCGGGTTATTTTGATTCCTAGGAATGGGTAAATTATGCTCAACATTATGAGGTACGGGTGTTGGTTCTTCATGTAGAGGTCGAGTTGTAGTTGCGCCTGGTAAAGTTTGAGGTAAAGCTTAAGCGAGAGTGTCCTTTAAGATATTACCCACTTGCTCTAAAATATTGGCTTGACTTCGAGCCAATTCGTCTCTAATGAAACGTTGGTCTTCAGTTCTATTAAGACCTACCGTTGCAGCTACTACTTCCTGTACATAATTATTATTGGTGCTATCATTTAATGATTCGTTTCGCGCGTTATGGCTAGAACTGGCCGCAGGTTCATTGAGCCTTTGGTCAATTTGACGGCTAGTATTATTCTCAGCATTCTCCGAATTTACTTCCGGAGTACTGGGTCTATCATCGTTATTTTCGGGTCCTTCCCTACGACTTTGGTTAACTTGATTAAGTAACATACTTGCTCTTCTTCTATACCTTTCTTCACGCGGAATCGGTTGGTACAATAGTTTCCTACCTTTCCTATTCATTAGTGCTTAAGTATCTATTATATCTAATCTAAACTTACAAAACTACCAATTAAAAAAAAAAATTAAATTTAGTAATTTAAATCTTAAACTAATTAAATTTTCATTCACTTTGAATATAGACTATCCAAAGAATGATCTATAAACTTAACTAATCTTAAATCTAATAAATCTTTTGTATAATTTTCTCAAAAAAAAAATTTATCTCTGACTTAACAATCAAAAATATCTAAATCTTCAACAAAAATATAAATCTAAACTAACAAAATGTGTGTGTGCCACCAGGTAAAATCTTAACTAAATGCGCCACCAGGCAAAATATATGCTAAATGTGCTACCAGGCAAAATCTAAACTGAATGCGCCACCAGGCAAAAATCTAAACTGAAAACGCCACCAGGCAAAATATATACTAAATGTGCCACCAGGCAAAATCTAAACTGAATGCGCCACCAGGCAAAATCAAAACTAAATGCGCCACCAGGCAAAATCAAAACTAAATGCGCCAGCAGGCAAAATCTAAACTGAATGCGCCACCAGGCCAAAATCTAAACTGAATGTTCTCAAAAAAAAAAAAAAATATAACTATATCATAACTTTATTGGGTCTTAAGAGATGGATTCTGGAGTCGGAATAACAACAATATCCTTCCCGAAAGAGACATCTAACTATGTGTTGTTAAAAGTTAATAAAAGCTTCACTTCACCTACGTCTGCAGATACGCGAAATAAAAATCTTACTTTGTTTGATCTTCATCACAAGAAAATTGAAAAGAATAAATCTTCGTCTTCCGAAAAAATAAACTATTTGTCTCACCGCAACAGACGTGCGTCAGGGAAATTGTTCAACTAACCACCGGTCAATGAGTACAAAGTCACCTACTTCTACTTCAAACTAAAACTTCTTTTCCTCGGAACTGATGTTCTTGTTCATGAGAGAATCTTCTCATCGAAAAAGTGAATCTATCGTAACTATCTCTATGCTTGTACAACAGACGTTCGTCGGGATCTACATCACCAACCACTGGTTAAAAGATTAAGAGCATCGCCACTCTAAACTCGTTCCACAAAATCTGAAGTGTAGCCTTATGCAACGGACCACCAAGTAATTAACACTCAAATGCGGACATAAGTACTATCTCCAAAATTCGAGGTCGAAAGAAAATTAATTAACCTTACTACAACAGACGAAATTCACGTAATCAACTGAAATTTCCGGATAATAAATAGCCGACTAAATCTCCCTCGAGTAAATCCTCGAGTGAACTTCTTCTACAAAAAGTCCTATCACCAAAATTGTTTACAAAAAAAAATGTTTGCTAACTCAAAACTAACTAAACTAACTAAACATAACATCTTCGAACTGATCTTTCTATTTCGGGTAATTCATCTTATTCGGGTAATTCATCTTATTCGGGTAATTCGTCTTATTCAGGTAATTCGTTCTTTTTCGTGCCCCACGTTGGGCGCCATCTGTAACGACTAATATAATAATAATAATTCCTTTCTGTTTTAATGGCCCCACGTTAGTTCCCTTTCGGGCCCAACGTTGGGCGCCATCTGTAACGAAATTTTAAAACAATATTTATATATATATAATGATGATGAAATGTTTTTTTCATCTAAGAATTCCTTTACGGGCCCCTTGTTGGAATTCGGGCCATTCGTTACTCTAATAGCCCCACGTTGGTGAACGCTATCGGTAACGAATACAAAAAATTGATCCTTAAAGAAGTGATTCTGTTCATCTCGGTATCGTTACGTCTCGACACCGACACAAATTTCCTCACCTTTAGAGAGAACTGTATCGATGTTATACACTTCCGTTTTCATACACCATGTTTCGACTCAACAGCCGAGTCATCTGCTGAAATTCACCAAAAAGGTATATCTTTCCACCACCTATTATCACAGTTGAGCTATAATAACTCATAGGATATTGAGAGACTATTCTCTATCTTTGTTTACCCAGCTGACTATCATAACTCGCTGAATACATCGATCACATTCCTAAATGAGAGTACAGGAAGTTGTAGAGATTGATGTGAATGAGAAGGGAGACGAGTTTAACCAACTCTGGCCTACAGAAAAGTAACCTCCTACTCTCTTCCTCTACCTGTCTCAAAGAAAGGAATCCTGAACCTTATCCTACACGCCACGCTCTATTCGTACCTGTCGTCCGGTACGAGGTCCACGAGGTTTTCGCATAAGGGTTGTCTGCGCTGCTACAACCATCTGGTCTAAGGGTGCACGTATGTGCTAACTCACTCGGCTGAGTGGGGTTCTTGCAATTGGAGCGAGACGGTGTTACATTATTTTCGACCAGCCAACCTTGATCTCATAGGTCGGTTTAAATATTAAATATCCTAGGGCCCGAAAAGATCGCGTTTACCTAAAACCGATCACCCTACTCCTTCTTTCACGTTACCTTTATAATAGTTTAGAAAAGTCTTAGATCATCTTGTGATTTATGATGAGGGAAACATAGGTGTTCGTGTCCCTTGAATCGTACTAACCCCTCTCTATCATACCAGAGATACTACCTGATATGAAACCTTTGGTTTTCATTTGATTCCTATATTCAGAAACCCCTGTTTTGAGAGACACTGGTGTTGATGTGCTCTCAGCCTTTCTATACCCTCCCTTATACACTAGTAAGATATCATCTCCTCTTACGTCCTGTATTGGATTCTCCGATTGGCTTGCTTATTTCTTAGAGAATCCCCAACCTACATGGTGGAATCTCTAACACAAACCTCCTTTACCTTCTCGAATTCAACTTCTCTCGACCCATTACTCTTCGTCTTACTTCATCATAATTTACCGGTTACGCCTCCGATAACACAAATACAATATCATAAGAATTTTAAATTTTTAATTTTGTATAAAAGTTTTTCTTTTATTTCGTATAATTTTTATCCTTATCTTAATACGTACAAAAAATTGTTTATTAACTAAATATGCTTCCGCTCTTTTACTATAACAATATTCTAAATTCGAAATTTCTAGAATTATCTTCTCGGAATATTCATTCGTTATCTACGACAAAATCGACTAACTAAACCGTATTAAGGAATTTGTTTATAGACGTACTAAAATAATCTTCTACTTTAGTCAAGTCTCTTACGTTTGGTCGTTTAGTTTCAAAAAATAATTATTTTTGTTTCTTATTCGCTTCTTTAAGATTATGGTCTTTTAAATTTATAGACTCGACGTTTATCCAATACCAACAATTATAAGTTAAAATTGTCTTAACTGACTCAAAGACTTATTCAAAAAAAAAAAATATAAACGCTTTCACTTTTCTTATCGTAATAAAATTTCGATATACAAAAAAAATGTCAATTACTAATATATCAATTCATAAAAATCAATAATATAACGTAATTGGACAGAAAAAATAATAAAATTCACTCACCAAATCTCTTCCTCGTTGATGTGCACACGAACTTGGAGTTGATTGATGTATCTTGCTGTTAAATTGAATTGCTTAAAGAATTATATCACAAATTTACTATACACGTTGTTTATCTGCTTTATCCGATATGACTTTTCTTTTCTTGATTAATTCCTGAAATTTGTCTTCAAAGAAAGGAGCGGAAGAATTTACAAGATAACCAAATAAACTATTCTCTACTCTTCTATCTACTACCCTGGAATTAATATTTCAATATCTTTCTGACTTAGAGAACTTTATAAGATAAAAATGTATTAAAGTGTTTACTCGCACAACTCTACATATTTTTTTTTCTCACAAATGTGCTATTGACATCTCTAGGCTTTTCATGAACTTTTATGTATACGTATAGGTTGGTATCGTTTTAGATACTTTCATTGACTTCAAACAAAAAGAATATACATTTAACTTTACTTTACTATATTTTAATAAAATTTAACTTTACTTTTCTATATTTTAATCAATTTATCTTTCTTTTTCTTTGCGCTTATTGATTCTTATATTTTTCACTCACTACAATTTATCTAACTTTGAATATCTTTATTATAATCATCCTCTTTTTCTTTTTAGTAAAACTTCCAAGGAAAATATATTACTCAAAATTGCACTATCTAAATCTGCACTGAAATAATAATATATATATATATAACACTATGATAACAATAATACCACTTCCGATCTCATTTGTCCATGGATCGATATCTTCCCGTTTTATGGTTTCCTTTTACCCTTAGGGTGTTACAAGTCGTAAGTTGTTAGTGAAGTAATTTCTTGATAGCTTTGTCTTATGGCCAATTCTCGACTAGTACTGTCTCGAATCTGACTGACTGATTGTGCTTTTAAAAGATATTCGTTGATGATGGTTTTCACAAAAAAAAAATATGCGTTACGATCGCTAGAGCGTTTCTAGAGTTCTGTCCGCAAAACAGAAACTATTTCTTGATGCTTTTGTTGTTGTTAAATTGATGTTGGTTCTTGTTTTCAGGATTGCTTTACTTTGATGACTTTTGATTTGCGATCTCATACAATAGTGACTCCAATTTCGTTAAGTGTGTAATTTGGGTTATTACTACTTTACGATTTTGAGTACGAAGAAACTTTATACATCCACACAATGATTTTAAGATTTCATAGATATCTCTTAAGATGAATTTTAGATTATCACTTGTAGATCTAGAATTCTTTTTATTTGAGATTGAACACTGAGTACACAAAATGTGGCCATGAAGATTCTGAGAATTAGGTTTCCGAGCATCTTGATTCTTAGAATCTGAATCTTGTGAATCTAAATCTTGAGGATCGAAATGTGAACTAATACGTGGATCTAAATGTGGATTTATATTTGCATTAAGATGGAATTTAGAATTGAAATCGTCGTGAATCTCGAAATTAAAGTTGGAATTAAAATCGTAATTAAAGTTGGAATTAAAATCGTAATTAAAGTTGGAATTAAAATCGTAATTAAAGTTGAAATTAAAATCGTAATTAAAGTTGGAATTAAAATCGTAATTAAAGTTGAAATTAAAATCGTAATTAAAGTTGGAATTAAAATCGTAATTAAAGTCGTCGTCTGGTCGTTGCGTAGATTTTCTAGGGCGTTTTTCTTTAATCCCACACTGCCGCGCCATAATACTCGTCGCACCTGTTGGATTAATGAACGAAATAAAGACTTTAGAAACTGATACGCTTTAACTACCAAAACGACTTCTTCTTTTCTTTACACTTTCGTAATCGTTTCACACTTTACAAATAAGTACTCGAAAATATCAGAATATCAGAAACTTTCCGCTATGTCAGACCGATGTGAGCTGTTGGAGTCCCAGATCGAACTAATCTCGCGGAAAACTAACGGCAAATCCCTGGTGATACACCTTCCTCTAGATGGACAAACCGACGCAGTTCAGTCAGCAAAACAAACTTGTAGACGGCTTCTCAAATTAAAGGAAGGTGAAGAAATACATATTTCCAAATCCCGGGTCACCCAAAACGCACAAACAAAAAGAGGAACCGTATTCTTAGAGCTGCAAACGTCGTCGAACGCCGAAGCAATTTTGGCAGCAGCTAGCCAACTTAAAGGAAGCGGCACGAGTATTCACCGGGAACAGACTCTTTTGTATCGTCAGCGAAGAAAAACACTTCTCGATATCAAAGCAAAACTTATGGAAAATAACTCGGAACTCAACATCTTTTTAAAAGGTAACAAATTGAAAATCAACAACCGCATTTTTGTTTACAATTGCGCACGAGGGCTGGTTGTCAAAAACTCAGACGATTTGATGTTCCTGCGCAAATTGCGTGATGACAGTTGTTTACAAAGGTATTTTGACGTTAGTGAGGGAGCGAAGTTAGCTCCGATTGGCAATCAACAATTCTCTCTACCATCAACAGCGCCATCTAGTAGTAAGGGTTCGAACCCTATTAATAGTAACAAAAATTAACTTTTAAGAGCCGTCTGTCAAAACTCAACTAACAATTTTTCAAATTTATCAATTTTATCATATAATATCACTGGTCTTAAAAATAAGCTATTAATACCAGACTTATTTAAATTCATTCATGATTTTGATATTTTTATTTTAATCGAAACATTTATTGAAGAAAAAAATCAAAGCGATTACAGTAAATTTTTTAAAGATTATAAACTTACTTTTATACCAGCCATTAGATCCAATGTACATGGAAGAGCGAGTGGAGGACTACTATGTGGCATAAAAAATATATATAGTAACTCAATTCAAAGTACAGTTTATGAAACAAGACTCGTTATACAGGTAAAACTCAAAAAGCACAAGCTGAACATCATACCGACTTATCTTTACTACAACAATTGGCTGCATGAGTACACAGTCTTGCGAGAACTCATCAATGATACACGTCTGGAGAATATAATGATAATTGGATATTTAAATGGCCGCATTGGCAGCTATCAAAATCCTCTCACACATTACCAACACCCACAACAACAGTTCGAGGTAATTCGACGCTCAAAAGACGAGGTAACGAATAGTAATGGAAGACTTCTGATCGAACTTTTCGAAGACTATGGCTTTTTTGTGGCAAACGGAGTTTCAAAAGGTGACAAGGATAGTGAGCATACGTTCATAAGCGGACAAGGACAATCAGTTATAGACATCTGTGCAATATCAGGTGATTGGATGGATTCAGTTGACGATTTTGAGGTTCTCAATGCAAACTATTCAGGACACTTACCTATAGCTGTAAAAGCGTGCTTTAGGGAAGAAGTCAACCAGCTGAACTCTAATGTTATTCAGAAGCTTCGCTGGGTTGAAAGCAAGGCAGAGATGTATAAATCACTACTAAACCATCAGTGCAGTCATCTTCCGGTTCAAATGCTAACAAATATCGATAAAATTGATGAAAGTACAACAAGAGCTGTCCGTAATGCTGGATCAAACCCAAATAACCCCGTTTCATAAAAATTTAAATGTGTTTGGTTCGACAAAGACTGCATAAAGCTTCGAAACTTGTCATTTAAATATTTAAAGCTGTTTAGATCAAATAACCTCGAGGTATTCTCGACTTTATACTTGAGAACTAACAGAGAATATAAACAGCTATGTCAACAAAAAAGATTGCAATATCTGAAAAACATTGCGAACAAAATCAACCAAGCGAGATTCTAAAGAATTCTGGCATTGTATATTTGAACTGAGTCCACGTAACCAATACACCAAGAACTATCTCGAAGCTGAAACGATAGCAACTCATTTTAAAATTCTATTGACAGCCGACGAGAGCCTGCACTCCTTCAGCTATGCACTGCAGTTTGAACAAGTTCCTGAACTGGACTGCCCGATCAATATACGAGAGCTGGAAGTAACACTCACTCTTAAAGAACAACAAAGCTCCAGGATGTGATGGGATCCCTTTAGAATTTTTTAAATACAGCACGGAAGAACTAAAAATTTATCTGGTAGAATTCTTCAACAAAATATACAATGATGCTTGCCCACCCATTTCGTTTATGAAAGCGATTATTTTTGCAATTTTTAAAAAAGGTGATCCACTCCAACCTGAAAACTACAGAGGAATTTCGATACTTAATTCGCTTCGGAAGATCTTTGCATCGATTCTCTACAATAGACTCTCCCAATGGGTAGAAAACACTAATCGACTAAGCGCATTCCAAGCTGGCTTTCACTCCGGTTTTTCAACAACAGATCATATCTTTGCACTGACTAGCATAGCGAGAAAATTCATCGAAAACAAAAAGAAGATGCACGTCTGTTTTGTTGACTTCAAAGCAGCTTTTGACACAGTGAACAGGCAAGCATTAATATATAAATTGGCATCACTGGGAATCTCTAGGAAGCTCTTAGAAGTTTATTCCAAACTAATCGCCACATCAAGTGCAGCTGTATGGGATGGCACGAATATGTCTGAATGGTTTAGCACATCTGCAGGGGTTCCGCAGGGATGTATACTTAGCCCCTTACTCTTTTCATTATATATTGATGGAATAGTAGATATCCTGCCAGGAGAAGTCAGCTTTGCTGGCCAGCTTATAAAAGTGCTACTCTATGCAGATGATTTGGTTCTGCTAGCGGATAATCCTTTCTCTCTACAACTACAACTAAACAAACTCTTATCTTTCTGCAACTTATGGGACCTTAAAATCAATGCTTCAAAAACAAAACTCATGATATTCGAAAGTCGGAATCGCACTAGGCAACGGGAAGAAAACTGGAAAATCGGAAGTGAGAGCATCGAAGTAGTTCAAAATTTCAAATATCTTGGCATAACCATCTCTTCCAATCTTAACTTTGATACCCATGCCAGATTGAAAAGTCAGGACGCCAAGCTTGCTCTTAATCTGATGTGGCCAAAGCTCTTCGCAAATCCAAATATTGACCTTGTCTCTAAATACAAAATATTCGATGCAACTGTAAACACATGCTTGTGCTACGGAGTGCAAGCCTTTGGTATCTCACCGATTGAGGAATTCGAGAAGACGCAGAGATACTTTTTTAAGCGTTTGTTTAGACTACCAAACTCTACACCAACGTATGCCATTCATGTCGAATCGGGTTTGCCACCCATATACATCCGAAATTTAAAAGCCCACTCGGACTACCTTATCAGAGTTATGTGTAGAAATGAAAACAGTCTTCACAGAAAAATCTTAGAAAGACTAATGGTAACTAACGCCTCTCCTTTCAGGGAATGGAATCAGATGGCCTTATCACATAACCTTGCAATGCCAACGTCTATAGCTAACGTGGGAGAATGGACAAATATGTTTAACAGGGTGATTGCTAAGGTTGACGAACAAATATTCAATCAACATATCATCAGAGCCTGCTCTTCAGAGTCCAGAGCAGTCTACAAAAATCTTAATCATCAATTGGTAACAGAAACCAAGTACTTCAATAACTGTTTTTCTGCGGAAATTATCAGTGTGATTTTCAAGGCGAGAGTTGAACTATTGGATCTCAATTTTATCCCGCATCGCAATGATAGACAGCAAACTTGTGACCTATGTAACAGAAGAGAACTTGAGAATGTGAATCATTTCATCGCAGTCTGCTCTATCTTGCAAGAGATAAGAAGATTATATTTCAACGAAAGCTTCCTCAACCAAAACGGGCTTTACGAGATTCTGAATGGCAGTCGGGGCTGGGAGTGTCTGTTCAAATACTACAAGCACGCCTTATCTTACCGCAACAGCTTCTAAATATTTTTGTGTCTTAAATCATATCAAAATTACTCGACTTTTTGTAGCAAATCATTAAAATTGCTCACTCAATATCCTTGCTCTTCCATCTTTCTCGCTTTGGCATCTCATACTAAAAAGCAAATTCAAATTTGTCCATTGAAATAGTAGTTCTCAGTTTCTATGTACATATTGTATATGACTTATTTTCAACCCAAATCTTTTTATTTTTATTTTTTAAATCTTTTTATTTTAAATTGTTTAAATGTATTTCATTTTCTTTATCATTTTGTTAATGTAATCAAATGTCAATACCGGCAGACGGTTCAGGTAGCCACGTCCGTATTCTTTTATAAAATATTGTAATTAATACTGGAAAAAATAAAGAAATCTATCTATCTATCTATCTACTCGAAAATATCTATTAACGAAAATTGTATCATTTACCTTGTTATTTTAGGGTTTTCTACTCTCCCCTTGCTGTAGACGTACATATCTTGTTTCTTGAAATTCGTGTGGGATATCGATTCTGAGTTGAGTCTTTCTAATCTCTTTTCATCTCGCTTGATTGAAGGCTATCCTTTATTAATTTTTGGCTTACAATCCTAATAAGATTTTTATGAAGCTGTTGCCATAAATATTTCTTGAAACAAAATATAATTTTCTTACCAAATTGCTGGAATAAATTTCCTACTTTTTAAAAAGAGTTCTACTCTTCACGACGACCAGACAGTAAAAGAATGATGTCTGCCTCGACATGATAGAAGACACCTGGGTCGTTCCCGCCTGCTGTATGGAATTGTTTGGCATTAGAACAATCCAATAAGATGACGTGGAATGACCCATTCACAATAGTGAACTTCCGTCTCTAACTAATACTAATTAGCGAACACGTCAAATTAGGCTAGTTCGACTTCTTGACCTTCAATATGAGTTCGGTTCTGCATAAGTCGGATCTGTCTTGCGTTTCTTAATTTCATTGCGTTGACGAACGAAATTAGTTTTATAAAGAGAAAATATTCTTATCAGAACAGACTTTTGTTACTTGCGTTATTTTACAAATACAAATCTCATTATTATAATACGCGGGTGTTGTTGCGTTTTGCGAATAATTTTCTAACAGTGTTTGCGTTTACGCTGTTTCCTACAGTAGGTCTTAAGCATGACTTCTGTTGGCAAGATTTTGACATTTGGCCAATGCATTTTAAAAGTTTCGTAATTAATGAGAAAAATCACTGCCCCAGTATCAAATTCCATCTCGAAGGGCTTCCCATTAATTTTCAATGTCACATAGTACTTACCGCGACCACCTGTACCAACCAGTTTTTGGTGTAATTGAATAGATTGCATA
The DNA here is from genome assembly GCA_920104205.1 of Eupeodes latifasciatus. Taxonomy (NCBI): domain Eukaryota; kingdom Metazoa; phylum Arthropoda; class Insecta; order Diptera; family Syrphidae; genus Eupeodes; species Eupeodes latifasciatus. Next base: position 20,933,215 of record OV049927.1, read on the forward strand.
TCGTGTTTTACATTTTCCATCAAATTGATAACGTTGATTTCATGCATGTTATCAGCAGCACCCTGGGTAATTTCTATGGTATTCGTCTCTCTGGCTGACGATCGCGATCTCATACAAACGGAAGACACGTGGCCTCTCCTACGGCATAGAGAACAATGCAGGTTATTTGATTTGCAATTGTTTGCCATATGGTTTTGTTTGCCGCATCTGTAACAAATAGTTTTATTATTGTTTGCATTTTTGGAGCTATAATTTGTATGTAAATTTGTATTATTCTTTGATGAATGGCTTTTTTTCTTCTGAGTGATCGCTTTGAATTGGAGCTGGTGAATGTTGCTGTGCATGGCGCGGCTTTCCAGTTTTGATGTCTCCATTGCCAATGCACTCTGTATGGTTTTTTCTAGAGATATATTTGTCTCTTGTAAAAGTCTCTCCTTGATGTCCGAGTCTCGGAGTCCGCGAATAAATTGAGACCTAAGATGTGTATTCAGTGTAGATTTCTTGCATGCGTCACATTCAAAGTTACAGTAGACGCTCAGTTTTTTCAAATCTGCCAAAAAATTGGCGATAGACTCCCCCTCATGTTGCAGTCTAAGCAGAAATTTGTGTTGCTCAGTAATCTCATTGGACTTGGGACTTAGGTGGTCTTTGAGCGTTTTAATTAGATCTCCGTACGACTTCGTCTCTGGTTCTTCTGGTGCTGTCAAGTTCGAGAGTAATTGGTAGTATTTTGCTCCGATACAATTTATCAATACTTGCCGCTTTTTGGTACCATCCGTAATGTTTTTTAGTGCCAGATAATTTTCTAACCTTTTGATGTAGTTAGGGAATGCTTCTTCGTTTTCGTTGAATTGGTCAAAGTGTAGGTTGGGCGAACTCGGACAATTTTGTAAGTTTCGTAGGGCGTCGGTTAAGGCTTGTAAGACTTCATGTGTAACTTCGGTCATTGTAAAGATTTTCCTCAATCATATAATAATCCTCGTCGCCAATATTGAGTATGCACCAGTGAATGTAAAATTTCAGTATATAACCCCAAAGGAAGAAAACTACCTCGTGCTTCGATAATTCAATATGATGTGCCTTTATTACAATGTGTCAATTCAGATGACATTTTATAGAAATTAAAGTACATCTTACACTAAATACAAATAATTAAAGGTTCGTGTCTAGAATATCTAACATGCCTCAATTAAAAAAAGATGAAATCTACTTAATAAATAATAATTGACCTGAGAAGATCAAGTTTAGTAAAACCAAAAATTAGTGTTTTTCTTGGGAAAAAGTACATTCAATATTTTTTTAATTATTTAAAAACTGAGATAAATTTCAAAACCTATAATCTATAAATAATGGCATTGAATGATGTGTTATAATTTTACCATTTCTGGAATATGGTAAGTTGATGCATTGATTGAAAATATGTGGCTTCTTAAGTCGTATGGGTTCACATTCTTTTACGAGGCAAATCCCAATCGGACATTTTCACTACGTGAAGGTTGCCGGTTTGCGACCATTTGCGCATCAACTCTTGGAACATCATTAGAGCAGTTTTTAGGGGCATTCTTGTATCTCATTCCAGTTAGTTCTAAACAGAAGCTTTGGTGATTCAATAGGAATTATGAATTCGTGGAATTCAGCTTCTTTTTTGTCAGTCTTTAAGTCTCTTAAAATTGCAAGGAATTCTAAAATAGTACATACAAACTGCTGAGATTATTTTATATTTAATTTATTTATAATTAATTTTTTAAGAAGGCTTACCAATGATTTCCGACTCCCATAATTAAGGAGGTTCTGTATTGTCCCAACAAGTTCCTTCTAAACCGGAATTCGTATCAGCTACCTCTTCTATGCAGGCGGTGTCAGCCTCAGCGGCAGCGGGAAGCCCTAAAGAATCATATAATTTTAAATATTCCTGTTTGGATCACTCGTAAATTAATTAACTAACCTGAATTGCCTGACTACTCTGAAGTTGCCGATACTGCTGTTGAGTCGTTCCAAAAAAGATTATTTTCTAGATATAGAAATAAATGTAGTCTTCAATTTGACCAATTTTTACAACAAAATTCGATGATAATGCGTGTTTTTGAGTTTCTTTCTTTTCGGGCATGTTTGTGACTGTATTTACATAAGTATATTGCACCAAGAAACCAAGAGTAACATCATCGCCTGGTTTGAGTCCTTCTTCAGGTGTAAAGTTCAATTTGAATTTTCTCCAAGTGATGAATCTATAAAAAAATTGGAGAAACAACATAGAATAGGAATTTCTAATTAGAATTTTCTGTTTTTTACTTTGATTCCCCTCGTTGAACTTGAACTCCTTCGTCGAATTCCTTTGAATCGTCACGTTGATTTAGGACAAACGAAGAATCCAACATGCGTAGAATGACGTTGGTGGGACTTTTAACACAAGGTGGTTCCTCGGTCAGTTATGTCTGCCTGGATAGACTCGTGTTCAATGATGAACTCGATGTTGCTGCAGCACGGTCGTCTTTTATTCGAAGTCGATCATTCGCCGTTCCTCTTCCTTGGTTGGCAGCTCCATAATGGTTGTGGTCATATCGTGCATAGTTGGGTTAGTTAGGTTAGGTTAGGTTAGGTTATAAGGGGTGTGCACAGCATGAAGCTGTTGCGTACACGGGGGCCTACTAGTCCATTGTGATCCCCTGTAAAAGTAAAAATTTTAGCATCGATGCTCCTCAATTTGCCGATTAGCGTAGACTGGCTCGTTAACGAACCAGCCTCTGCTATCTATAAATTTCCTCATGTTTGCCATTGAGACCTGTGCTAGATCATCCAGTTCTCCAACAAACCTGTTTCCGAAATGACGGAGTCGGCTGGTTTGGAGGTTCGGACAGTCGCAGAGCAGGTGTTTAATGGTTTCTATTTCCTCCTCATCCTGACAGCTCCTACAAAAATCGGGTGCAAATTCCCCTATCCTGCTGTTAGCCATTGTGCCAATGGCGCAATGACCTGTTAGTACACCTATCAAGATTTTAATGTTCCTTTTACTCAGCGATAGAATATACCGAGTTTCCTTTTTATTTGTGTCAGGCCATAAACTTCTAAAGATTACGCAATCGTCCCTGGATTTCCAGGAGTTATTGATTTTTTCTTTTAGTTTAAGGTCTATCTTCCTCTTGAGTACCCCAATCGGGACGAGTGGTCCCCTAAACGAATGGTCGCTACTACTTATGTCTGCTTCTGACCCTTTCCTGGCTAGTTCATCTACTATATCATTCCCTTCTATATTGCTATGTCCGGGAACCCAGCAGAGCTTTACCTGGTAAGTGTGGCAGATTTTGTTTAATTCCTTCCTACAGTTTAAAACTGCTTTTGATCTTATGGTCTCACTGGCTAAGGCTTTGATAGCAGCCTGGCTGTCCACGAAAAAAGTAATCTCCGAAGAGCTTAGCTTTTCGTGATGTGCCAATTCAGCTGCTTTTCCAATGGCAAAGATCTCGGCCTGAAAGACACTACAGTCAGCTGGGAGTTTATATGACGCTCTGATGTTGAGAGATTGACAAAACACTCCAGCACCTGTTCCTGATTCCATTTTTGAACCGTCAGTGTAGAAAGGGATACCCTGTTTACTTATAAGTGAATTAGGATCCCAAACCTGTCTTTCTGGTATGAAAATAGAAAATTTCCTATCGAAATCTAGTAAAGGGGGGATGTAGTCGGTGGTCACCATCAGTCCTGGAATCGTGTCATATCTTTGTAAGATTGACCCGTGTCCATAAGTGCTGTGCCTCCAAAAACTCAGTTCTTTTAAACGAATTGCAGTTTTGGCTGCCGTGCACCTTATGAACTCATCCAGAGCCGGAAGGTCCAAGATCATTTCCAATCCAGCTTGTGGTGTGGATCTTTGAGCCCCTGTTATTCCTATACAGGCTAGTCTCTGTACCTTATTCAGGTTCTTGAGATAGCTTGATTTTTCCACCGCCTTCCACCATACAATAGAGCCATAGGTAAGAATGGGTCTGACAATCGCTGTGTACATCCATTGGATGACTTGCGGTCGCATATCCCAACGTACACCGAAGGTCTTTTTGCATGTGTAGAATGCACATAGTGCTTTTTTCATTCTCTCCTCAGTATTACGCTTCCATGTAAGCTTGGAGTCAAGGATTACTCCTAGATATTTAGCTTCCTTAGAAAGATTTAGAGGAATACCATTTAGTTTGGGAGGGTTGAAGCCCTCCAGTTTCCGTTTCTTCGTGAACAAAACTTGCTCTGTCTTGGTGGGGTTGACCCCGAGACCGTTCTTAGTTGCCCAAGAAGATAAATCCTTTAATGCATTTTCCATAATGTTTTCGATCATGGTAAGAAACTTGCCTGATACCAAAACCACTGTGTCACTGATCTTTGAACTTTGTGAGAATTTTGTTGACTACGAGGATCCAGAGCAGGGGTGAGATGACTCCTCCCTGTGGTGTGCCTCTAGTAACTGTTTTCTCGATAGTGCTAACTCCTATTTGAGAGTTGATAATTCTGCCATTTAACATGGTGAAGATCCAATCGACAATGACAGATTCAACTCCAACTTCAACTAAGGCAGTTTTGATCGATTCCGTTTTAACGTTATTAAACGCACCCTCGATATCAAGAAATGCTGCCAGGGTATATTCTTTATGTTCAAGGCTTTTCTCAATATGTGAAACTACTTCATGCAGAGCAGTCTCCACTGATTTACCTTTAAGGTAAGCGTGTTGGTAGCTGCACAAGTTGTTTTCGTTGAGAAGTTCTCTAACATGTAGATCAATTATCCTCTCTAGTGTCTTAAGGAGAAACGAAGAGAGACTTATTGGTCTATAATCCTGAGCGGTCGAGTGAGTCGGTTTCCCTGCTTTTGGGATAAAGACTACCTTGACCTTTTTCCAGCTATTAGGGACGTATCTAAGTTTGATACAACTTATGAAGATTACCCTAAGCCACGGAGTTATTACTTTGAGAGCATTTTGAAGAAGAGCTGGAAAAATCTCGTCTGATCCCGCTGATTTATAGGGTTTGAACGAGTTTATTGTCCAGATAATCTTTTGCTCAGTAATAACCTGATTTAGTTCTAAATTTGATTCCGTGTGAGTAAAATCCAGCGTGTTCGATTGCAAGCAATCAGAACTTTCTGAGTTTTTACAACCGGGGAAATGAGTTTCCATGAAGAGTTCAAGCGTTTCTAGGCTCGAGTTCGACCATGATCCATCAGGGTGTTTTATGTACCCCGGCATCGTGGGATTAAGGGTCAGGGTTCTACGGAGCCTCGCCGCCTCGCTTGTTTTTTCAATGGATTCACAATTTTTAGCCCACGAATCCTTTTTGGCCCTCCTTAACTCTTTGGTGTAAGTGTTAAGTGCGGCTCTATAGGACTTTAAGTCCTCTTCTAATTTACTCAGTTTAGCTTTATTGAAAAGTTTTCTAACCTCTGTTCTACGTTTCTTTAGTACACCATTCCACCAGGGTGGGTTAGTGGAGTTATTGGAACGAGATAAAGGGCAGTGTTTTTAAGACATTCTTATTTTGCTAAACAAGTTTTGGACAACAGTGTCAATGGTTGAATAACTTAGACTTGTATTGTCCTCTGGTGGATCAATACAGTCTTTCAGCCATTTTTCGTACTCTGTCCAATTCGTTCTGGTTGGGTTCCTGTAAGGTTTCTTTTCAGTAAAGTTCCTGTCTATAGAGAAGAGTATCCTAAAGTGCAGATAAGCAAGTGCGATCCTTAGGAGCAAAATGAATGGATTAGTTTTAGATTTAATATTTGAATTCACTTAATTTACAGTCAAGGTTGGATATTTTTTGGAGTCTTCCTGCGATTGTAGTCTTGTTTTTCTTGCTTCTCTTGCAGAACTACCGACTGGTAGTACTCTTTACACCTAGAAGATGAAGTTTAAGCGAGTTGACTACGATATGAATGTTTCGATTCGTACTTACACAATTGATCTCCGCGCGCTGTTGCGTCGTTTTTTTTTGAGCCGCTTGCATTTTATTTCTTGGCAGCTGATAAATACGCCGAGTTGGCAGTTGCTGCTATTATATCGTTCCAACACCAACACTCAGCTGCTGGGAGTAGGGCGTTAGCGGTCGACTATTGCATGGCAAAACTTCCACATGCATCATTGACTTGGTGGTGTTGTTGGTGCTGGTTTTATTGCGTTGAGATGTACATCCAAACACAATGGGCAGTATCTGTCGTTAAAAGCATTGATAATATTTTGTTAAGAGAAATATAATATAAAAACTTGCCTGCAAATCAGCGCCTTGTTTGCTTTGTCTTCCAGATTTCTTCAGAAAATTGCTTCCTGCATTATGGTATGTTATTGGCAGCATCTAAAATGAAAACACAGACTATAAAATAAATCGATTATTGTTGCACCTCCTTCACTGCAATTTCACTTACTTCTTATTCAATGAAGTGAACTTGTATATACTTTCTTCATTATAAGGAATTTTGGTCTGAAAAATATCAAATTATATTAAATATCAAAACAATTAACAAAAACTTACTCTTCAAATCCGAAATCCATTGTTTTGTTTTGCAAAATTGATTGTCATTTTTGACAGGTCACACAAATTCCATAAGTTTCTATTTTAGCCCAATCCCTCATTTTGTTTTTTTTCCCACTCACATGTATTCACCGATAACGAATTTGAGAGAGTTTACCTCGAATTTGAGAGAGTTCACCTCGAATAAAATTTGAGGGTGTTTCAGGTAGGACGGGTACCGGTCGGGACTCTAGATAATATATTTCCTCTATGATAAACCTACATATTCAATATGTCAAAGACATAGTCGACCGAACGCACGATTATGACTTTAAGTAATTAAAAACAGGTGGATGGTCACCCTAAAATAATAAAATAATTTCCTGTATTAAGGTAGTGGATAGTGGAATAGTAGTAGGTCCTTAAATTTAGTTACTTAAGTAGTTGAGTACTGAGCATAGAGAAATACATCTACCAAGAGAACCGACTTATGGGGTTCGCTCTCTTTCGACCTACAAACTAAATTGAGCACATTTTGCCCATTAGCATAAGCATGTGTTAGTTGTCCCGTGCATTTCTTATGGAAAAATCCAGGGGTGGAATCGGCTAAGGTGATAATTGACTATTATATTTTTGATAGTCAAATTTGACTATCATTTTTATTTCGTCTGTGTAAGATGATTCAACTCAATTCAATTCGATTGAACAATTTCAGATTAGAATTGTCAAAATTCATTGTTGCCATGGTGAAATTTTAAATTGATTTCTATAAAATATTTAAATGAAAGTATCAAATTGGCTGTGTTTAAATAACATTCTTACTTTGCTTGTGTTTTTTCGAATGTCGTAAGCTTTGGCGGTCACAAGAATGTGTTTTTGTACCTAAAAAACGTAACTGAAAAAATGTTCCATTCGTTTTTTGTACGCGTCTGGTAGCTCTATTCAGAAACGACATATTTGTAAGAAAATGACTATCACATTTTTGTTGTGACAGCTTTTTAGGTATCAATTTGACTATCACCTTACATAAATCAAATTCGATTATTTTGACTCTCATTTATCAACAATCACCTTAACCGATTCCACCCAAGATTCTTTGTAGTTGTTATGGGCTTTTGGGGCTCAGTCTGCACAGTTAGGGGGAAAACAATGTGAGGTGAACTCAGCCGTTCAAAAAAGAGATCCGTTGAATTCAAAAATTGAAAAATTGTTGCAATATTTTAAGAAAAATGAATTTTGCAACTTCTTTTTAGTGAAAACTGTGCTAAAAATAGTATTTGACTGCTTTTGGCACACAAATTCTGTGATTTTTATGAAAAGTTTCGCTAAAATAAAAAAAATCATGCAAAAAGTAAAGGCGCACCATAGAATTGCAATGCGAACGTGGCCTAATTTGAGTTTAACCCAGTTTTGACAGATTAACAGTGAGGTGAGTATTTTGACAATTCTACGAAAATGAAAACAAAAAAATATAATGTTTTTGATTGCGATCAACAAGAAGTCTAGACTGCAGACAATAAACATAAATTCAAATTAATCAGAACAGAATCCAATTTTTTAAAAATACTTTTTGAAGCGTTTTTTCTCTCTTTACAGGTAAGTTGTTTTTTAAATATATCTTAACATAATCATGCTTTTTTATAGATATACAAATTATGTTTCCGTTCTGGCCAATTAGTAGGTATTCTCGTGAAAAAAGTTTCGAGTTTTAGTTGGGTTGTGCACTGGCAGTGGGTAGAGTGGTGTTTTGTGAGCCACAGTAGCTGCTTCGTCAGCATTTTCGTTTCCTTGAATTCCTTTGTGACCGGGGGTCCACATTACTTTTAGTTTTGTTGGTGAACGAATGAGAATGTCTCTAATTTGTTGTTATAATGTATTTTCCCTTTCTTTTTTAGAGAAGTTTTGGCTGATTCCAATATAGCATTAGCCTCTGCCTTGAAAATAGAAGCTTGTTTGCATAGTAGACCCGTGCTAATAAGCAATCCATTCTCTTAGAAAAAAGGGAATAAGACGCTTTCGTTTATTTTTGACCCGCCGGTGAAAATAAAAGACCGTGCTTTTGATTTTAGTTCGCTGGAGATGTCATTGTAAATAGCACGGTAGTATCTGTTGTCAGTTATACCTTTTCTATTGAAGTTAAGGTCTAGGATAAAAGAAGACTTTGATTGTCCAAGGTGGATGCAAGGCCTTATATTTGGAGAATTGTCTCAATGGAAGTTTCAATTAAGTTGCAATTTCCACAATTGTTTCTTTAGTTTTGTCTAGATCATTGCATTTACTTAGAAATACATGGGAAAAGAGAAATTGGACGGTAGCCGCTAATGGAGGCTATGTCTTTTTTAGGTTTCGGGATCGGAATGCCAACTCGGAGGTATAACTCCAGTTGAAAAAATATTGTTATATAACTTCAGTAGCCTACATTTTATTTCAAGGGGTAGGTTTTTTAGCATCGGGTAAGACCCTCTATCCCGACTTGGGGTTTTGCCTTTGAGCAGCTTTCAAGTTCTTTAAGTTCAATACGGTTTTCGATATATAGAGCCGACGTGTCAGATGTGGGTATTTTCATGTTTTTATTGATGCAAACATTTTTTTTCTATACAATAACTGACCGGAAAATTAATATTACTTGAGTCTTCAGACCAAATATTAGCAAAGTAATAACAAATGTCAGATGGATTGGAGATGGGCCCTTGGGGTGACACTATACATCTTATTATTTTCGAAGAAAAATTTCCTGTTAAACATCGGATGTTGCTCCATATTTTTGCGGTAGTTGAATTTCTATTTATTGATAAAGCAATTGCATTTAAATTTTTGGCTTTGCTGATTTTAACTTGACGTCAAAAAGCGGCATTTGCTTTTTTATAACTAATTAAATTTAATTGATTATGGTTTTTTTTTAACTTTTTCCAAGCATTTACATCTCCTCTTAGTAAAACAGGGGTGTTTTGTTTATATGACACAGAATATCTATAAGGTCATTTTTGTCAAAATTTTGATCAGGTAAAATGTAAATAGTAACGATCGTTGATTTAATAGCAGATTGTATTTCTATAGTAAGGACTAGTAAATTAGAGTTAATTGCTATCAGTTTGTGGGGAATGTTATTTTTTATTAAAACAGCAATACCCTGTTTATTCGTAACGTTTGTTGGAAAATTATGAAAGTACCTATCCTATAAACGATTTGGAACAACATGAGTATATTGGAAAGAGCAGTGCATTTCTTGCAAAGAAATAATACTAGGCCAAGAGCCACTATACATAACGCATGAAAATAAAATACGAAATAATATTGTTTATTACTTTTGAGAAATAGTATAATGGGTAAGGTAGATATTATCTTTTCATCAAAAAGAAATACATATTTATATTTATTTTATTTGGCCAAATTAAATACACAACTAGTGAAAATAATTATTAATATTTCCTTTTTTTTTAGAATATTCTACACCATGGACATGGAAGTTGATGACATATGTAAGTATTAATGACTTAAGACCAAAGTATTTAATAGTAACTTTATTTTTTGTCTAAACTTTTTGTTTTTAATTTCAATACGAAAATATAATAATTAATTCGATTTGTGGAATTAAAATTAATCAAAGCATTTATTTGTTTTTGTTTTATTTACAAAAAAATGGAACATACGCTGTCAACCTGAGCGGCCCATCCACGCCAGCCAAGCATCATCTTCTACACCGAACTAATGGAGCAATGCATTCTAATTTGCAACCCAACTTTCACTTGGATCTGGGTAAGAAGCATTTTGTTTTTTCTTTTTCTCTCAAACTTAAAATGATTTTTTTATCTTATAGAAAATACTATCGCTGGTTAAATTAATCATACGATGATCTTTTAAAGGAAGCGCCGCACATTCTAAAGGAAGATTTTAAAATCATAGAATCTACACATCACAGCTTGCAAGGAAATACAATCTCCACTCATGATGAATAACGTACGAGTTTTTAAAACATAGATATAGGTTTTAATTCAATATTATGTGTATACATAATTATGTTATAATTTTAAAGCTAAACATATATTTTTTTTAAATAAAACTTACGATGCTCAGGCATTCACCCAAACGGTTTGTGTTCTTTGACCTTTTAATTTGTAGTCGTCGTGGTCTTCTCACCATTGTTCTGTTCTGACGTGTTGGTAAACGATCACTTTCATCCATGGCGGGTAATTATCAATTTCAAGCGACTTACACCAGCCACAGGTACTATCTGAACATGTGGCATATTCTAAAAATGTCCTATTCGATCTATCATTTTCAGCTCTATTGACCACATGTACCTAGCTGAAATTGGAGTTCGGATTCGTAATCAGAATCAAAAATTAAACGAACTATTTAAAAACATACACTCTACTACAGGTAGAGTCAAATGAAGACGAAAACTAAAAATGATTACGAAAACTAAGTAAAATACCAAAATAATTTAAACTGTACCTAAAAGCAAAGATATTGATATGTATGTAACACGGACAAAGAGAAACGCATGACACGAGAGTTGAGCTTAGACTAAACTTACTTTATTAAATGCTTATACCTACTTACAGACTAACATATTATTAATAGTATTTTTTTTTCTTCAAATTCATTTTTATTAATTCAATCTTAAATCTATAAATCTATAAACTACTTAAAACTAGAACAACTACAGCAGCAAATCTAACTATCTAACGTTTTTTGTTTTTCATATTTTGTTCTTTTTTTTTTATTCCTTGTTTTTTTTGTATTTTTTGTATTTTCCTTTTTTGTTTTTTTTTTTTTGTATTTTTGTATTTTTTTTTGTATTTTTTTGTTGTGCCACCATGCCTTTTCTACTTAAAACTAAACCCTAAAACTATAAAACAAGTATGTAAGCCGGCCAAGGCTTTAAACCCTATCCCGACTACCCACTATCAAGTGCCGATTGAAGCCACCAAAACTGGTTCTCCTGCTTCACCCTATCAGTTCGGTCCCGTTCGGACACAGCCCTACTGAACCGAAGGAGCTCTGCTCCGCCTTGTGCCATGACGTCCCGATTGTACAGGAGTCGCCTATCCACGGTTCGTCGTCTGACGTGGTAGATTAGCGGAACTGCCAATCTATCCTGTATCAGACCGCATCTGTCTAAAAAGAATGAATTCATTCCACCAGAATGCCTCTGGTGGCCGCTCAAGTGTGCACTTTCAAAATACTCGTCGTTTGGTTAGAACGCCACGAAAATTAAATTGTTGGTCTAAGACATAGCTCAATGTGACCTCGAACGAGTTTTATCACGAAATTGTCAATTCTGTTGATTCGAGCCCCGTTGTATAGGACATCGTTGGAATAGTAATGCACGTAAGAAGATTTGGCTGTTCGATATAAGCCGGTACAGCGTCGTAAACACTGCCGCTCGAACACCCGAAACTTCTCCGTCTGTGAAGGGCAACGTTGAACCACACAGGACAACCATAAACGATCATCGACCGTATGAGGGCCATGTAGCAAATTACCTTCACTCTGCGGTCAAGCCGACTGCTAAAAAACAGCCGTTTCGTCAGAGCGAAGGCTCCTCTGGCCCTGGTCAGAGCAGCATTTATATGTCTGTCGAAATATAAATACTGATCTAACCAGATACCGAGGTACTTCACTACACTTTTGCTCGCTAATGGCTGCCCGTGAATATCAACGATGACCATCTTGCGCCAATTCTTGCACGTATCCCTTGTGGCCCTAGCCAACGGAGTCCGGAACAGAATTGTCTCCGACTTCTGGACATTTATTTTCAGTTTCCAGTCGTCGCAATATCGCTGAATCTTGTCGAAATCACGCTGCAAGAGAATTCTAATAACCTCAACCTTTCGGGCCGTTCTGTATGCAATTAGATCGTCGGTGTACGCAATTGCCTTTGTAAGACTACCTATCAGATCGCTGGTGTAAATGCTGAAGAGAATCGGCGAATTCACCGCTCCCTGTTGAAGACCATTTTTAATTAAGAATGTTGTGGTAGAAGTTACGTTGCCACTTTTGACAACAAACTTTCTACCGTTAAGCATATCATAAAGCATATACAACAATGGTTTGCTTAGCCTGCTCAGTTTTAGGTAAAGACCCTCTAACCATACAATGTCAAAGGCCTTTTCCAAATCAACCAGAACAGCACCTGTGCATTGTTGTTTTGTTTTATTCCATTGGATATCAGAAACGAGTTTGCATGAATTGTGTCATGACCCGCCTTGAACCCGAACTGTTTATCCGGAATTATTTTGTTGTCCGCAGCCCACTTAGTCAGAGCCCTATTAATGATTTTTTCGAAAACTTTGCTGATGCTCGGAAGAAGACTTATCGACCGAAGATTTGACGTGTTGGAGTTGTCCTTTCCCTTTTTCGGGAGAGGATGAACCACAGCGGTCTTCCAATGCACTGGATAATATGCATTATTCAGTGCATTATTGAAGAGTGTGGTGTAAATGTCAATTGCCTCCATCGGTAAATGTCTTAGTACAACGTTGGATATACCATCGACACCTGCTGAGTGCTGACTTTTTATTTTTATTGAGTTGAAGATTAGCTGAAGCTCAACCTTCGTCACTAACAAGGGACTTGGTCCCGTTTGCTCGGCGATTATGGCATTTGCCAAGGAATCGTCATCGAACCGCATAAAACCGCGGTTCTCAGATCGCCAATGTGTTATATCATTTCGAAGGTAAAAGTGATTAAGTAGGGCTCTGTTTTCCAGGTCGTGGTTGAGGCGAATGCTAACATTCACCTTGTACACTTGCTGGAAAGCAGCTCCCACCGCCTCCACTTTTTCCTTCAGATCTTCAATTATATAAAAGTCATCGTCAAAGATGGCTTTTTCTGGATCTATTTGCGCTGTCCTGAGTACGTCTATGTTCTCTTCAGTTCTTTGGAGTTTCAGACACGGAAGGTCATTGTCGTTCTTTTTCCAAATATCTTGTTGATTTTAGGGAACATACCAGGGTCACTGGAATTAACTGACCGGATCTTGCGGTCCCAGTACTTGTTAATTGATAACCTGTAGTTCTCCTTAATCAACAGATTGACATTTTTTATTGACGACTTCAGTGTACTAACCTTCAAGTCGTGTGGGTCTGTAAATCGTCTGTACAAGTTTTTGAGTCTTGTCAGTAAGCCACTCTTGTGCTTACGTAGTGCGTCAATAGTCGCGTTTCTGTAAGCGTCCATTTGGTCCCGTTCTTTGTACTTTTGTATTGTCCGTTCCATCGTTCGTTTTATTATTTCGTCCATCTGTTGTAAATGTTGGTCAATGTCTGTATTTGTCAGGTTTCTGTTGTTTGATGGGGCTATGTCACTCGAATGAAGTTCTCTCGCTAGGGCGTTGGTGAAACAAGGCCAGCGCATCTTACTGTAATTGTAAGAATGCGTTGCAACGTATTCCTCCAACTCCACGCGTTCGTTCGGAATCTGCATTACAGCAGCCAGTCCGCAGTGATCACTGTCGTACTCGACTGTCTGTAAGCAGTTTCGAGGGTGATTTCCCACTTTGTCTGTAATTGTCAGTCTTGTATCGTACAGCAAAAAATCCAGAAAGGAGCCGCTTCTTGGATACGATGGCTTTTCAGTAGCCAGCAGGTCGACGCCATATTCAACGCTGTAAAGATTCATCAAATTAAAAAGATGGTTACCTCTGGGATTACTATGTTGATTTCCCCAATCTTCATTTTTTGCGTTCAAATCACCGGCCAAGATGAAATAGTTTTCTTCCAAGCTCAGTTTCAGTTCCCTAAAAAGAATCTCGAGTTCTGGAGCAAAGTAAGTAACCTGCGGAGCTCCAGCCGCATAAGCCGCAATCATATACATCCGCTTCCCTTGAGTGAGAGAGATGCATACAACGCAAACTTCTAGCGTCTTGAGCTTTCGCAATTCATTGTTGTATATGACTTTATAATTAATGCCTTTTCGTATAAAGAGAGCGACACCGCCCCCTTGAGTGGAGTCGGGCCGGTCTCTTCTTACGATATTGTAATTTTTATGAGTCAATTTGTGTTTGTGGTTTAGCTTGGTTTCGCTGGCCATAAACACATCGGGACTGTAGTCTTTCAACAATTGGAACATATTGGCTCTTCGTTCAATCCTAATCAGTGAATTTACATTCACAGCCAGGACTTTTAGGCGCGTCTCCGGCAGCGCGCCCATTATGGTCTAAATTGCGCCAGGCCAGGCAACAAAGAGTAGAGATGATCTACCCTTTTGCCTTGCTCCTTTATCTGACTTTGCAGCCCTGTAAGTTGACCTTGAATGCTCAACAACAAGGCTAAAAGGTCAGGATTATTAATAGTATAGATATACATACATATGTTTATTTACATAAGTCAATTAAATATATACTTGTAAATGTATTGCAACTACATAGGTAGGTGCATATATATCATTCCTCCCCCTTTTAAAAAAGATTCCAATTTATACTTTATTTCAATTATATTATAATTATTATAATTTAATTATATTTTTAATTGAAAATTTAAATATTAACTAAAAATATTTATTGTGCACATGGAAAAATCAATTCATTAATCTTACAACTAAAAGTACTTATACAACTAAACAATTATTTAAACAAAAATATTTATCAATTAAACGTAAATTCCAATTTTAATTCAAAGTTTTACATTTATAATATACTAATAATATAATAATTTTAATTCAAAGTTTTACATTTATAATATACTAGCTGACCCGACAAACTTTGCTTCGTCATATAAATAATTTCTAGAGAATATTTTGCTAGAAACAAATAACTTATTGTAAGTGTGTAAGGATGTGGTATATAAGTGGGAGAGGTATAGAGCACTGTAAACGGTGACAAAATATTAAAATAACAAATCACCAAACAAATTTGTTTACTTTGTTAAAATTAATTCTTTAAAATTATATACTAATCGCTAATTATGACAATACTTCAAAAAAAAAAACAATATCAATCCCTTAATGCAAAAGAGTGTATCTACAATATTTTTTGTGATCCCATTATCGCCAATACAAACAAACTGGATGGTTTGCGCACTCGAGAGCATGCCACGTATAATTGTCCGTGTGAAATACATGAAGTGCTCAAATCTAAGCCGCTCACAGACATCGTTTGGCCTTCAGACTTATTGATAGATAGTCATTGCAAATGCCAATCTAATTGGAAATTGAAGGCTTTTGAATTGAATTGGCACATCTGTGGGTATAATAGGGATTCATCTCAGAATTTTCCATTTAGAAATATGATTTCGATAACATTTTTCATCAATTTTTAATTACTAATCGCGTGCCGTTGCACAACCGTGGTGGGTTCAAATTACGAAACAAAATTACCGGAGGTCCAATTGTAAATTATGCGGTGGCATACCTTGTTAATCTAATGAGTTCAAAAACTCAGTTGGATAATTTACAGCTTCGGTAGCATCAAAAACTGTATCAATAGATTTGTATAACACCAAGTCTCCTGGTAACAAATGTTGTATCTTGAGATTTAATGTGTTGACATCCACATTTTTTGCTGGTAAAATTGCTCTTTCTGCCAGCCACTCGTGATTTGTATATTGTCTGTGCACATCGTGAAATATCTGGTCAATGAGAGAATCTTGTGAACCAATAAACGTGCAGAAATCGACCGGTAATTTTATGCATCCAGTTTCATCTGAAGTGACTTTTCCGTGTCCTATATCTAACAGTTGTTTCAGCGGATGGATCTTGAAGCATTTGAACACGCACATTTACTTTCAGTTGTACTCTTTCAACATTACGCCGCCGCAGTGGCGATGATTTTAAGCACTCGTTGATCTCATCAGCGTACGTGGAACGCGGATTAACGGGAAGTGTTTGTCTGAAATCACCTGAAAGGAGTAATCGAGTGCCGGCAAATAGTGTGTCGCTGTTTTTTATATCTTTTTTAATGTCCTCTTCATCGCCTCAAGCGAATGTTTGTGTGCCGTAGTGCATTCATCTACCTCCATCCAATAAATTTGCCGCAACAGCCAATGCGATACCATTATTTGATCGTATTTTAGCAAGAATTAGCGAAATAAGGAATGTTTTGCCAGTTCCACCTGGTGCATCCACCTTGTCCTGCGGAAACTGCGAGCATGATGTGGTCAAAAATGGTTCTTTGTTCATCATTTATTAGTGGGACATTGCGAGCAACAATCGCTGCCATTTCTACAGTTTTGTATTGTAGTTCACGATTCAATTCAGTGTCTATTAAATCAGATGCATTTCGGTGAATGCATACCGAATTGACTGAGTGGTAAGTTGGCACTGATAATGCAAAGATCCTCAATAGCAATCAATGCTTCATTGTACATAGCGTCACTGAATACTATCGTAAGATCGTTGCACCGTATACGATGTTGATGCAATTAAACCATAACACTTAGGAATATAAAAAATAGATAAAAACCTATTCTCAGACCTACCGAATGTATATGCAAAATTTCATTGAAATGGGTTAAGCCGTTTCGGAGGAATATGGCCACTAACACTGTGACAGGAATTTTTTTTATATATAGATAGTTTTAATTTCTTTTCAATCGATTTCATCTAAATCAACCTTTCGCTCCTCCAAAATCTTTTTTTTTTCTGAGCTCTAGTTAATCTACCATAATCAGTTTTTCTTATAATAGGAGCACTAAATCGAACTTGTTTTATTTTCTTCAATTTAATTTGATCGATGTGTGCTTGCTTTTTTATTCCATTTACAAATATCAAATATCTAAAATTACTCAGTTTCTTTCGAATTTTAGCTGGTAACCATTTAATATAATTAGAGAAAATATAACGATATAATACCGTATCACCTACTTTATAAGAAACTGTTTTTAAAATTTTCTGTGGGGATGTGTCTGTCTGTCTTTTAACTAATTGTTTTCGCACTATTTCTTCTCTATTTTGATCTGGTCTTATCAAATCAAGCAGTATTTTGGGACAGTAACTGAATAATTTACTTGAAGGAGTCGCATTGTTAGTAGTGCAAGGTGTGTTTCTGTATTTCATTAAAAAATTATTTAACTTTAAGTTCATATTTAACCCACGCAAATGAGGATCTATTAACATTTTCTTTATTGAGCTCTTAAATGTTTGCACCACTCTTTCCGCACTACCGTTGGACTGGGGATGGTATGGAGGTGATTTAAAAACCTGAATTCCATTGGAAGTACAAAACGATAAAAATTCTTTCGAACAAAATGGTGGACCGTTATCACTCACAATGCTTTTCGGTAAACCGAATGTATTAAACATATTTCTAAGCTGTTCAATAGCACACTTTGCTGTACAACTCTTCATTACAAATGCATCAATCCACTTTGAGAACGAATCGAAGACTACCAAAATATTATACTTATCTAGGCTACGAAAATCTATGTGGATGCACTCAAACGGAAAATTGGGTGTAGGCCAAGCTCCTAACTGACTTTTCTTTGAATTGTGTGCCACTTGGCAGACACCTCTATATCATCATCTATGTTTGGCCACCAAACATACGATCTACTATGGCCTTTGAACGAACTACTCCTACGTGACCTTCATGTATCAAGCTCAAAACTTGATTCCTTAAATTTATAGATAGAAATAACTATTCTATCGCCATAAAACAAACAATTGGATTCCGTAGCCAAACTACTTTTCTTCAAAAAATATGGGCGATGTTCTTTCGAAACCTCCTTTGGCCAGCCATACAAAACAAATTCATAAACTTTTAACAAAACAACATCTTTTTGCATTTCTGCCTTTATGGCTTCAAATTTTAAAGGGAAATTCGGCAAGTCTAGTGAATTGATGCTATCTACATCCGTCGCAGCCACCAGAGGCAACCTTGAAAGCGCGTCCGCATTTCCCATCAGCGAGGCCTTTTTATATTTTATCGAATAATTATACATAGAAAGGAAAATTGCCCAACGCTGAAGTCTGTTAGCCGCAACTGAAGGCACATCCTTCTTATCCCCAAAAATTGCCTGTAACGGTTGATGATCACTGTAAATTGTAAAATTTAGCCCATAAATATATTTGTGGAACTTTTGTACGGCAAATACAATTGCCCGGGCCTCGCGATGTAGCTGCGAGTAGTTCTTTTCTGCCGCACTTAAGGTACTTGAAACGAACATTACAGGACGCTCTTCCCCATCGACTACGTGAGACAGAACTGCCCCTACTCCATATGGACTCGCATCTGCTGAAATTACTGTTTAAGTCGGAACTATTTTGCTCCGACTCCTGGACAGGGTACATAAACCTTGACCAGAATGAAGATATACAAAAAGGTGCTTGTACCTATTGTATGTTGCAGTATAGTGCAAAGTTTGTTTGTTGTGAACTATTAATGCCCCTTACCACTGGTGGGGGGAAGCAATAATAACGAATAACACAGAACAACCTCTTGATCGTAAATGATAAATTTTATTAGCTTACAATACTATTTATACAATAATTTTGCTTACTTAGCTAAATTTACAAACTCCTAAAATATACAAAAAATAATATGATACATAAAATATAACAAGAAACATAATACATTTCAGCCAGGTACATAAGTGCAGAGCATGAATGCAAAGGAAAAAAACTGCTGACTATTGTGAGAAAATTAGTTGAATGTGATTTGAAAATAAAGCATAGAGAAAAGCTGTTGCTGTTGTCATTGATTAAACAGAGAAGCTGTTGTAGGGTAAATGTTAAAAAATGTTGGTATATGATAATCGGATGGATTAAAATATACATTCTCCGCCCGTTGAACTATGTTCGAAATTATAGTACCATTTCGAAGTTTATGTTGTTGGGATTTTGGTCGTGGAGGTCTTCTTTTCTGCAGACGAGGTTAGCCTGGCTATCTGCCGAGGTTCTGCTAGGCTTTCTTTCTTCTTTGGAGATTACCGTTCTGTTTTTGCAGTAATAGCAGTATGACCATCGTAATAAGCAGATAAGGGTTATGATGGATATGATTAATGCGAAGTAGCTCACTGTAAATTGGTGCACATCATTTTGATATGTTATGGAAGGCAACGCTTTGGTAAGATTTAAGAGTTCTCGCTTGAGTGCATCCAATTCCTCTAAATGTTTTTTGTACGGCAAAATTTCGTAAGAGGTTGATGTAAAATTGTCTGGCAAGGCATACTTGGTTAGATTTCCAGCTGGAAGGAGTGACATCCTAGAGACCGTTCTTTGTATAAAATGGCCACGCAAGGTTATGAAGTCATTTTTAATAATGCAGCCGGGTGGAATTTGAAGAATTCCAGAACCTTCCAAAACGGTTTGTGTTACGGTGTCATTGCAAACAACATTGAGAGTGGTTTTAACCTTTAAAACGTAAATCCATTCATTTGGCTTGTGCAGCTGGACCCAATGAGGGCCATCGTTGGCGTTTACAACTTTGCATGCAGGAGTTTGTTGACCATGGTTTAAGAAGTTGATTTCGCAGGAGCTTACTTCAGATCCATGTCTGTAAATCGGATGCTGCAGATGGCATAGATGTCTTTCTTCAGTAAGGGAAAAACATCCTTGAAATTCTAGTGTTGATAGAGGGTAGTACTGGTCACGATGCAGGTTAATCATTATGTAGTCGGTTGATGGTTGTATGGTAAAAAATGACTCTCCGACAAGAACTGGAACGGGAGTAACTTTGAAGAGCTCGAATTCGTCAAGACTTAGGAGTGGTAATTCAATTTTAAAGACTATGTGGTTTTTAAGAGCCCTGCCATGAATACTCATAAGATGATAAAGCTTCGAAATTTCGTCTGAAGCTACTGGAAGTCTGACTGGGGAAGGTAGGTTAGCTTTTATCTTTGTGAACTCTTGTTTTAACTGAGCCGTTGATATAAGCTGAGGATTAATTTTTCCATTATGAGTATTGATCATTACGTCTATTATCGAGGCTTGGGTCTTTTGAAATTGTGAAGATACTAACACAAGCTGCAATGCGATTGAATTGAAAAGCTGACGCAGTCTTTCCTGGTGATATTGTTGTCTTATATCATTAATAACAGCTGTGAACTGTTTGAGGGTTTCGTCTATCTCTTCAAAACGGGAACTTATCTCTTGCTCATTTTGTTTTATAATATTTATGGTTGCATCAATTACTGAAGTCTGATTTTGAATAAGGCTGACTATGTGGCCTTCATCTTGCTTTATTGCGTTTATTGTAGCCGCCATGTGGTTGGCGTATTCATCATCAAGAACCCCAAATAAGGCATTTGCCACATTGCCTATGAAATTTAGAGCACCACGACGAACTCTGATTGATGTTACGGATAAGAGATCATTATCCTTTTCGATGTCTGCGGTTATCCGGTTAAATTGGAGGACTGTCTCCTTGCAAGTCTCGTTTTTATTTGGCAACAATAGGCAAATTTCTGCTAGCTTCCTACTATAAGTTATAATGGAATCGTATTCGGTCCAATAAGAATCCATGTCATAATACGCGATTATGTTCCAACTACTTGAGGTTATGGCTGAGGTCCCGAAGTTTTCAAAGTATATCCCTGGCTGTGACAGAAATGGTTGAATCTTAACTGGAGCACATGCTACCATGGGAACTAATAGAAATACCAGGAGTAAAGCAAGGGTTGCTGAGCTAAGTGAAGTTTTGAACTTCTTTTTTGGTACTGGACCATCATCAGACTTCTGGCGCGAATGTATCGATGTTGATGAGTAATGACTTGAAAGGTGATCTGTCTTTTCTTTTGGATAGACATCATCATCTTGGATTGGAACTGGAAGTGGAGCCAATCTGTGTATAGCACGACGGAATATCCCAGTAGCTGTTCGCACATCTGCCACTCGAACTAGCCCGTCGTCTCCAGTTATTACGTTAGTGATACGTCCAAGCGGCCATCGCAAGCTTGGTGTGTTGTCTTCCTTGATTATGACCATCATCCCTGGTTCTGCGTTATGACAACTCTCCTTCCATTTATATCTGTGCTGTAGCTGATTCAGGTAATCACGTGACCATCGCCGCCAGAACTCATTTTTGAGATGATTTACGAGATTCCAACGAGTAAGTACCCCTGAATCATTTGCTGCGGCTGTGGGATCTACATTGCTAATGAGAGGTTCTCCGATTAGAAAATGGCCAGGCGTAAGAGCGGTTAGATCATTCGGTGAATCGGACAATGGAGCTAAGGGCCTTGAGTTTAAAATAGCTTCAACTTGAGTTGCAGCTGTTTCAAGCTCCTCGTACGTCAATGATGCTCCTGCCAGAGTGTGCTGTAGCAGATGCTTCGATGATTTGACCGCAGCCTCCCATAGACCACCAAAATGTGGTGAACGAGGGGGAATGAAATGGAAGTCACATCCCCTTGTAGCGCATGAAGATGTTATTTTCTCCCTTTCTGTATTGGATTCCATGAAAGACATTAGTTCTGATAGCTGGTTTTTGGCACCCACAAAGTTTGTTGCGTTATCGCAGTATATGTTTTTGCAATGGCCCTCCTGGCCATGAATCGTTTAAGTGCACCTATGAAACCTTGAGCCGTTAAATCGGTTACCAGCTCCAAATGGCAAGCCTTAGTGGAAAAGCAGCAGAAGATTGAAATATACGATTTTTGAGGCCGTTTGCCTCTTATCTTGTAGTGTGTTGTTATCGGACCACAAAAGTCAACGCCTGTATTGATGAATAGCCTTGCTGGTTCAATTCTATCTGCAGGCAAATTTCCCATTTGTTGTGACAAAAGTTTAGGTGTGGCACGAGCGCATTTGACACACTTGTGTAGCACTGATCGGGCAATCGTCTTTCCTTTTACAGCCCAAATGCTCTGCCTAGCAATCGAAAGCATGGTTTGTGGCCCAACATGATTGTTGTCCTCGTGAATTTCAACAAATAGCATTTTGGTGAAAGGATGATTATATGGTATCAAAATGGGATGCTTAGCGTCGTATGGCAACCACGATGCTTCTAAACGCCCTCCCACACGAATCAGTCCTTCTTCATCTAAAAAGGGTGTCAGACTCTTGTATGGGTTCTTATTTGGTACTTCACTCTCGTCCCTCAGATGTCCAATTTCATCCTTAAATTAGTCTTGCTGCATATGCTTGAAGATGTTCTTTTTTGCTTGACTTAGTTCCGCGAGTGATAGGGGACCATTTTTCAGCTTGATGTCTGCCAGCCTCAATTCAGTTTCTTCAGCTGACAATTCTTTTTCATTTTTCTTGATTTTGGTTATCATTGCCTTATTTCTCAGGTTGTGAAGGTACCTTAGTATAAAAGCGACTATTCTTTCTGCAAATTTAAAGGAATTTTTATGGTTGAGTGTAGCTAAAAATCCTTCTCCATCCGGGGATGACTTGTGAACAGTGGCTCCAACGGATAGATTCTCGTCAATCGGTTTGTATTTAGGTGGCCAAATTAAAGTAGCTCCATGGAGAAACTTTGGTCCGTAGAACCAAATGTTGAATCTTGAAGTCGTTCAGGTGCTATCCCACGTGAAAGCACATCAGCCGGATTTTCCTTTGATGGGACATGATGCCATTGCTGAAGTATTGTATTTTGTTGAATACGCGATACCCGATTAGCAACAAAAACAGGGAGTGAGGTCGATGATGACGAATTGATCCAAGCAAGAACTATTTCTGAGTCTGTCCACAAAAATGTTGCTTCATTATGAATCTTAAGGTCCTTCTGTAAACGAAGCAGGAGCTCAGTGGCAAGGCAAGCGGCACATAACTCTAGTCGGGGAATAGTTGCTTGCTGTGCTAATTTTGTTTGTTTTGATGGTGCTACTCTTGATTTAGAACATAATAGCCGTACTGTGATACTGTTGTCACTGCTAACAGATCGGACGTATACTGCTGCTCCATAGGCCTTCTCCGAAGCTTCAGCAAAAATGTGATATTGTATGTTTTTTGGGTTTCTATGAGAAAATATGTGTCTATCAATTTTGATGTTGTTCATTGATTGTAGGCCTTCACGATACTTGAGCCATGTCGTCTGCATTTCTTGAGGTAATGCTGCGTCCCAGTCAAGTTTCAATTCCCACAGTTTCTGGAGAAATATTTTTGCGACGACGACCACCGGAGCCATAATCCCCAATGGATCAAATAGATGTGCGATGTCGAAATATGCAGATCGTTTGGTAACTCGAACCTTGTCAATCCAGGAAGTCTTGACAAAGAGTTGATCAGATTTTGGCATCCACGTAAGTCCTACTGTCTTGATGTGTTCATCAACATTGCTGCTGAAGTCAAGTTCCGTTTCTCTGTCCTCGAGCGGAATGCCCTTCAGAAGAGATGCATGATTAGCGCACCACTTTCTTAACTTAAAACCACCTTTTTGCAAATTTGTTTGCAATTCCGATTGGGTTGTCATCAACTCGGCAATTTTGTCCGAGCCAGTTAATACGTCATCTACATAAAAGTCTCGTAACAGAGCCGTTGATCCCAATGGAAATTGTTCCTTGTTATCTTGGGCCAATGTTTGAAGGCACTTTGTGGCTAGGTATGATGCTGAGGTGGTGCCGTAGGTAACTGTCTGAAGCTTAAAACATTTCAAGGCATCATTTGGACTGCTTCTCCACCAAATCAACTGGAACTTCTGATCATCTTCGTTTATGAGTACTTGCCGGTACATCTTCTCAATATCTGCGGTAAACACATATCTTGGCATGCGGAATCGTAGCAACATTGAAAAGACATCATCTTGAATGGTTGGACCAGTGGAGAGAATATCATTAAGGGACAGGTTTGTGGATGTTTTTGCGGAGGCATCAAATACTACTCTTAGCTTAGTAGTGCTGCTGTCTGGCTTTTGAATGCAGTGATGCGGCAAAAAGTAATATGGTTTGGCAATTTGAGGAAGGGATACTTCTTGCATATGACCCAATTGCAGATATTCTTCCATAAATTGTTTGTATAGCTTTTTTAAGTCTGGTGAATTCGCAAGTCTTCGTTCAAGAGCAATAAATCTTCGAAACGCAATATCCTTTGATTCTCCCAAGCAAGTAGGTGCCTCTTTGAAGGGCAACCGAACCACAAATCGACCAGTGGAGTCTCTAGTTGTTGTTTGGATGTAGTGAGTCTCGCATCGTTTCTCGGCTTGAGTGAAATAATTGTCTGTAGCTGCAGTTGTTTCTTCTAATTGCCAAAATCTTTCAATCTGTTGATCAAGAGCTTCATCTGCGGTGCAAATTCCGCAAGATGCCATCATAGGGCTGTATGCGTTAGTTGATACCTTGCCTACTGCTATCCATCCAAATACGGTATTTTGCAGGGTTGGAAGATAATCTCCTAGGCTTATTTGCCCAACAACCAAAGTCGAATAGTTCTTCTACCCGAGCGTCGAACTTGTCGAGTTGTAGAAGCTGAGTAAGGACAATGATTCTCGGGAATTATTTCTCCAGAAGAGTCCTGAAACCAAAGGTCGCTCGCCCCTCCCCTTCCCAATCCTTTACCCCCTCCTCCGTCAGCTCTGTGCTATTATGCTGGCTGATGTCTCCTTATCCCCTGACTGTATGGTGTATAACTGTCTGTCATGCCTAGTTTCCTTCCTGGGACGCTTATGGCTTAATTGCTGTTCGTCTCTCCTTTCTCAAAACATATCCTTCCCTTAAACTTCCCAAACTTCCCAATTGGGCTGGATCTAAGGTGTTATACGACCCGTGCCGATGATCAGCCAGGCTGAGGGCCCAATTAAAAAACTAGCTCAGTCGCGAACGGAGTATCCGGATACCTGGCGACCTCCGGATTAACCAGCCTTATCTGTATACACGGATCTCTGTACAGATGGACCACCCCTTATCCGCTACTCGTGGGATTTTCAATGAACTTTTTAAAAAAACAAAACAAAATAAAAAAACCGTATCGGCC
Source organism: Eupeodes latifasciatus (assembly GCA_920104205.1). Classification (NCBI taxonomy): domain Eukaryota; kingdom Metazoa; phylum Arthropoda; class Insecta; order Diptera; family Syrphidae; genus Eupeodes; species Eupeodes latifasciatus. The sequence goes on from OV049927.1 coordinate 20,958,487, forward strand.
AGCAGTACGACGGCAAAGTTGTCTGCTGTACCGGCCAGCAGTACGACGGCAAAGTTGTCTGCTGTTCATCCCTCTTCCACTGGTGCTGACATGGCTGTGGACACTCACAGCCCTGTTGTCGCCAGTGGAATATCGGATAATCAGGTAAAATTACCTTCTTCCTGTAGTGAGGCAGTTGTGAAGAACGGCTCCTCTACTACCACTGAGAGTAAACCTCTCACCTCGTCAACACCTCGAGTCGGAGGTAGTAGGGCTGTGATGCCAGGTCCTTCTACCTCCAAAACAAAGGATCCTAAAGAAGGTCCTGGGAGAGATGGGCGTAAGCTCAGACCCTCCAAGGCCTACTACAGGAACATACGAAATGCTAAGAGGATTCTCCAGACGTTTGGTGAACAACTAGGCGCTGGAGGAAACTCTCAGCATGACGCCAAAATAAATTGGGCCAAGAACTTCCTCGCCAAAAATAATTTAAAGACCAGCCAAGACTCAACGTCGAAGCGACAAAGGTCTATGGAAGGTAGTGTTTCACTACCTAAACGCCCCAAAGTGCTAAACACCAGCACTCCTCGTGACCCTCGCAAGGATAAAATGTCCTTCAGCGACGTTTTAAGGGACAAAAAGGTAGTCGCGATTATCGACAGAAGCGATGTGGATGGCACGATCTCTGCCGAGAACTGGACATTGGCCAAAGGACAGCTGGCCTTCAGTTTTGTCGAGATAATGTCCGACAATCCGGGACCACCGCCCATCACAAAAGATGGCGGTTGGCATCAGGGACACATCAAGTTGATGGTCTGTGATGATCAGAGGTCGTGCGACCTACTGACGCTGGCGGTCAGCCGACTTGGAGAGGTCTGGCCTGGTGCTAAGCTTGAGGTTGTAGCAAAGGAGGACATTCCTTGCAGACCAAGAGCTCGCATCACGGTTCCGGCCATATTCAAGGAAGCTGACCACGTTCTAAAGATAATCCGGCTCTCCAATCCAACCCTTCCTACTCACAACTGGAAGGTTGCGAAACTAGAGGATCCAAAGGGACCCTATAAGGGTGCAATTGTGATCATCAATGCAGAATCCCTTTCTCCTCTGGCGCAATCAAAAGGTGTGATTAGGTTCGGGTTCGATGAAATTACGCTGAGGGTCTATAAAACAGATGGGGCTGAGGCACAAACCCTTCCCCCTTCCCCACCCACACAAGCGGAAACGGTTGCTGAGGTACCTGGCGCATCGGTCACACTTCCTTCATTGGAAGACGATGCATCTCAGGTACCCCCAGTAGCAGTGGAAGCACCTAACACCGACCAAGGTTTTTCCGCAATGGAGGCCGAGGTCTACGACAGCGGAGATGAGGACATTCTTTTAGAATCGTCCTCTGATATGGATGACTCCGACATTACTGTGTTGGAGGCTGATCGGGAGTGCAGTAGCAAAAATGCTGCGGTTACTCCAGATTAACCTCCAACACTCCATAAAGGCTTCGGCCTCCCTCCTTCTTCGCCTATCCAGCAGCGATGAAGATATTGTCCTGATTCAAGAACCATGGATTGTTAAATCCATTGTTCGAGGAATCAGGACTCCCAAATACTGCGTGCTGTATGCATCAGGTGAGGATGAACCCAGATCTTGCATATTATTAAAACGCAGCCTAAATGTATATTTACTCCCTAATTTCAGCGATCGAGATACCACCGCCGCAAGTCTGGAAACAGCCAGAGGAACATTCTGGCTGGCGTCGGCGTATCTTGGCCACGACCATCTTGGCCCTCTCCCGGGTGATACTCTGGAGAGTCTGATAACTGAAGCACAAAGGCTCAACATCGGCCTCATCATCGGTAGTGACGCTAACGCCCACCATACAGTATGGGGTAGCACGGATATAAACGACAGAGGTGAGTATCTTTTCGACTATATTCTTAACACTAACCTACTCGTAAGTAACGTTGGTAATGAACCAACCTTTATTACTAAAAATCGACAAGAAGTTTTAGATATAACTCTTGTCTCCGAATTCATTAATAATAATATTTTGAACTGGAAGGTATCTAAAGATCACTCCTTTTCTGATCATAGATACATCCAGTTTGACTTTATAAATGAACCACCTTGCCAACCGATCTTTCGAAATCTGAAAAGAACAAATTGGCCAAAATATAAGAGAACGTTAAATAGTTTAATAAAACCTGAACTTTTAAATACTCCCTCCAACATCGAAGATCTTGACGACAAAGTCAATAATCTAACATTAGCCCTAAACAAAGCTCTAGATACTGCATGCCCTCTTATACAAGTAAGAGGTAAAAAGAAGCCACACTGGTGGAACTCAGGGCTGGATCCACTTCGAAAAGAATGCAGAAAACTCTTTAACAGAGCCAAAGCTTCTAGAGACATGTCTGACTGGGATTCATATAAAGAATCACTGAAGATTTATAAAAAAGAACTGAGGAAAACCAAACGATCGTCTTGGAGAAACTTCTGTAGTAACGTTGAAGATTGCTCCGAAGCATCCAGGCTGCGCAAAATCCTCTCCAAAAATCCAATCATGCCAAGTTGCTTGAAAAACGCCTCTGGCCTCTGGACCAATTCAAGCGAAGAATCGCTCAACTTGCTACTAGACGTCCACTTTCCTGGTAGCTCTAATATTATTAATAACGTTGCACTTAATAATGGTGACAATACTTTACAACCCCCACAAGGTCTAGTCACTAGGGAAAAACTCAATTGGGCTATTAACAGCTTTAAACCATACAAATCTGCTGGTCCGGATGGTGTAATTCCAGCCGAACTGCAAGAAAATGCAAGTTTTCTAATACCCATCCTAGAAAACATCTTCAAGGGTTGCCTTAATTTGGCATACATCCCGATGTCTTGGAGACAAGTTAAAGTTGTTTTTATTCCAAAAGCTAGAAAATCCAGTCATGTAAACCCTAAAGACTTAAGACCTATCAGCTTATCATCATTCCTTCTCAAAACTTTTGAGCGTTTGATCGATATTCACTTAAGGGCTAGTATTGATAAGTCCCTCCTTTCAAAGGCTCAACATGCCTACCACAAAGGGAAATCAGTTGAAACGGCTCTACACAGTATAGTACGTACAATCGAATATTCCCTCCATCATAAAGAGTACACCTTAGTTGCCTTCTTAGACATAGAAGGTGCATTTAACAATGTCGACACATCTGCAATTGCACGTGTATTGGCATCTCTGAAGGTAGATAAGTCGATCAGCGAATTGATTAATCAGATGCTGATAAGCAGGATTATCAATTCAAAACTGGGCGATTTTACTACACAAAGGGGTGTCAGCAGAGGTACGCCACAAGGTGGTGTCCTATCCCCTCTCCTCTGGAACTTAGTAATAAATGAATTACTAATTACTCTAGAAAGAGAGGGATACAGAGTGTTTGCCTATGCGGACGATGTTGCTATTGCAGTAACGGGTAAACATCCCAATATACTAAAAGAACTCTTACAAAACGCTTTAAATAAGCTCACCAGATGGGCTAATCGGTGTGGACTAGGCGTTAACCCACAAAAAACCGACCTTGTCCTCTTCACAAGGAAATACAAAGTTCCATACATTGACCCTCCCCTCATAAACGGTGTACCACTTAAATTCTCTGATCAAGCAAAATACTTGGGTCTCATTTTAGACAAGAAATTAAGTTGGAAACCTAATATTCAAGAGAGAATAAACAAGGCCACAGTAGCCCTGTTCTCCTGTAAAAAGGCCATTGGTAATAAATGGGGCCTACAGCCCCGCATTACACACTGGCTATACATGTCGGTCATAAGACCGATCCTTACTTATGGAGTAGCGGTATGGTGGACGGCGCTAGATACAGCGACAAACCGCGATAAACTCAGCAAAGTCCAACGAACAGCCTGCCTGTGTATGGGAGGAGCACTTCGCTCCACCCCCTCCGCTTCACTAGATGTTCTGTTCCATCTAATACCGCTGGACTTTTTCAGCAAGCAAACGGCCGCTAACACTGCCATACGGCTTCAAGCCTCCTCTTTGTGGATCAATAATGGAATTGGCCACACCACTATTTTGAACTCGTTCAGAACTATAAGTAGTAATATTGACTACACCATATCCCATCCTCAGTTTAATAACTATAGCTTCAAGGTGACTATACCTCCCAGATCTTCTTGGGAGAATACATCATTTTTGAACGATGGTCCTATAAACTTTTATACAGACGGATCAAAAACGGAGGATGGGGTTGGTGGTGGCGTATACTCAGATAGACTTAACTTAAGTCTCTCCTTTCGTCTACCCGATCATTGTAGCGTGTTCCAAGCTGAAATCCTGGCTATAAAAGAAGTCCTATCCTGGCTTAGAGAAAACGTTATATCAACTAATGATATACGCATCTTCTCGGATAGCCAAGCTGCGTTAAAATCCTTAGACTCTGTCTCTATAAATTCACTAACAGCCCTAAATTGTCGATCATCTCTTGCGGAGATGGCTACTCAGTTCAAAATTCACCTTTTCTGGGTGTCGGGCCATAGAGACATTCCAGGAAATTGCAAAGCTGACGAACTTGCAAAAAGCGGAACAACTTTACCTCTGCTGGCTCATAATGCTAACATAGGTATCCCCTTAGCTACATGTAAACTCATGCTAAAGCAAGATACCATAGAGAAAACAAACTTCAGGTGGAATAACACCACCACCTGTGTAGCGACTAAACGAATTTGGCCTAATCTTAGCACCAAGCGCTCAAAACAATTAATCTCTCTGAGTAGATTGCACATTAGCTACGTTATAGGTGTCCTGACTGGGCACTGCTTAATAGGAAGGCATGCTATTCGACTTGGAGCCCCTGCAAATGATTTTTGTAGGAGTTGCATGGACGAAGAAGAAGAGGAGACAATCTCTCATCTTCTGTGCACATGCCCTGCCTTATCACAAAGACGTAGAATCCACCTTGGAGACTACTACTTTAACGATACCAACGATCTAAAAAATTCAGACATTAGTTGTCTCCTACGCTTCATTCGAAGCTCCAATTGGTTCAACGAGTTAAGCTGATTAACTGATCCATGTGGTATCACAACGGACCATACTTTGGTCTAAGTGTGTTGGTCGTCCCAAACCAACAGCCACTTTAACCTAACCTAACCTAAAGTCGAATAGAAGATTTCAGCACCGATGAGCAAGTCTATAGGTCCTGGCTGATTGAATTGTGAGTCAGCCAAAACAAGGTTATTTGGAATATTCCAGGTTGATGTATTGATGTATTGATGGGCCGTGATGGCTGTGTTGAAATAATTTTTGGAAGAATGTGTGCTTCCACTCGGGTAGAGAATCCGTTGATTTTTGAGCTTATTTCAACGTTAATTCTTCGATGAGACGCCTGCTTGTTTTGACCGATGCCTTCAACACATAAGGTCTCATAAGCCTCCCGCAGACCTAATGATTTTGCTAGTTTATCTGTTATTAGATTGACCTGTGATCCAGAATCTAGCAACGCTCGGTGTTTGTCGTTCTAATATTTTTTAGAGCGAATATGGAATTCTTATAATTCCTTAGATTTGACTCTTTAATTCTTTAAAATAAAAAATCTCGATTAAACCACGTTATAAGTTTAAGTTTATTTTGAAAAGAATTTGATTAGTAGCAAATAAGAATAAAAAAATGAACCGAACAAGTTGAGATGTTGACGATAAAAATAATAATGAATAATGAAGAAAAAATCTGCTATGCATACAATTCCAATCATGTTAAAAAGGGATTAGCGGCTTAAGCTAAGCTCAATCGCCTGATTATGAGGGGAATCTATGTATAGCAGGTATACATACATACATTTCGTTTAATGTGAAAAACAAATTAAGTTAATGATCATTAATTAATAACATTTCATATTTTTCATATTTAAAATTTATAGGGTGTTCAAGATAGTTTCGACTATGCAATAATTATTTAATACATTATTTCTTTTTATCTATTCAATTTTTTTTGTTTGAATTTATTTTAATAACGTTGATGTCTTATGGTGATAGAAAACTTAACATGCTCCCCGCCTTGAAAGCATTAGGTTTCAACAATTTTGTTTTCTTTAGTGAACTCTTCATCCCTTTCGAGAATAGGCAATATACATATTTTGGAAATGGCTCGTTTGACAATTCCATCTTGAGTTTTCAAGTTGACAACTCGAACATGCCCATCGGGACCTTTGAAGACTTCTATAACTCTAGCCATTGACCACTTTAAGGGTGGAAGATTATGGTCTTTGATGACGACCAATGTTCCTATTGAGATGTTCTTGGTAGGAGTGCTCCACTTGTGTCTTTCTTGAAGTGTATGCAGATACTCTCTGCTCCATCTGTTCCAGAAATGTTGTTGCATTGACTGTCGTAGCTGCCAGGATGCAAGTCGGCCAGGATTTTCCGTTGTGAAATCTGGTTCTGGAGTTGAGGTCAGCGATGTTCCAACAAGGAAATGACCTGGGGTAAGGGCATTCAAATCAGCAGGATCATCTGAAATGGGACTCAAAGGGCGAGAATTAATAATTGCCTCAACTTGGCATAAAAGAGTATTAAGGGCATCAAAATTTAAGCTTGCAAAGCCTACTATGCGACGTAAATGAAACTTGGCCATCTTTACAGCGGCCTCCCATAGGCCACCAAAATGAGGAGACCGAGGAGGAATGAATTTCCATTCGATACCTTTGTCCAAGCATTCTTTGCGAACAGGATCGAAATCTCGCTGCTGTTTATCAAATAATGCTTTTAACTCTTGCAATCTTGAATTCGCTCCAGCGAAATTTGTTGCATTATCGGAAAAAATCATACGAGGTTTTCCCCTTCTGGATATAAATCTTTTTAAAGTTGATAGAAATGAATTAGTGGAAAGATCAGCAGCCAACTCTAAATGCACGGCCTTTGTAACCATGCATACAAAGACACAGACATAGGTTTTTGTAGGTCCTCTTCCTCGAATTCCTGACTTGGTATAGAATGGGCCACAAAAATCGATACCACTGTGAAGAAATGGTCTTGTAGGTTGAATTCTTTGATATGGTAGCTCTCCCATGAGCTGTTGACAAACCACCGGTCGGGCTTTGAAACAGCGAACACACCTGTTGATTACCTTTCGAATAGTGTGTCTTCCTCCTAAAGGCCAGAAACGCTCTCGCAGGAAACAGGTTAAGGCTTGACAACCTGCATGATGATTGTCGATGTGATAATAATCAATTAATGTTTCTGTAAATCTATGATTTTTTGGTAGAATCATTTGGTGCTTAGCATCATACGTAAGAAAAGATTTTGAAAGTCTTCCACCAACTCGAATTAGGCCTCCTTCATCTAAAAATGGATATAAAGTTTTAAGAATGCTATCCTTAGCTAATTCCATTTTGTTTTCAAGTCGTTTGTAGTCATCTGGAAACGTCTTTATTTGAATACATTTTATTAATAGTTTTAATCCTGAATCTAGATCAAATGCTGAAAGTGGCAAATTCTTGCGGTATGGTTTCTCTAAAGTTGAATTTTCAATAAAACGATCAATATAAGCGAAGGTTCGACGAATCCGTTTAAAGTCATTAAGATACATGCATTCTTCAACTACATCTATGAGTTTTTTAGTTGTTGACAAACAAGTTTTTACAGAACGACGTTCAGGTAAATTTTCGTTTGAGCAGGTTTCTAACACAGGCCAGCGTTCAGGACTTTCTTTGAGGAAGCAAGGACCAAAAAACCAAAGATCATGATGTATAAGATTTGAAGGCGAAATTCCACGGGAAAGAACATCTGCAGGGTTTTGATTCGTTCGTACATGCCTCCAATTGAAATTGCTGGACAGGTTCTTAATTTTGGCAACACGATTGGCTACAAAAGTATTCCAAGTGCAGGCCGGTGCTGAGATCCATGCTAGCACAATAGTGGAATCGGTCCAACAAAAAATGTCTTCGAAACTAATTGGCATCGTTGTTAAAACACGGTCTATGAGTTCGGCTAGTAATAATGCTGCTGACAATTCGAGCCTTGGAATTGAAATGGTGTTTATGGGAGCTACACGAGATTTTGAACATAGCAATCTTACTTTAACATTCGACGACAAAGGTCGAAACTTCTGACATAAATGCAAGCTCCAAATGCATGAGTGCTAGCATCAGCAAAGCCATGAATCTGTAATTTTGCCTTAGGTGATAAGACATGTCTATGTAGTTTTAAGTTGTTGATGAAAGGAATCTCATCACAGAATTGTTTCCACTGCGTGTGGAGGTGAAATGGAAGGGTTTCATCCCAATCAAGATTTTCTTTCCAAATAGATTGGATGAATAATTTTGCCTGCAGGATTACTGGCCCTATAAATCCAAGGGGATCGTAAAGTTGAGCAATCCATGATAATATGGTTCGTTTAGTTATTCCCTTTGACATATCTGGACGATTACTTGAGAACCAAAACTCATCAGTCTTAGGGTTCCAAATAAGCCCTAATGTCTTTGTAACATTACCATTATTTATTTGAAGAAATTCTTCCCTTTCTGCTAATGGAATTTTCGATAAAAGCTGCTCTGAATTTGAGCACCATTTTCTAAGGTAAAAACCACCTTTCAAAAGCAGTGCAGAAACTTCTGTCTTGATTTTAAGTAGATCTTCCAAGGAATCTGCCCCTGTTAATAAGTCATCAACATAAAATTTAGTTTTGACTTCCTGAGACCCAAGTGGAAAGGTTTCCTGCTCATCCTGTGCAAGCTGATGAAGACTACGAATGGAAAGGAAGGATGCGGGCTTTGTGCCATAAGTTACGGTGGTGAGATTATAAATAACGAGTTCTCCAGAATCCTTATCTCGCCAGAGAATACATTGGAAGCAATTATCTGGTGGCTGAATCTGCACACAACGATACATTTTTGCAATGTCAGCAGTGACTGCAAATTGATGAATGCGAAAATTTAAGAGTGTACTATACAAGTCATTTTGAATAGTAGGTCCATTCATTAAAATGTCATTTAATGAAGTACCGCTGGATGTTTTAAAGGCTCCATTGAAAACTACACGAAGTTTTGTAGAAGTGCTTTCTGGCTTTAAAACACAATGGTGTGGAAGAAAATAATGATTTTTTTGAAGTATATCAAACGGCGCTAAACAAAAATTCCGCCTACCCGACCTAGACGAAGTGAAGATAGCTATATCTAAATTGAAGTCAAACAAAGCTGCTGGAGCTGACGGCATAGCTGCCGAACTATTTAAAGCAGCAGGCGATGACTTGGTAGGGAGCATGCACCAACTCATCTGCAAAATATGGTCGGAAGAAAGCATGCCCGATGAGTGCAATCTCAGCATAGTTTGTCCGATACATAAAAAAGGAGACCCTTTAAATTGCGCCAACTACAGAGGGATCAGTCTCCTTAACATTGCATATAAGATCCTTTCTGCCGTACTATGTGAACGTCTGAAGCCGTTCGTCAACAACCTGATAGGTCCTTATCAGTGTGGCTTCAGACCAGGAAAGTCCACTATCGACCAAATATTCACATTACGGCAGATCTTGGAAAAAACCCAGGAGCTTCAAATCGATACCCACCATCTCTTTATCGATTTTAAAGCCGCGTATGACAGCATCCATAGGGAAGAGCTCTACAGAGCAATGTCTAGTTTTGGCATCCCTGTCAAACTTATCCGTTTGTGCAGAATGACGATGGAGAATGCACGCTGCTCCATCAAGGTCGGAAAAGATCTCACCGATGCATTTGATGTCAAAAAAGGTTTTAGACAAGGCGATGCACTGTCATGCGACTTCTTCAACATCGTTCTGGAAAGAATTGTGCAAAACTCAACCGTCAACACTAGAGGCACAATCTTCCAAAGGTCAATGAGGGCAAGACCAAGTATATGCTGTCATCAAAAAAGGACATTGAACAACGACATCTTGGACAAAACGTCACCATGGACAGCTATAACTTCGAGGTAGTTAAGGACTTTGTCTACCTAGGCACCGCTATAAACACAGGCAACGACACCAGCGCTGAAATCAAACGAAGAATAACTCTTGCAAATCGCTGCTTCTTTGGACTTAGAAGGCAATTGAGAAGTAAAGTCCTCTCTCGAGCATCTAAAATCACCATCTATAAGACACTCATCATCCCGGTTCTCATTTATGGCGCTGAGGCCTGGACCCTGTCAAAGAAAGATGAGAACGTCTTAGGATGCTTCGAGAGAAAAATTCTTCGGGTGATTTTTGGTCCCGTACGTATAGATGGAGAATGGAGGAGAAGATATAACGACGAACTGTACGGGCTGTACAGCGACACTGACCTAGTTAGCAGAATAAAAGTCCAACGGCTTAGATGGCTGGGTCATGTAGAGCGAATGGACATCAACGCTCCAGCCCGGAAGGTCTTCGAATCCAATCCCGAGGGACGGCGCAGTAGAGGAAGACCGCGACTCAGGTGGCGCACTCAGGTGGGTGAGGACCTCAACCAACTTGGCGTGCGAAACTGGAGACAGCTAGCTAGGGACCGAGCTGGCTGGAGACGCATGTTGGTTGAGGCCCAGGTCCGCCCCGGACTGTAGCGCCACCTTAAGTAAGTAAGTAAGTAAGTAAGCTAAACAAAGATGATTAAGTTGCTTATATTCGGATATAAACTCAGTGTAAAGCCTTTTTGTTTCAGGATTGCGATTTAATTTAGCTTCTAAATTGAAGAACATCTTTTTTGCGGCTTCATATGAAGATCCTAAGCGATTTGGTGAGTCCTTAAAAGGAAGTCTTACCGCATATTGTCCCGACGGCAAGCGAGTGTATGTTTGTAAGAAGTGATTTTCACAATCAATTTCTTCTGGAGTCTTAGTTTGACTGGGAAGCTCATGGGATTCCATTTCCCAGAAACCTTTGACTAATTAATTGAGTGACAAATCATGAACGTTATTTTCGCACTCATTTTTAGTGACTTTGAGACAAATTCTATTTGAAGAGTGATTACTTAAATTTCCGGAGACAATCCAACCCAGGCGTGTGTTTTGAAGAAGAGGCTTATTTTCACCTAAACGGATTTGTCCGACCGAAAGGAGTTCAAAAAACAGCGAAGCTCCGATGAGAATGTCGATTTTTTGAGCTTTGTAAAAATATGGGTCTGCTAGCTCTATATTGTCAGGTATAATGAACGCATTTGAATTAAAATCTCGATTAGGTTGATTTTCCGTTATGGTTGGAAGTATGAAACAGTCAAAGGATTTCGAATACTCATTTATACGAGATTTCAAGGTGATGTTAATTTTGCGATTGATGACAGATTGAGATGAATTGATTCCAGTAGGTAAAGGGGGCCTTGAAGCCGGGAACCAATTTTTTGAGTGTGCGTGGGTATATAAAAAAAAAGAAGGAAAAGAGATAAAGAACATGTTTTTATTGATGTGTGAGATGGTATGTAGATTGTAGGGGTATGATGTATTGGGACGAGGAGGTGGCGCGGCGGCGCGGCGGCGCGGCAGTGTGGTGATATGGTGATCTGTTGAAGTGAATATGCATTTGGTTAATTTGTTGGTTTGTTTAGGATGTTATGAGGAGCGATCGTTTGTGTGAGGATGAGTGAGGGTAGATTTTATGGATGGGTTGGTGACCATGATGATGATGATTTATTTATAGATATGAGAATGAGATGGAATTGTATTTTTGTTATAATGTGAAATGGAAATGGGTATTGAGAAAAAAAAAATGTTGAAAACTTTGAAAGGCTGTAACTTTTGAAGGAGGCGTTTTTTCGCAAAAATAGCCTTATTTTTCATCACCGTATATATATATATGTATTTATATATCTATCTATCTATCTATCTATCTTTGTATGAATAAGATAAAAAGATAAAAGAACAAAATCTGAAATATTGTGTTTAAGAAAAAATAAAAAAAAAAAAAAAAAAAATAAAGCATAAAAAAAAAATCTATTTGAAATTTACTTATTATTTATTTTAGATATGTGTATCCAAGAATTATGTTCAGGAGGGAAACCCAACCATTTTACAAATATTTTATCTTTTTTCCTTTGTAATACTTTTTCTATAAGAAATGTGTCTGGATATTTGGTTTTTTGTAGCTCTAATTCATAGAATCCACCTTTAATAGGATGACCTTGATAGTCTTCTAGCAGATATGTTATAGGATTACTTCGTTGAATTTTTGTAATTTTAAAAATTTCAGTTGTCCAGTTTGGCATGTATCCTTTTTCAAATACATGTTTGTATTTACTGATTCTCACTGAATCTCCAACTTTAAATTTAGGAGTTAAACGAATTTTAATATATTGATATACAGAAGAGAGTAGATGTTTTTCGTTTGCAGTATTTACTTCGGAAGGTTTCATTTTTATAGTTCGATGTTTTGAATTGTTATAAGTTTTAGTTAGTGTTGACAGCATATCGGTCCATTTGTACGATCCGTTTATACTGAATTCTTTCCACATAAGGTTTTTCAGTGTTCGATTAAATCGTTCTACAATTGATGCCTTCAATTGAGTAAATGTCGAATAATGATTAATTTTATATTTTCGCATTAAATTTCGAAAAGATTTGTTGAAAAATTCTTTGCCGTCATCTGTTTGAAGATTCTTCGGAATGCGACCTTTATTGAATATGTTTTGCATTGCTGATGTTACTTCTGTTGCTGTTTTATTTTTTATCGGATAAGCCCATGCAAATTTTGAGAATGTGTCAATAACTGTAAGCAGATATCGATAATTATTGTTCTCATCCAAATACGGACCCATTTCAACAAGGTCAGCTTGCCATAAATCATCAATACCCTTGATGGTAACTCGTCTTTTAGGGAAACTCTTACGTGAAGCTTTATGTAGCTCCTCAGCAACATCTCTTTTACTCATATTAATATCAAATGATAAAGAAAACAATGTGTTTGGTGTTTATGTATAACAAGAATAACTTTATTTTTTTTTAAGGAAAGTGTGTACATTTATGTTTATATTATTATTTAAGTCTCTTATAAAGTAACAATAATTTGTTTGCTCTTATTAATTTACGTTCAAGATAAAAGCATGCGCATGTATCTGGTCCACAGGTGCAAGCATCTGTTGACCATGAACAATTCGTATAATGACATCTATATTTAGAGTTAACTTGTGAGACATTTACGTATTGTTTAATATAATTTATAAGATTTATAAGCTCCGCATAGTGCTCTTCAAGAATTATTTCTTTATGTTCATTAAGAACTTTTGAAATATCTTCGATTATGAATCTAAAATTTATGTTGGACATGATAGACACTATTGTGAGAATGGTTCTCAATCGACTGAATGAAATTTAAGAAAAAAATAATATCTTATTTATATTATTAAAGGAATATACATACATATATATATATATTATATATATAATACTTTATTCAAATAATAATTTATTCAAAAGGTAAACATTTTGAAGAGCACAATTTACTTCGTGATTTTCGCATTTAATTTGACAAGTATAGTATTGTCTGAGTTGTTTCAAGTTAGGGGAACTATAAATATCTTCAATATTGATGATTTCAACATTTTGATTATCAAGTATTTGTCTAAGCCAATTAGCTTTTTGTATTCCCTTAACGTAAACTTTTCCACCTTGAACCCTGTTGAAAAGAAATTTTTTAACCTCAGAGAAATGAGTAAATCCGCCATCCCATGTCAATCCATGAAAGTTCCTTAATAACCAATGAGCTTGTCTTCGTAGTGAAAAAGACATTTTATTTTTACGAAATGGTGGAGTGACGACGAAATGATGATGGTGTCCATTATCATAAATTGCAATTTCTTTTAAAATGAAATTTTGACTTAAATTTCCAAATCCTTGAAAATCAATTATAAAATATGTATCCATGATAATTGTTTGTCTATCTCTGTCAAGTTTGATTTGTAAACTAATTCTTGAATAGCATTCAGTTTGTTTATGTAAGTTTTTGAACTTCTCCACTCATAGGATTATACTCAATTATTCGATCGTGTAGAATCAGACAATATAGACTTGTTAAAGGTGGAATTGTAGCGGATGTTTTTAGTTCAATTTTAATATCTATAGGTCCTGACTTAATCACTTCATTTTGACGTGAGCAATCAATTACCATTATAGGAGCAATATTTTTAAAATCTTGTCGTGATAGGAGCGGCTGAGCTTGTTTACCATAGTATGATTCTTGAAATTTACAATACATTTCATAGACGACAGCATATCGACCTTGTTCGTATTTAAGATTTAAATCTTCACGAGGATAAGATTCGGAGTTTAAATGGATCCTTACATTCGTTACATCACAATGATCAAATTTACTCGCATCTTTATTACGCCGATTTTTTCTATCGGTTTGTAGAGCAAGAATCACATATCTTGGTTTTTCAAGTTGGGTAGAAGTTTTTACTGTCCATACAAGATCAGTGGTTGCTGGTAATGTTGGATATTCATAGAGATCCCAATTTCTAAAGTACATTTGAATAGGTTTTGATTGGATTTGTTTCAGTAGTGAAAGTTTATCTGAATCGGCCAATGTAATGTGCGGAACTCTCCATTGTATTTTAAGAATTGACAATTGTAATTCTTCGTTTTCTTTTGAATTAGATAAATAAATATTGTCATTGGTCCGAGATCGAATCAGAATTAGTTCATGCTTTGCGTTTGTTATGATTTTTTTATAGTCTTCAGCGAAACCCATTAGTGATTTCAAAGGTACACAAAAATTGAAAATACCCGAGGTTGGAGTGTCAATATTTCCTATCCACGAAGCGTTTTCTAATCGTTTACTTTCATTAGTGGTTAAAGATATATAATTTTTCAATGTTGATGTGATGCCAACGTTTTTATTGTTTTCAATTTCTATTCCGTTGAGTTCATAATGTATTTCTTCAAATAAATATGCCATGGCATTGTTTGTCAATGAAGTTGTAGTAGATAATGTCATGTCAGGTTTCTTGAGTTCACCTTCAATGTAGATATAACTTTCGCTAGGCAGTATACACAAATCTTGGTTCTGTATTGCAATGTGTATTTCATCACTCGGATTAAATGACTGAACAAATGGCGAATAAGTATGGTACTCTAATTTTGTTATACTATTGTCATGGACAGGTCCATGAGAAATATTTAATATATCGTTCATTTTTTTTTTTTTTTTTAATTTATTTATTTTAATATAAAACCTAGGCTTTGAAGAAAAGTTTTATTTGCAGTTGTTAAAGGTGGTCTTATTGGTTTTGTTGTCGAATCAGAACTAACTGGGAAGTCATTTTTGATGTATGTCTTATAATAATCATTATTATATATCAACATTATAATTATCTTGGAATCAGGTGCAGACGCACTGTTATACGTTCTCCTCTAAAATTAATTATGTCTCCGTCTTGGTCTACAAGTTTTAATGTGAGAGAACTTATTCGTTTGACATTCACTGGTAAATAGATCACATTTTTTGGAACTTCTATTATCTTATACCCTGATCCTGTTTCAGGAGAAAATTCATGAATAGTGTGTACAGGTGCATTATTTAAATATGACCCATTTATTATATTACACTCAATTCTTATGACGTTAACCTTATTAATATCCACAGGTAAATCAGAGGTATGTTTCTTACCGGGAGAAAGAACCGTTTTGCTGAAGCCCAGCAATTCTCCTATACTTCTCTCCCTATTGAAAAATATGTGTTCGGAGGGTTCAATAGTTGTAAGCAAAGTATTAAAGTTAGGTTCAATTTTACACGTAGTTGTTGAATTTAATGATAACAATACTTCAGCTACATAGTTGGCAATGTCTTCGATTTCGTACGATCCAACAGGAATTTCAATTTCATGCTCCCCTATATGGAACATGTTGTTACGTTCATCAACATTCGGTATAGAATTGTAGGTTTGAAAATCTATCAATCCGCAAACATAATCCTTGTTAACATCGAGAGGTGGAAAATATTCTGCCGATAAAAGGGATGTTCTACCTGTTAAAGTAAGTGTCATTGCCATGATGATAGAAAACAGACTAATCGATTTGTTTAATATTTTTTTTATTTATTGGAAATTAGAATTGTAAAAGAAAACTTAAACATAAGTGTCCACAGTTAAATGAACCATAATTTTGATACCGAGTGTAATTGAAACGAATTTGTCTGCCTAAATAGTTAATTAATTCTCTGGGAGGTTGCAAATTGCCAAAACTATCAAAATATTCAACATGTTTTCCTTTTTTGTAATACGCTACCCAATGAGTCCCATTTCCATTTTCTGAATCTAGATTTACAATCCCACACTCATTTTTAAAAGGTTTTGTCTTTGGTAAATTATCTCGCATGAAGACTCCTCGAAAATGAGGTATATATTTGTTTGCAAAATTTTGTATGTCAATTTCATTCAATGCACTATTGGGTAGCGTTCCTAGAAGTTTTTTGTTTGTGGATTTAAATACAATCCAAGACCTTTTCTATACGGTTTCAGATGCAGTCCATGACCAAGAGCAATTGATTCCATTTTGAGATTATGTCGTTTTTTCTCATCGATGTCCTTTCTAGCGTTGCTTACATCATTGACAGCTTTGATAACCCCAGCAGCACCTCCCGTCAAAGCACCTAGAGCAGAAAGTCCGGCAAATAATGGCACAAGAAATGGAATAGCCTCGCCAATTTTTGGTACTGGAATAACTCTGGGAGTTTTTATATTTCCTTTGTTCTCTTTAACGGTTTTCATTGCAGACTTTAAGGCTATTTTACTCGCCTTTTCTAGATTGAAAGGTTTCTTTCGTTTCAGGTTAGTTCCAATAAGTTTCCTTAATTTATTTAATGTAATGTGTTTTATTTTACTAGCTGTTGTTTTTTGCTTTGTCATTTTATTCTCCCTCTTATAAGTGCTTAATTTAGAAGCTGAACAACCCATTCCAAATTTTACTTTTGCTTTCATAAGATTAGTAACTAGGAGTGCATTCGCTCGTTCAGATAAGGTAGCGTCCTTGGATTTGACACGTTGCCAAGCTTTTTCAGTTAAAATTCTATCAGCTATGTGACGATCGGATGTATTTTTATGTTTGGAATATGAAATGTCATGCTCTTTACACGCCTGATCTAGAAAATTAATCCCTGAATCTCCTCGAACTAATCGTTCTTGGAGTCTTGTTCCAGGTCCACAATACTGATAACCGGGCAAATGTAATTCAAACGGAAGTTTATTTATTAGAGAATTAATTAAACCTTCACCTCTCGCGACTTTTTGTTTACTAATCAATTTTTTCGAATAGTCAATCATTTTTATATGATCATCTTTATTGTGGAAAGGCAAAAAACGAAATGTTGTTCAAATTAATAAAAACTCCTGATATATAGTATTTTGTTTTAGTATATGTCATCATGCGGTTCGTAACACAACAATGCAAATTACCAGTGCGAAACCTAGAAGTGACGACGAATCTTAAAGTACATAAAAAACATGGTCAGCTTTTTCCAAATAGTATAAGAGGACTGATTACGGGCCCATCTAATTGTGGAAAAACAAATGCTATGTTGAGTTTACTACTACATCCAAATGGATTAAAGTTTGAAAACATATATATTTACTCAAAATCTTTACACCAAACAAAATATGAGTTCCTAAAACAAGTAATTAAACCTATAAAAAAAATGGGTTTCTTTACATTTTCTAATAATAGTGACGTTATTCTACCGAAAGAGGCTAAACGGAATTCAGTATTTATTTTTGATGATATTGCTTGTGAAAAACAAGATACAATACGAAACTATTTTAGTATGGGTCGTCATTATCAATTAGATAGTTTCTACTTGTGTCAAACCTATACAAAAATACCAAAACACTTAATTCGGGACAATGCAAATTTTTTGATCATTTTCAAACAGGACGGTATGAATTTAAAACACATTTACAATGACCATGTTAATTCCGACATGACATTTAAAACATTTCAAAATGTATGTGCAGACTGTTGGAAAACCGATTATGGATTTTTTGTAATCGATAAAGAAAGTCCACTGAATAATGGTCGCTATAGAAAAGGTTTTGACTGTTTTCTCAAGTTATAAAAAGCAGGTACATTTGAATTCTAAAGCCAATTGCCCAGTAATGGTTGATAAATACAGTTGCGAGCAGTATAGTGAAGAAGTACTTTCTGTTAATAACAGTTCGGTTCAGTTTTGAATGTTGGCTTTTTGCGGTTAAGACTAGTAATTTACAGTTCAGTTCGGTTTAATGCGGTTAAGACCAGTAATTTGCAGTTGAGTTCAGTTTTGATTTTCGGTTTTATGCGGTTCAGTTTTGATTTTCGGTTTTATGCGGTTCAGACCAGTAATTTGCAGTTCAGTTCGGTTTTGATTCTCGGTTTTGTACGGTAAAGACCAGTTATTTACAGTTCAGTGTAGCAGTTCTATCTGTACAAATCGCAGTTGCGTTTCTTCATTTAAGACCAGTTATCTTAATAATAAAATAAAATCTTAAACCCAATACATATTTTCGTTTGAATTTATGCACCATCATCATCATATACAGGAAAAATAAAGTTTCCAACAATATGATGAACGTAGATGTAAAATTAAAGAAAGAACTTATTAAAACAACGGATGACCTTCGAAGAAAATTCAAAACCCTGAAATATAATAGGGGAGCTTATGAATCTCAGTTAGAAGAAGCTTTTAAACCAATCACTGTTCCTCTTAATGAGCTGGTTAAGCAATCATCAGCTAACGTTGAACGAAACAAGGAAAAAGAAGAAAAAGAAGTTAAGGACAATGACTATTACGAAACTCCTTTAAAGAAAACAAAAACGATGAAATACATTAATGATGAATTTGCAACTTTGAAGAATTCAATTGATAATAATAATCTTATAAATAGTACGCCTAAGAGACCAAAAGAAGAAAAAGGAACAAAACAAATTAGGCGACGTCTTTTCGCAGAACATTTGTCAGCTGAACTGTTCGATAAAACACCTAAAAAGTATATAGATTTGTTCAAAAATAATTCAAATAGTATTGATAGAGCATACGGTATACATTCCAAAGATGGAAAATTGTTTATCGGTGATGGAGAGTTCAGCATTCATGGACAAAATATAAACATAAAAAATAAAACCTTTAAGGGAACAAAAGGTCTTTATGAACTGATATTCAAGAAACGCCCACAGGAATCCTTTTACAATAATGAAGATTTGAAAAATTACGAAACGATTTTAAACGATACAAATGCATACAGGAAAGAATTTGATTCACAAAAACAAGTGAAAGGCAATCGAGGGTACAAATACACAAATATTATACGACCAATGATAGAAAAGACTTCATTTTCACCTACGTATTCAAATACATTACCAGTAGGTAACGGATTGATGCAATTAACAAACAAGAAAAAAAGATTATATATTTTGGGATAACCCAAATGAACTTGTAGATCGAATGAGACTTCTTCTTGGATCACATCAAGCTGGGCATAATAATCACTCTAACGAAATTATTTCTATTATTGAAGAGTTAAAAGAGGCTAACATTATCAAATAAATATCAAATGCCTATTGACAAATTCGGTCGTTTTTCACATAGAGCACCAATAAGGGGCCCACGTGGAGAGAGAGGCATACCAGGACCACCTGGTGATGGTTTTCTCAAAACTGAAAATGGTGACTTTAATATAAACTGGAAACAATTAAAAAACATAATCGAACCTCAAGAAGATAGTGATGCTGCTACTAAAAACTATGTTGACACAAAAGTGCAGCAAATTAAAACAATTTTTGAAAGTGAAATGGACAATTTCAAAACTAATAAATTTCTATATGAAACAATAGTGAAAGAAGAAGGAGAAAAATGAGGGAAAGAAACAAATAAATCATCAAAAATTTTTTTTTTTTTATTATTATTAAAAAACCTTATAAGTATGTATTATGTTTAAACAATTTTTTTTGTCGTTTTTTTTTTTTTCCTTAACATTTTATTTTTATACAATAATTAAAAATCAATAAAGTTATAAAAAATTATCAAACATTTCTGGTTCTTTTAAATCCGTAAGGCAGGGAACTATGATCAATGAAGAATTGTCTTTTTTCTGCTTTCGCTGTATATGTTTTAACTTCTTCAACAGAAACTACCTGATGTTCTGTGGTTCTTCTAATATTATTCGACTTAACAATAATACTTTCGGCGTCATCTTCGGGGGATCGTAAAACTGCTTGTTTTATTGACTCGAAATTAATTTGTTTACTTGATTCGTAGTTTAAGGAAAAGCCTTTTACCTTACACACGATATGTTCTTTGTTGTCTTTTGTACTTAACACCTTGTATGAATAATTTTTCGGGCCTCCACTAACAAACTCCGTTATATAGCTTCCTTCCCCATAGCTACTCAACTCATCAGTCATATCACCAATAAAATCTCCTGTTGGTGGTTCAAATTCTCCTTCACGTGAAACATAAATGACTGAATCTGTATCGTAGTACAAAACTCTTTGTTGTAGTTTTTCTAGGTAACTATACAGTTTCAGGCGAGCCTGAGTTGTTGTATAGGCAGCGATGGACACATTCACAGTTGTCAGAGTTTCAGATGCTTCTTCCTTCATTTCGAAATTAACGACAATGTTTTCTTCATTGATAGGGAGAATATGCAGCACTTCTACGGAAGGATGTGTCAACAAATCAAACAGATCAGAAGGTTGACTGACAATGCAGGTTTTTTGCTGATTTTCACGTTGGCCGAATTTACCCCAAAAGGAATTCAAAATCAGCTTAGCAATCGACCTTTTTCCGGGATTATTTGTTATTTGAGAATGTTCTAATTCAATATTTTCCTTTTCTAGAAAATCAGCTAAATATTTCTTTTTATCTTCGTCAGTCAATAATGTACTCGGCCATCCCGAGGATTCTTGCTTTAGCTTAAGGTAAGTGTTCATCATTGCAGTAAATAGTCCATCAGAACCATTGATTTGATTATATTGGACTACATCATATTCCCAGATTTCAAAAATTGCGAAAAAAAATCATAACAAACGCAAAGCATGAACTAATTCTGATTCGATCTCGGACCAATGAGAATATTTATTTATCTAATTCAAAAGAAAACGAAGAATTACAATTGTCAATCCTTAAAATACAATGGAGAGTTCCGCACATTACATTGGCCGATTCAGATAAACTTTCACTACTGAAACAAATCCAATCAAAACCTATTCAAATGAACTTTAGAAATTGGGATCTCTATGAATATCCAACATTACCAGCAACCACTGATCTTGTATGGACAGTAAAAACTTCTACCCAACTTGAAAAACCAAGATATGTGATTCTTGCTCTACAAACCGATAGAAAAAATCGGCGTAATAAAGATGCGAGTAAATTTGATCATTGTGATGTAACGAATGTAAGGATCCATTTAAACTCCGAATCTTATCCTCGTGAAGATTTAAATCTTAAATACGAACAAGGTCGATATGCTGTCGTCTATGAAATGTATTGTAAATTTCAAGAATCATACTATGGTAAACAAGCTCAGCCGCTCCTATCACGACAAGATTTTAAAAATATTGCTCCTATAATGGTAATTGATTGCTCACGTCAAAATGAAGTGATTAAGTCAGGACCTATAGATATTAAAATTGAACTAAAAACATCCGCTACAATTCCACCTTTAACAAGTCTATATTGTCTGATTCTACACGATCGAATAATTGAGTATAATCCTATGAGTGGAGAAGTTCAAAAACTTAAGCTAGCCACAGACGATGAACATGTTGGTGTGATTTGTTGGTGTTGGGCTGAAAATCATTCGTGTATGGGCACGTTGGCCAACAAATCGACGGTTTATGAAATATTTTGTAAACCGTGAAGTTGGGGCTAACATGTTGGCTGTGTATGGGCAAGTTTACAACACGTTTTGAAGTTTATCAACATGTTCGTCGTGTATGGCGTTGTGCGACAACAATTCGTCATTTGTGTTGTTATTTTCAATGAGTTAACATGTCGTCGCAATGCAAAATATTCATTGAAAACTTCATTGAAGCGATAAAATTATGGTATTACGACCAATTTGATTTTATAAGAGACCAGGAAACACAATTGGAGAGCATTGTAACATTTGATGAATCATTTGAAATAGAAAATGTAAGTAAATTTGTGCTTTATTTTTATTTTATTTTTTAAATGTTAATACATATTATGATGCGAAATAAAAATATGTATTTAAACAAAATTGTTTTGCCACGGTACAGCGCCGACAGTGTAAAAATAGTTGCTAAATTTGTTCCTGATTTTTTTTGCATCCCTTGTAGCACTCCCATAGCTCGCTGTCTGCAAATCTATCAATTATCGAACATGCTATTGCATCATCCGCACTTCTATCGCACATCTTGACTTCACGACAGTCACACAAAAAATGAAGTTTATAAACATGTTGGCCCGTGTATGGCGAACCGCTGCCCAACAAATCACACCAACATGTTCATCGTCTGTGGCTAGCTTTACATAAACAAACTGAATGCTATTCAAGAATTAGTTTACAAATCAAACTTGACAGAGATAGACAAACAATTATCATGGATACATATTTTATAATTGATTTTCAAGGATTTGGAAATTTAAGTCAAAATTTCATTTTAAAAGAAATTGCAATTTATGATAATGGACACCATCATCATTTCGTCGTCACTCCACCATTTCGTAAAAATAAAATGTCTTTTTCACTACGAAGACAAGCTCATTGGTTATTAAGGAACTTTCATGGATTGACATGGGATGGCGGATTTACTCATTTCTCTGAGGTTAAAAAATTTCTTTTCAACAGGGTTCAAGGTGGAAAAGTTTACGTTAAGGGAATACAAAAAGCTAATTGGCTTAGACAAATACTTGATAATCAAAATGTTGAAATCATCAATATTGAAGATATTTATAGTTCCCCTAACTTGAAACAACTCAGACAATACTATACTTGTCAAATTAAATGCGAAAATCACGAAGTAAATTGTGCTCTTCAAAATGTTTACCTTTTGAATAAATTATTATTTGAATAAAGTATTATATATATAATATATATATATATGTATGTATATTCCTTTAACTTATTTATATTATTTTTTTCTTAAATTTCATTCAGTCGATTGAGAACCATTCTCACAATAGTGTCTATCATGTCCAACATAAATTTTAGATTCATAATCGAAGATATTTCAAAAGTTCTTAATGAACATAAAGAAATAATTCTTGAAGAGCACTATGCGGAGCTTATAAATCTTATAAATTATATTAAACAATACGTAAATGTCTCACAAGTTAACTCTAAATATGGATGTCATTATACGAATTGTTCATGGTCAACAGATGCTTGCACCTGTGGACCAGATACATGCGCATGCTTTTATCTTGAACGTAAATTAATAAGAGCAAACAAATTATTGTTACTTTATAAGAGACTTAAATAATAATATAAACATAAATGTACACACTTTCCTTAAAAAAAAATAAAGTTATTCTTGTTATACATAAACACCAAACACATTGTTTTCTTTATCATTTGATATTAATATGAGTAAAAGAGATGTTGCTAAGGAGCTACATAAAGCTTCACGTAAGAGTTTCCCTAAAAGACGAGTTACCATCAAGGGTATTGATGATTTATGGCAAGCTGACCTTGTTGAAATGGGTCCGTATTTGGATGAGAACAATAATTATCGATATCTGCTTACAGTTATTGACACATTCTCAAAATTTGCATGGGCTTATCCGATAAAAAATAAAACAGCAACAGAAGTAACATCAGCAATGCAAAACATATTCAATAAAGGTCGCATTCCGAAGAATCTTCAAACAGATGACGGCAAAGAATTTTTCAACAAATATTTTCGAAATTTAATGCGAAAATATAAAATTAATCATTATTCGACATTTACTCAATTGAAGGCATCAATTGTAGAACGATGTAATCGAACACTGAAAAACCTTATGTGGAAAGAATTCAGTATAAACGGATCGTACAAATGGACCGATATGCTGTCAACACTAACTAAAACTTATAACAATTCAAAACATCGAACTATAAAAATGAAACCTTCCGAAGTAAATACTGCAAACGAAAAACATCTACTCTCTTCTGTATATCAATATATTAAAATTCGTTTAACTCCTAAATTCAAAGTTGGAGATTCAGTGAGAATCAGTAAATACAAACATGTATTTGAAAAAGGATACATGCCAAACTGGACAACTGAAATTTTTAAAATTACAAAAATTCAACGAAGTAATCCTATAACATATCTGCTAGAAGACTATCAAGGTCATCCTATTAAAGGTGGATTCTATGAATTAGAGCTACAAAAAACCAAATATCCAGACACATTTCTTATAGAAAAAGTATTACAAAGGAAAAAAGATAAAATATTTGTAAAATGGTTGGGTTTCCCTCCTGAACATAATTCTTGGATACACATATCTAAAATAAATAATAAGTAAATTTCAAATAGATTTTGTTTTTATGCTTTATTTTTTTTTTTTTTTTTTTTTTATTTTTTCTTAAACACAATATTTCAGATTTTGTTCTTTTATCTTTTTATCTTATTCATACAAAGATAGATAGATAGATAGATAGATATATAAATACATATATATATATACGGTGACGAAAAATAAGCCTATTTTTGCGAAAAAACGCCTCCTTCAAAAGTTACAGCCTTTCAAAGTTTTCAACATTTTTTTTTTTCTCAATACCCATTTCCATTTCACATTATAACAAAAATACAATTCCATCTCATTCTCATATCTATAAATAAATCATCATCATCATGGTCACCAACCCATCCATACATCCCTACACAAATAAAATCTACCCTCACTCATCCTCACACAAACGATCGCTCCTCATAAAATCCTAAACAAACCAACAAATTAACCAAATGCATATTCACTTCAACAGATCACCATATCACCACACTGCCGCGCCGCCGCGCCGCCGCGCCGCCGCGCCACCTCCTCGTCCCAATACATCATACCCCTACAATCTACATACCATCTCACACATCAATAAAAACATTTTCTTTATCTCTTTTCCTTCTTTTTTTTTATATACCCACGCACACTCAAAAAATTGGTTCCCGGCTTCAAGGCCCCCTTTACCTACTGATTCCGCTTATGGACATGTCAATCGAGCTCTGTTTTAAAGCCAACATATGGGCAAAGCGCGAAGTTACGAAATGCAACTGCGATGCCGAATCTAGCAAAGCTCTGGCCGGAACAAATTTGTTGTATTTATCTCGAACTAAAACTACTGCAGTAGCGAGAAAAACAATCTGATTTGTATCTGCATTTGAAAATTGATTTGAATTAGAAGAAGAAGCAAGTGCGGTATTGTTGCCATCTGGCTGAAAACGAGATGAATTACCGAATCGATGAGACGATGATGAAGGCAACGATGCTTGATTTGTAGAATTTGTGACCACAGAAGTATTTGTGTTGGACCCTTGCTCCAAATGCAACAAGGAATTATGACGACGATTGCATTCTTTACAGCGACTTGACCCACAGAACCTAGTAAGATGCCCAGTTCTTAAGCAATTAAGACATAAATTTAATTGTCTTGCTTCAAAAATACGCTTTTCAACAGGATTTGCTGAGAATTTTGGACAATTATAAATGTTATGTCCAACCGTTTTGCAAAATATACAGTTTAAATTTGTTAAGCTGGATGAATTTGATGCAATAAGTACCTTGTTTGATTTTTGATGCTGCTTTGAATTTTGGTTATAGTTTACCCTTTTGTTGTTAGAGATCTGCTGCAATCCATACTCCATATTTTCTAACGTCTGGCACCTCTTGTTGAGAAAGGTTGACATATCATCCCAAGTTGGAATAGCATCCAGCTCAGCGCCTTCTTCCCACTTCGCTTGTGTTTGAGTGTCGAGCTTGTTTCCGATTAAGAACATCAAAAGTCCATCGGCGAGTTGCTCCTTCGTACCCAATGATTGTAAGGCACGCAGGTGGGAGTTTACTGAATCACTAACTTCTCTTAGGATCTGAGAAGACGCCGAGTTCAACGATTTAATTTCGAATAACTCCCTGACGTGTGCCTGAAAAACTAACCTTTTATTATTAAATCTTGACTCTAGTAACTCAAGAGCTTTAGTATAATTATCCTCTGAAAGTTCCATGGTTTCAATCGAAAGTAGAGCCGATTTCGATAAACAAGAACGCAGGTGTTGGAACTTTTCAATCCGCGTAAGCTCTTCATCCGAATCTACTAACGTCTTGAACATTGAATGGAATGAAGGCCATTCAATATAATTCCCGGAGAACTTTGTAAGGGGTATTTTTGGCAACTTCGCGGTTTTTCTTTGAACGGAAGACGTATTAAGAGTTTCATTGTGAACACTGGTTGTTACACGAGTTGTTGTTTTTTCTTTAATTAGCGAAACAATTCTTGATTTAATGGAACAATAGCTTTCTTCAAAAACGGGACGCTTATCTCCTTCCAATTCGGCTACATCGAGAATTTCTAAAGCTGTTTGATACTCGTCGAATTTTTTATAATAACTTTCCAACATTCCGAGCCTAGTTTCTAATTCTGAGGCAGTCAT
The DNA here is from genome assembly GCA_920104205.1 of Eupeodes latifasciatus. Classification (NCBI taxonomy): domain Eukaryota; kingdom Metazoa; phylum Arthropoda; class Insecta; order Diptera; family Syrphidae; genus Eupeodes; species Eupeodes latifasciatus. Next base: position 20,984,998 of record OV049927.1, read on the forward strand.
ATCGGCGCTAGAAGTTGAAATTATTGATTTTAATTTTGTCACACAACCAAGAACCGAAGTACGTTTGGTTTTGACGGCTTCTTTGTCGGCAGACATAATAAAAATGAATGCAGTTAATTAATTATGAATTAATCTAGAAATGTTTTTTTTTTCTTAGGACTTAAGAGTGTCCTGTCACGGTCGCCAATGTTTGTCGTTCTAATATTTTTTAGAGCGAATATGGAATTCTTATAATTCCTTAGATTTGACTCTTTAATTCTTTAAAATAAAAAATCTCGATTAAACCACGTTATAAGTTTAAGTTTATTTTGAAAAGAATTTGATTAGTAGCAAATAAGAATAAAAAAATGAACCGAACAAGTTGAGATGTTGACGATAAAAATAATAATGAATAATGAAGAAAAAATCTGCTATGCATACAATTCCAATCATGTTAAAAAGGGATTAGCGGCTTAAGCTAAGCTCAATCGCCTGATTATGAGGGGAATCTATGTATAGCAGGTATACATACATACATTTCGTTTAATGTGAAAAACAAATTAAGTTAATGATCATTAATTAATAACATTTCATATTTTTCATATTTAAAATTTATAGGGTGTTCAAGATAGTTTCGACTATGCAATAATTATTTAATACATTATTTCTTTTTATCTATTCAATTTTTTTTGTTTGAATTTATTTTAATAACGTTGATGTCTTATGGTGATAGAAAACTTAACACTCGGTATGATATTTGTTTTCCACTTTGGCACTTAAGATGGACAATTGCTGTGCCTAGTATCACGCTTGATGATTTGTGTTGTTTCTTAATGATATTGGGATTGGTGCCCGCTGCGGAAGTGCAAAGACTTGCTGAGTCCGCGGTGGGAATTGTGCTGCCTGGTGATGCTGACATTTTCGAATTTTTGGATCTTGTTGACCCGTCCAAATGAAGAAGTGTATTGTGCTTCTTTTGGCATTTTGTGCAACATCTGGAAGAACAATCATTTGAGGCATGTCCTGACTTAAGGCAGTTTGTGCAGTGCCTTGATTTTTGCACAAGGTTTAAGCGCTGTGATGGGCTTAGTTGCAAAAATTTCTCACAGAAGTACAGCTGATGGTTGCCTTTGCAGAAGACGCATGTTGATCTTGTAGCTACTAGTGTCGTATACGCCTTGTCGGGTCTGGACCTTTGGCGTTGCTCTTCTGAACCTTTTCTTTGGCTTGGCCCTAGTGCCTCTAGGGATTGAAATCGCATCTCCAAGAACGACATGAACTCATTCAAGGATGGCAATGCCTTTGGTTGCTTGAGTGATTGCTCCCAAAGTGTGAGCGTATTTCTGTCCAGTTTCTTTAACAGAACGCTCATAAGGAGGGGATCCCAATTTGTAGCGTCGATGTTGAGACCCTTTAAACTAAGCATGCACTCTTGTGTGGTGTCATGCAACATCTTAATTGCTTTTGAGCTTTCATTTTGGATTGCAGGTTGCGCCAGCAATCGTTGTACATGCGCAGTTACAAGTAGATGAGGGTTGTCATACCGATCCTTAATTACCTGCCACGCTGCACTATAGTTGCTGTCAAGAAATTAAAAAACTAACACGATTTAAGCTCAAACAAACTTTATTGTATTTTAGTTGGCTTAAATTTTCGTTTAGTTTTACAACTTAAATAGATTAATTATAAAAATAATTAGATTATGTATGTGCCAGTGCTGTCTTCTCGTCCGAAAAATCCAGGAAAAAAATGATAGAAAAAATAATATGGCTGTCTCTTGGTTTCCGGCATGTTGTGCCAACGTAAAATAAAAAATAAAAATGGCTTACCAAGATTGGTAAAGAATGGCAGCAGCCAGGCAGAGTCTTAAGTGGTTTTGTTTGTGTTATTTTCTTACATTCCCCCCCTCGGTACATTTGCTAAATGTACCCTCTTCATTGCACACTTCTAACTTAGCTAGTTTTATCGCTGGTCTTTCGTATATGCCGGTCATAGTTTGTACTGAGGCACTGCGGACTTGGTTGTCCTTACCTGGGAATACTTCAACAACTCTTCCCTTTTGCCACTGGTTGCGTGGACTTCTTTCGTCAATCACCAAAACTAAGTCTCCCACTGTTAGCAGTTTGGCTGGTTGATTCCATTTTTCTCTTCTAGTTAGGGTGGGTAAATATTGGACGATCCAGCGCTTCCAAAAGTGTCTTGCGTGGAGCTGAGACATTAGTACGCTAGTCTTGAGTAACTTGGCATCATCACTAAATTCTCCCAATGGAACCATTCCTCCAGGTGACTGCCGAAGAAAATGGTTGGGAGTCAGGGCTTCCGACTGTTCACTATCAATGGGTAAGTATGTAAGCGGGCGGGAATTTATCATGTCCTCGACTTCCATTAAAAAGCTACGGAAAAGCTCATCGTTAGGTTTGTAACGGTTAACATTGCTTACCGCGTATAGGGCTATCTTAACTGATTTTATGAGTCTCTCACAGCATCCATTCATATGTGGGGAGGCAGGGGGGTTAAAGTGCCACTCCAGTTCCGAGGTTACAAACTGATTCGCAATGCATTGATGGTCGATTGATTTTATGGTTGTCTTCAGTAACTTTTCCGCTCCAATGAAATTTGTTCCACGATCGCTGAACATTTTTCTTACGGTCCCTCTTCGACATACAAAATTTCTATAACAGAGAATGAATGAGTCCGTACTACAGGTATAGGCAATTTCAATGTGGATTGCTCTGGTTACCAGACACGTGAAGAGGCAAATCCACCTCTTTTCTATCTTACGACCATGGACAATGTCAAATGGACCACCGTAATCAACTGCAGTGTACGAAAAGGGTGGTGTAAATGCTGATACTCGAACTTCTGGTAAAATTGCCATTTCAGGAGGGGTGGCCTTGGCTAAATTCATCTTGCAGCGAAAACAGTGTTTCCTCACGCGTTTCAGCAGTTGTCGTAGTTTCGGAATGAAATATTTTTTTCTTAATTCGTTCACGACAGATTCGTGGTTGATATGTCGAAATTTCTCGTGATAATGACGTATTAAGAGTCTTGTTGCTCGATTATTGTCGGGGAGTATTACTGGACGTCTTGTGTATATGTTCAGCCACTTTGCATTATCAATTCGACTCATGGATCTCATTACTCCGTTTTCGTCTAAATAGGGTTTCATTGAGAGTATGATACTCGAACACTGGGCTGTCTTCTTTGCAACGTTTCTCGGTGATGAAGCGAATTCCAATTCCGATGATAACGATTCTGCTTGAATATGCCTGTAGACAACACGCTCTGCTCGTTCGAGTTCTTCGGAGGACAAGGCTAGGTTTTCTCTTTTTATACCACGTAATGCGTCCATGTAGCGGCAAACATATGCTGTGACCCTCAGCAACTTGCCCCAGCTTTCAAATTTACTTGTAGGGATTACTGACACTACTTCGGAAATAGCATGATAATTTTCTCGAGATGGATATGGCCAGTCTTCTTCCTTCATGTACAGAAATTGTGGACCCTGCATCCAACGATCATTCATATCTAGTGATGGCCCTTTCTTCCACTTCGTTGCATCATCTGCTGGGTTCATTTCGGACGACATACCTCCAATCAGCAATGTTTGTGATTTCTTGGATCTCCGCTATTCTGAACGCTACAAATTGGCCTTTTACTGCCTTGGCATCGGAGTTCAACCAACTCAAAACAGTTGCAGAGTCTGACCACAGTACAATCTTGTTGAGATGAATAGAAAGTGATTGACGAATGCTATCGGCGAATCTGGCTCCAATGACTGCTGCTACGAGTTCCAATCTCGGTATTGACATGAGTTTAATAGGTGCTACCTTCGTTTTTGAACCGATAAGTGAGCACATAATCCTTTCACCTGATTGGACTCTTAGATATGCTACTGCAGCACTGCAATTCTTGCTGGCATCAACAAATACGTGGAGCTGAGTCTCTGAGATTTCCCATGCTGTCCCAGCTGCATAACATCTTGGGATTAAAACAGATTGCACTTTCTGTAGTTCACGTAACCAGCGTAACCAGTCTTCTTGATGTTCGTCTAAGATCTCGTCATCCCAACTAACTCTGGACCGCCATACATCTTGCATCAAAACTTTCAAATAACTCGTAAAATGGCCAATTAAACCCAGAGGATCGAAGATCGACATCATGATTCTTAGCATCTCGCGCTTAGTTGGTTTTATGGCACCGTTGAGGACTTCTTGGTTTCCTTTGTTACACTTTAAAGAGAAAGTAAACGAGTCAATCTACGCCAGTACCATCATCCCATAAAAATCTACAGGCATGTCGATCCTCGGGTGAAATCTCTATCTGGTGGAACATCTCTGCTATGTCTCCACTGATGGCCACAGCATTCTGTCTAAACCTCAGAAGAATACCGAAAAGTGAGGGAAGTTGACCAGGTCCCTTTACTAAATACGAGTTAAGACACACTCCATTAACCTTAACCGCTGCATCCCAGACTACCCTTACTTTTTCGGGTTTATTAGGATTGGACACAGGAAAGAGTGGCAGATACCAGATCCGCTTATGTTCTTAATTTAACTCCTTTGGTGATAACTTTCGGACATAACCTCTCTTCATATAGCTTTCCATTTGTTGATTCATACTGTTTCTTAATGATGGAGATTTTTAGAGTTTTCGATCAAGTGCTAGTTGCCTGAGTTTGGCCATGGGCATACTATCTGGTAGCACAGGATCATCGTATCGCCAAAGAAGCCCGATCTCAAATCGTTCCCCATTAAACATAGCTGTCTTCTCCATGATGTCTTTAGCTCGACGTTCATCTTTGGACGTGACTTCATAAGAAGGTATCTTCACACCCAGGCTATCCACTGCGAAGAAACATCTCATCATCTCGCTTAGATTCTCATCATCTTGTTCAGCATATTCTTGGATATGATAATTTATACTTTGGCTTTGGGACGAGCTTCGCGATCCAAACACAGACCATCCCAATTTGTTCTTGGTGGCCACAGGATCATTTTGACCAGCTATTCTGGTTTTACTTGGAAGAGCAAGATGCCAGTCACTTATTCCAATCATAATTCTTGGTTGTTCTCTAAAGTATGAAGTCACTGGAAGGCCACGAAGATGAGGATGCTTGCTTGCTAATTCTTCATAGTTGAGAGTCTGCTTTGGTAAGTTAAGCTGTTGAATGGTGTGTGCCACAGGAATTGCATACTCCTTTGCGCCATTGTAAGCCCCAGATATGAACATTGACACCTTTTTAGATTCCTCTTGCCGACGGACATTTGCTGTCCATTTAAGATGCAAAATAACTTTGGGCCCGGTAAGACCCAATTGATTGGCTACACTGGATTCTAGTTCCACTAGATCCACCATCTAGAAAGGCCATTGTTGTTAACTTCTTGTTGCCGTGTCGTAAGGTCACTGGGATGTATTGAAACTGGAAACAATCACATTCATTAGTATGGCTATTTTGAGAAGTAACTACAATAGGAGGGTTTACGATACCATCGACGACTTGGTGCATTAATGGGTGGTGTCTTCTTTTGCAACCAGAGACGTCACATCTGACCGCCTTCTTACATACAAAAGGATACTTCATTGTATGGACGGTCAAACACTGACGACAGAGTTTCAGTTCTTTCACCTTCTCCCATCTAGCTAAAGAGTTCATTTCTTTGAACTCTTCACAGCACTCAAGGCTTTTGCACTTCTTGCCACATACTAAACATTCTGCATTTTGTTTGGTTTGAACGTGAACGTTGACTCTAGCCTCTTTAATCGTCCTATCATTTCGCCCTGTTTCTCTTTTGATGGCAGAATTGAACACTGGCCATGTCATATCTGAACTTGTTAGTACTTCAAAAACCTTCTGCGTTTCCAATTGTAGCCAGGTGCCGAACGCCAATACACCCCGAGTTTGGCTTTCCAAAGAATATGTAGCCCACTTTATCTTCATATCATTGGTGAGTTTCTTCAAAAGCTCCTTAAGAAGTAAAGGGTTGTCATATTGCCCTTCAAGATTTGAGGCCTTCATCACTGCGTTGAGATTCGTTACAGCCGTTGAAAATTCAACGATAGCCTCTAACTTCTCTGCTTTGACTGCAGGAAGTCTACTTATTTTGTCAATTTGATTCTGCAAAATAATATTTGGTTGCCCGAAGGCCATCTGCAAACAAATCATTATTTGCGGCACACATGACGGCTCAACTAATTGGCTTGAAACTAATTCACGTGCTCTCCCCTTCAGGGCCCTTTGGAAACGCATTAGATTTTCCTCTACGCTGAATCCGCATGCTTGAGTTGATTGCTCATACATGCGCTTGAAGAGTGGCCATTCCTCTGGGCTACCGGTGAACGTTGGAAGCTCTTTATAAATTTTTCTTGCAGCTAGTTGCCTCGGGTCTAGTTGTGGTATGTTGAAATACGTTGTTGACGACAGTGGAGCTGGTGTGAAAGCTGATGTGAACGCTGGATTCGCTGAGGTGAACGATGGAACTGCTGAAGCGAACGCTGTTGTCGCTGAAGTGAACACTGGAGTCATCGAAGTGAACGCTGTAGTCATCGAGGTGAACGGTTGCTGTGGTATGAACGCTGGAGCTGTTGGCTTGAAGGTAGATGCTGTTGGTTTGAAAGCTGATGCTGTTGGTTTGAAAGCTGATGCTGTTGGTTTGAAAGCTGAATCTGCTACTTTAACAGCAGATGGTTTGAACGCTGGAACTGGTGAAGCGATCACGGTTCGACCTCGTTGTTGATCGCCTGCCTTACAATCGCCGTCGACTTCTTCATCACTCGTCTCGTCTGATAGCTCCTTAAAAAGTTCCTCTTGACGTTTAATAAGCTCTTCATCTTTTCGCAAGTTATCGCGTTGTTCCCTTTGTTGTTGCAAAAGATTAAAACGTAGACTTCGTTGTGACGACCGGCTGTTAATGGACGAGATCGATCGTCTGCCGGCTTCACTTCCCTCTGTTGCCTCATTCAGTTGTAACCTCGGTTCTGAAAGCGGATTCCCCTCACTATCTTCATACACCCCTATTAATTTTATATACCCATTTTTCATACCTAACCATTTTTTATATGAGCTGTCAATTGTTGTCTGACGCTTTTTATACAAAACATTACGCTCGACTTCTTTAATTTGGAGAATAATTTTTTGGTGCAGTGCATCAATTTTTCTCATATGAATAACTGAACAATCATCGCAAAACCACTTAAATAATTCCTCCGCCCACTACTACTTATATCTACGCAATCTAAATGAAACCATTTTTTACATACCCCATTGCACAGAACCATCTGGTCGTTGTAGCGTTGATCACAAATTTAACATCACGCATCTCGATGTCGATTTTGGGATCCCTTTTGAGTGGACTGCTGCTCATTCAATGCCTGCAGCTGTTGCTGTTCATTCAATGCCTGCTGGTGTTGCTGCTGCGGCTGAGCAATGAGTTCTTGCGCAGGATTGTCTTGAGGCGCTTCTTCTTGTTGCGACGAAGACAGCTTATGGCACGCGGACACGATTTGAAAACTTCATCGCCAGAAAATTTAAGATTTTGTCAAGAAATTAAAAAACTAACACGATTTAAGCTCAAACAAACTTTATTGTATTTTAGTTGGCTTAAATTTTCGTTTAGTTTTACAACTTAAATAGATTAATTATAAAAATAATTAGATTATGTATGTGCCAGTGCTGTCTTCTCGTCCAAAAAAATCCAGGAAAAAAATGATAGAAAAAATAATATGGCTGTCTCTTGGTTTCCGGCATGTTGTGCCAACGTAAAATAAAAAATAAAAAATGGCATACCAAGATTGGTAAAGAATGGCAGCAGCCAGGCAGAGTCTTAAGTGGTTTTGTTTGTGTTATTTTCTTACAGTTGCTATCGGATGTTGAAAAGTGCCTTATCAGGTTCTCGGCTTCACCCGTTAACGTTGTTTTTAAATAAAAAAGCTTCTGACAGTTCGCTATGTCTCGTTTGTCAACAAGCTCACTGAACAGATCGCTGTATTGTTTCCATTCGATGTAGCTTCCGTCAAATTTGGGTAAGATTATCTTTGGAAGTTTCATAGCTTGCCTGGGACTAGGAGTCCCAACTGGGAGGAACGATGATGAACTTTGTATGGTGGTTTCTTCAAGCTTGGTTGTCAATGCAATTATAGCTTGCGAGACTTCATCTTCTAACTTGTAGAACTCATTCATATCGTATCCATCCTGGGCTGGATTTTCAGAAAGGTCGTTTATCCAGCGATGCATTTCTTCCAGCTCCATCCAGTATTTTTGGAGTGTATTCAACTTTATTGTACAAAAGGTAGAACTCCAAGTCTCTGTAGTTCTAAGACTGGACAGCAACCGCTGTAGAGATTGTGCGGCTGTTTTTTGTCTTCGTATAATTCTGGCGACTTCTGATATTGGTATAACTTCTACATGTTGTATTTTGCCAATATCTGTTCTGGGGCTTGCTTGCTCTTTCAAACTAGACGCTCCACTAGTTTTCTTTATAGGATCGGCATCTATAGGTACAATGGATTCTAGAGTTTGTTTGATTTCAATGTACGCCTTTTTTACCCTTTCGACGGTATTACTTTGCATATAAGGCGTGTCTGCCTTTACATATGCTTTTATCTGGTCATGGTTTTTTGAAAACTCCAACCAAAGAGCTTCTAGTGCTAATAATTTTTTCGCCTTGTAATCGGCTATTTTTCGGTCAGGGCTGTCCTTACCAATGTTGGTCTTTAGCCGTAGCAACTCATCGGTTATGGCCTTTTGCCTAGCCACAATAGTGAATACTTGCGTTTCCTCCATTTCAGCTACAAAGAGTTGCCCTTGACTGGAACTCTAGGTACTTGTATCTGTGGCACGGCCTCGGCAATGCTAAATACCGAACGCAAGTTTAGGAAGATTTGTACTCTGGAACACTGGATGCTTGGATCTCTGGTTCGGATCTCTGGATACTCGGATCTCTGGATACTTGGATCTCTGTTTATGAAGATTTGTACTGTGGAACACCGGAACACTGGATACCTGGAACTCTGGATGCTTGGATCTCTGGAGCCTTTTTATGGTTTTCATTCCATTCCCATACTTTATTAACCGACGTTAATTCATATAGACTTGAAAGCGCTGCAGACAAATTGGGAATGCATTTATTATAATAATTTATAATGCCTAAATATGATTTCAGCTGTGTTTTGTTTATACGTTCTGGGGCATTTAAAACAGCGTCTACTTTTTTAGGATTGGGCTTTATTCCAATAGGACTTATACAGTAAACCAAATAATCTATCTCTTGTTCAAAAAATTGGCACTTATCTAAATTAACTTTAACGTTGTATTCCAGTAGTCTGTCTAAAACTTCAAATAAATTCTTCATACACTCGTCTTTGTCCTGATCCCCTATCAATAAATCATCAAAATAAATGCGAACCTTTTTGACACCTTTTAGGATTTCACCTATTATTTTCGCAAAAATTTGGGGAGCTATTTTCAATCCTAAAACTAATCTAGTCGACTCAAATAAACCAATATGTGTGTTAATTGTCATAAACTCTTGTGACCTCTTCGATAAAGGCACTTGTAGATACGCACCCGTCAAGTCTAATTTACAAGACCATTTTCAGCCAGCCAACCCAGCCAGCAAATCATCTATTCTCGGAATGACTGCATGTTCCATTTCAACGAATTTATTCACCGTTCTTTTGCAGTTCACACATAACCTTATCGACCCATCGCCTTTGTTCACAATAACTACTGGACTTGCCCATTTACTTCTCTTCACCGGAATCCAAACCCCCGCCTTGCAAAGCCTCTCAATTTCATCTTTTACCTTGTCTCTCAAACCAAACGGTACTGTATAAGCCTTACAAAAAATTGGATAGGCATCTTCAACAAGATCTATCTGTGCCTCAAACCGCTTAATAACCGACTCATTACTTTTAGAAAAAATCTGTGCACACTTATTTCATAAAACTGAGGAAAATTCATTCAACCCATCTACCTTACATATTGTTCCCCTCTTGGTTTCACAAAAAAAGCTCTCCAACCAGGATACAGCACTTCCAACCAATTTCTTCCCATTAGAGCCCTAAACACATGCTTGCTATTTAATATGACCAAATTGAGATTATGAAGAACAACATTAAATTCTACTCTCACATTTATCTTGCCGTCCACGCTCACATTTTCCCCTGATAAAAGCTTTAAAGGGTTATTATCTTCCAACAGTTTGCAATGATGAAAATATTTCATGTACTCCGAAACATGGCACACAGACACACACGCCCCCGAATCGACTTCCATTACACAATTTACATTTTCAATATATAACTGAATAGATAGAGGTTTTTTTCCATTAAACATACAATTTATGTACCCCAGATCAACATTATTATTTATTTCATCATTTCCAACATTATTAATTTTGTATCCTGATCTATAACAACTTCTAGCATAATGCCCCGTTCTTCCGCACTTGAAACACCTCAGCTGTCTTCAGTAGCGGGATCTCTCCCGCTGTCGATTTTCTGCTGCTTCCTTGGTTTCTGCTGTTTACTTCTCGATCCATGTGGCTGTGGTGAATAACTCCGATCTAAGCTTTTCTCTCGATGGGGAGTTTTCGATCGCTGTTTACTCCTGCCCGCTCTTTGATAATTGATACATAATTTACATTACCGCTTTTCATCATATCCAAATTATTGTTATTCATCTCCATGAACAAAGCTTTTTGTGACGCTTCGTCTAGTGTCTTTAAATCGGCTTCATTTAAGAGCCTATTTTGTATTTTACTGTTATTTAACCCGCACACAAACTGGATTAAAAGCGCTCTTTCTAAAAAATTACCAAATTCACACTCATTCGCTAACTGTTTTAGTTCCACTACATAATCACTAATACTTTCACTATATGCTTTTGTTGCCTTTTAAAAAATTTAAAACTTTCAGCAAAAATATTCTTTTTAGGCGCGAAATGAGTTTTCAGCTTTTCGATTAATTTCTCATACGTAAAATCAGTTTCCAGTTTTGGCACAATTAGCGAAATTAACACTTTATACAAGTCTAGGCCACCCATGCTTACCAAAAACGACACTTTTTCTTCATCTTTTGTCACTTTATTTAAAGAAAGTAAATGATTTAGCCGTCGTGCGTATAAATTAAAGTCTTCACCAAGGGTATACGATTCGATTGACCCCATGAACAAAGTCGACTTTTCCATTTTAATTTCGGAATCCGATTCCTTTCCACCGGTCATAAATATCAATATTAATTTATTTCAAACCACGAAAGTTCAATCAAAAATTATTAGCCGACAATTATCAATTTTGAATAATTTTCTACTTTCCGCTATTAGTCGCGCTACATTTTAAAGCTTTAAAAGCGCTACAGCGACTCCATTCTGCTGGGGCAGTAAAGCTTTAAAAGCTTCATTCCGCAGTAACACATTTGCATTATCATTGCAATAAATGCAATTTCATAGTGTTGGTCCATTTTTTAATTTAAAAATTGAAAATTAAGTTGCCCAAAAATATGAATAGTCTTACAAAACTAAACACAAATGTATAAATCTCAAAAAAAAATGACAGCTGACGTTCTTCCTGCGCTACACCATTGTGGGCGACCTTTGCTACATAGTGAGCGATTTTAGTGACAGCTTGTGCTACAGCGATTTTTACCGCGACTAGCGAATTCCCATTGTGTTCAAGGGGTAAACTTACTTTATTAAATGCTTATACCTACCTACAGACTAACATATTATTAATAGTATAGATATACATACATATGTTTATTTACTTAAGTCAATTAAATATGTACTTGTAAATGAATTGAAACTACATAGGTAGGTACATATATACTTTTCTAAATCATCTTGCAATTTAAAGCCTAAGGATACGGCATTTTGGTGATTCATTCTGTATTTAGGAATTCAGTTTCTATTTTTCCTGTCTTTACCTATAAGAAAATTCTAAAATAGTACATACGAAAATGATGAGATTTTCATTATTCAATGATTTTTGATTACCGTCATTTAGAAGACCAATGTGCACCGGTGTCTCCTCTTAAATCCTTCCCTATTTTCCTGACGCTTCCTTTTATTGTATCCTTCAATGATCGAAAACGTAAATTTTTTATTAATGTTCCCTTAAATATCATAACTAATTTTATTATAGCTTTTTGACATACTCGAAACATACATATAGGGCTTTTAGAGGCTATTCAAATTCATGAAACTTTCTAAAACTTTAAAGACACGTGCCAAAACTTTCCACACATAGCAACATCAGAGTCTTTCCCAGTCGGTCTTTGAAAAGTACCTTCCAAAACAAAACGCAAATCTCTCAAGATACCCCGCAAAAATATTGTGTATCGAAAATGATGAAGACACTTGTTTCTATAATTTTTTCCAACACTTTACATATAGGCTACAGAAGTCACATTTCAAAACATGGTAACACGTCTTACCTAGATCTAGACACCAACAACAACAAAAAACAAAATCATGTTCATCAATGGGCAGGTTCAGCCGACATAAGGGACTTGAAAGTAAGATAAGTTTCTTGCATCTGATTGGCCAGCTGCCAAAAAATTGCCTTCCAATTAAGGCAACTTTATTGGAAAGTTGACTGGAAAGTTAGGCAAGAAAAATCTCCCTTACTATCAAGTCAAGTTAACTTATGTCAAAATGACAATTGATCATATTTTTTAATTCAACTAAAAGCTGAACTTTATTACTCAATGATTTATTTATTATCTGCACAACTTCATTTAATGCTTTCTGTAAAAAGGTTCCTTGTAAATTTGGAAAAGAAATAAGTAGTATTTCTTTAAAATACAAAATACAAATCATGATGGACTTGTAGCTTGCCTGAGGAGTGTTTTGTAGAAAATAATGATTTTGGTAATTTTTGTACTATGAACTTGAAATAGAGGTTTGTGAAGTAAAGTTCTGAATTTTAAATTCATGACACTTGAAAAACTAACTAGTTGCCTTGGTCAAAATTTACGTTCAAAGAATGAAGTTGACTGCAAATGAAGTCCCTTATGTTGTCTGAACCTGCCCAATCCTTTTTATTTTGAGTCATCTACACCAACAGTTATTAGATGTGAATATTTCGATAAATGGTGAAATTCACAAGCTTGACTCGTGTTCTTTATTACAGTTTCGATATTTTAAAAAATAGCAAAATCATTTTAAAGGCCCAAGAGTATTCAGCCTTAGCATCACCTGCTTCGAAAAAAAAAACATAGCTTCAGTCGAACTCGAAACGAAACTCTAGTTTTGTTTAGATGAAAGCTTTTGAGACAATTTTGTTGTCATTCAAGTACAAAGCTCCTCCTCCTAAAGTACGATTATTTTCATATCAAGCTTGAATCTACCCTAAAATCGGCCAAAAATGCCCCTAGAAAATCTTCGTCCAGTCCAACATATCAATGCATTTTATCAAAAATCAATTGAAAACTAATGTGCTATCCATACTACTCCAGAAAAATAAGAGATCTCAAATTTGTTGTATGAATTAAAAAAAGAATATCACTAAATATATATATTTAAATTTTATATTATGAATTATCCATAATTTTTGTTTATATTATAAAAATTCAGAAGCGAAGTAGATTATTACTTCTTGGGAGCGGGAGCGGCCTTCTTCATGGCAGCCAACTTTTTTTCTTTGAGCGGTTAGCCTCGGCTTTAACAGCGACATTAGCGAAGTGGTGTTTGGGCAATACAATGTTGTTTTTTTGGCGTTCAACAACACTCGGGGCAGATTGTATCCCTTCTTCAATGTGGATGGAGTCTTTCATGTGCCGAACAATTCGTTGAGGCGTTGGAATGCAGACTCGGTCCAGATGACAAAACGTCCAACATGACCACCAGGAGCCAACTTTAAGAGGTTAATCTTGTCAACGTTCATGGTTTCAATACCGGGGATGTTACGGAAAGCCTTTCTGAGACCTTCGCCCTTGGAATAGACGACCAAAGGTCCACGGCGAGCAATGCGACAATGGTCACGCATGGTACCACGTCCAGCACGGAAGCGCTGGGATTTGTACACCTGAAATGATGAAGTGTAAGTTATTTATGGCATGTCACGGTCTTAATAAGATACAATGTAGGATCAAGCTACCCCGAGATTGAGCGAGAAAAACTCTAAACCGGAACGCCTGTTGATCCAATATAATCTAGCAACACCTGCAGCAGAAACACAGGTCATAGTGTCACCGCAAATAAATGCAAATGTTGCGGAAAGATGATAACTCAAGTTCAATTGCTTACCTTTTGGATGTCAGCCCAGATCTTCATACGTCTCAAGAAGACAACAGCTTGTTTGGTCTTCTGTAACTTTTGGACCTCATCGGAAACAACCAATGGGAACTCAGAGACTCCATCGATGATGTGTCCCTTGGATTGAACCAAAGCTGGTACGCCAGAGGCGGCGATAGCTGAAACAACGGCCGGCGGCGCGGCGTAGCGACGTTGGTTCACATTGATCTTGGGGTGCCACCTGCGGAAAGTCTTGTTTGGGGCAAACATACGACCACCACGACACATGTTACCGAAAGCACCCTGACCGGAGCGATGAGTACCACCACCACGGACACGAGGAATACGGGCAACAGCACGACCAGTACCCCAGGATTCAGCAGAGGTTTGGTGACCTATAGGAAGAAGACGAAAAACAATCATTAGCAATGTATAAATACTGAGAGGCCCGTGACGCGGAGCTACTAACCTGCACGTTCGCTGACAGCATAAGCTTGACGCTTGTTATTTGATATTTGATATTTATTGATTAAAAATATAGAATAGAATAGAATAGAATAGAATAGAATAGAATAGAATAGAATAGAATAGAATAGAATAGAATAGAATAGAATAGAATAGAATAGAATAGAATAGAATAGAATAGAATAGAATAGAATAGAATAGAATAGAATAGAATAGAATAGAATAGAATAGAATAGAATAGAATAGAATAGAATAGAATAGAATAGAATAGAATAGAATAGAATAGAATAGAATAGAATAGAATAGAATAGAATAGAATAGAATAGAATAGAATAGAATAGAATAGAATAGAATAGAATAGAATAGAATAGAATAGAATAGAATAGAATAGAATAGAATAGAATAGAATAGAATAGAATAGAATAGAATAGAATAGAATAGAATAGAATAGAATAGAATAGAATAGAATAGAATAGAATAGAATAGAATAGAATAGAATAGAATAGAATAGAATAGAATAGAATAGAATAGAATAGAATAGAATAGAATAGAATAGAATAGAATAGAATAGAATAGAATAGAATAGAATAGAATAGAATAGAATAGAATAGAATAGAATAGAATAGAATAGAATAGAATAGAATAGAATAGAATAGAATAGAATAGAATAGAATAGAATAGAATAGAATAGAATAGAATAGAATAGAATAGAATAGAATAGAATAGAATAGAATAGAATAGAATAGAATAGAATAGAATAGAATAGAATAGAATAGAATAGAATAGAATAGAATAGAATAGAATAGAATAGAATAGAATAGAATAGAATAGAATAGAATAGAATAGAATAGAATAGAATAGAATAGAATAGAATAGAATAGAATAGAATAGAATAGAATAGAATAGAATAGAATAGAATAGAATAGAATAGAATAGAATAGAATAGAATAGAATAGAATAGAATAGAATAGAATAGAATAGAATAGAATAGAATAGAATAGAATAGAATAGAATAGAATAGAATAGAATAGAATAGAATAGAATAGAATAGAATAGAATAGAATAGAATAGAATAGAATAGAATAGAATAGAATAGAATAGAATAGAATAGAATAGAATAGAATAGAATAGAATAGAATAGAATAGAATAGAATAGAATAGAATAGAATAGAATAGAATAGAATAGAATAGAATAGAATAGAATAGAATAGAATAGAATAGAATAGAATAGAATAGAATAGAATAGAATAGAATAGAATAGAATAGAATAGAATAGAATAGAATAGAATAGAATAGAATAGAATAGAATAGAATAGAATAGAATAGAATAGAATAGAATAGAATAGAATAGAATAGAATAGAATAGAATAGAATAGAATAGAATAGAATAGAATAGAATAGAATAGAATAGAATAGAATAGAATAGAATAGAATAGAATAGAATAGAATAGAATAGAATAGAATAGAATAGAATAGAATAGAATAGAATAGAATAGAATAGAATAGAATAGAATAGAATAGAATAGAATAGAATAGAATAGAATAGAATAGAATAGAATAGAATAGAATAGAATAGAATAGAATAGAATAGAATAGAATAGAATAGAATAGAATAGAATAGAATAGAATAGAATAGAATAGAATAGAATAGAATAGAATAGAATAGAATAGAATAGAATAGAATAGAATAGAATAGAATAGAATAGAATAGAATAGAATAGAATAGAATAGAATAGAATAGAATAGAATAGAATAGAATAGAATAGAATAGAATAGAATAGAATAGAATAGAATAGAATAGAATAGAATAGAATAGAATAGAATAGAATAGAATAGAATAGAATAGAATAGAATAGAATAGAATAGAATAGAATAGAATAGAATAGAATAGAATAGAATAGAATAGAATAGAATAGAATAGAATAGAATAGAATAGAATAGAATAGAATAGAATAGAATAGAATAGAATAGAATAGAATAGAATAGAATAGAATAGAATAGAATAGAATAGAATAGAATAGAATAGAATAGAATAGAATAGAATAGAATAGAATAGAATAGAATAGAATAGAATAGAATAGAATAGAATAGAATAGAATAGAATAGAATAGAATAGAATAGAATAGAATAGAATAGAATAGAATAGAATAGAATAGAATAGAATAGAATAGAATAGAATAGAATAGAATAGAATAGAATAGAATAGAATAGAATAGAATAGAATAGAATAGAATAGAATAGAATAGAATAGAATAGAATAGAATAGAATAGAATAGAATAGAATAGAATAGAATAGAATAGAATAGAATAGAATAGAATAGAATAGAATAGAATAGAATAGAATAGAATAGAATAGAATAGAATAGAATAGAATAGAATAGAATAGAATAGAATAGAATAGAATAGAATAGAATAGAATAGAATAGAATAGAATAGAATAGAATAGAATAGAATAGAATAGAATAGAATAGAATAGAATAGAATAGAATAGAATAGAATAGAATAGAATAGAATAGAATAGAATAGAATAGAATAGAATAGAATAGAATAGAATAGAATAGAATAGAATAGAATAGAATAGAATAGAATAGAATAGAATAGAATAGAATAGAATAGAATAGAATAGAATAGAATAGAATAGAATAGAATAGAATAGAATAGAATAGAATAGAATAGAATAGAATAGAATAGAATAGAATAGAATAGAATAGAATAGAATAGAATAGAATAGAATAGAATAGAATAGAATAGAATAGAATAGAATAGAATAGAATAGAATAGAATAGAATAGAATAGAATAGAATAGAATAGAATAGAATAGAATAGAATAGAATAGAATAGAATAGAATAGAATAGAATAGAATAGAATAGAATAGAATAGAATAGAATAGAATAGAATAGAATAGAATAGAATAGAATAGAATAGAATAGAATAGAATAGAATAGAATAGAATAGAATAGAATAGAATAGAATAGAATAGAATAGAATAGAATAGAATAGAATAGAATAGAATAGAATAGAATAGAATAGAATAGAATAGAATAGAATAGAATAGAATAGAATAGAATAGAATAGAATAGAATAGAATAGAATAGAATAGAATAGAATAGAATAGAATAGAATAGAATAGAATAGAATAGAATAGAATAGAATAGAATAGAATAGAATAGAATAGAATAGAATAGAATAGAATAGAATAGAATAGAATAGAATAGAATAGAATAGAATAGAATAGAATAGAATAGAATAGAATAGAATAGAATAGAATAGAATAGAATAGAATAGAATAGAATAGAATAGAATAGAATAGAATAGAATAGAATAGAATAGAATAGAATAGAATAGAATAGAATAGAATAGAATAGAATAGAATAGAATAGAATAGAATAGAATAGAATAGAATAGAATAGAATAGAATAGAATAGAATAGAATAGAATAGAATAGAATAGAATAGAATAGAATAGAATAGAATAGAATAGAATAGAATAGAATAGAATAGAATAGAATAGAATAGAATAGAATAGAATAGAATAGAATAGAATAGAATAGAATAGAATAGAATAGAATAGAATAGAATAGAATAGAATAGAATAGAATAGAATAGAATAGAATAGAATAGAATAGAATAGAATAGAATAGAATAGAATAGAATAGAATAGAATAGAATAGAATAGAATAGAATAGAATAGAATAGAATAGAATAGAATAGAATAGAATAGAATAGAATAGAATAGAATAGAATAGAATAGAATAGAATAGAATAGAATAGAATAGAATAGAATAGAATAGAATAGAATAGAATAGAATAGAATAGAATAGAATAGAATAGAATAGAATAGAATAGAATAGAATAGAATAGAATAGAATAGAATAGAATAGAATAGAATAGAATAGAATAGAATAGAATAGAATAGAATAGAATAGAATAGAATAGAATAGAATAGAATAGAATAGAATAGAATAGAATAGAATAGAATAGAATAGAATAGAATAGAATAGAATAGAATAGAATAGAATAGAATAGAATAGAATAGAATAGAATAGAATAGAATAGAATAGAATAGAATAGAATAGAATAGAATAGAATAGAATAGAATAGAATAGAATAGAATAGAATAGAATAGAATAGAATAGAATAGAATAGAATAGAATAGAATAGAATAGAATAGAATAGAATAGAATAGAATAGAATAGAATAGAATAGAATAGAATAGAATAGAATAGAATAGAATAGAATAGAATAGAATAGAATAGAATAGAATAGAATAGAATAGAATAGAATAGAATAGAATAGAATAGAATAGAATAGAATAGAATAGAATAGAATAGAATAGAATAGAATAGAATAGAATAGAATAGAATAGAATAGAATAGAATAGAATAGAATAGAATAGAATAGAATAGAATAGAATAGAATAGAATAGAATAGAATAGAATAGAATAGAATAGAATAGAATAGAATAGAATAGAATAGAATAGAATAGAATAGAATAGAATAGAATAGAATAGAATAGAATAGAATAGAATAGAATAGAATAGAATAGAATAGAATAGAATAGAATAGAATAGAATAGAATAGAATAGAATAGAATAGAATAGAATAGAATAGAATAGAATAGAATAGAATAGAATAGAATAGAATAGAATAGAATAGAATAGAATAGAATAGAATAGAATAGAATAGAATAGAATAGAATAGAATAGAATAGAATAGAATAGAATAGAATAGAATAGAATAGAATAGAATAGAATAGAATAGAATAGAATAGAATAGAATAGAATAGAATAGAATAGAATAGAATAGAATAGAATAGAATAGAATAGAATAGAATAGAATAGAATAGAATAGAATAGAATAGAATAGAATAGAATAGAATAGAATAGAATAGAATAGAATAGAATAGAATAGAATAGAATAGAATAGAATAGAATAGAATAGAATAGAATAGAATAGAATAGAATAGAATAGAATAGAATAGAATAGAATAGAATAGAATAGAATAGAATAGAATAGAATAGAATAGAATAGAATAGAATAGAATAGAATAGAATAGAATAGAATAGAATAGAATAGAATAGAATAGAATAGAATAGAATAGAATAGAATAGAATAGAATAGAATAGAATAGAATAGAATAGAATAGAATAGAATAGAATAGAATAGAATAGAATAGAATAGAATAGAATAGAATAGAATAGAATAGAATAGAATAGAATAGAATAGAATAGAATAGAATAGAATAGAATAGAATAGAATAGAATAGAATAGAATAGAATAGAATAGAATAGAATAGAATAGAATAGAATAGAATAGAATAGAATAGAATAGAATAGAATAGAATAGAATAGAATAGAATAGAATAGAATAGAATAGAATAGAATAGAATAGAATAGAATAGAATAGAATAGAATAGAATAGAATAGAATAGAATAGAATAGAATAGAATAGAATAGAATAGAATAGAATAGAATAGAATAGAATAGAATAGAATAGAATAGAATAGAATAGAATAGAATAGAATAGAATAGAATAGAATAGAATAGAATAGAATAGAATAGAATAGAATAGAATAGAATAGAATAGAATAGAATAGAATAGAATAGAATAGAATAGAATAGAATAGAATAGAATAGAATAGAATAGAATAGAATAGAATAGAATAGAATAGAATAGAATAGAATAGAATAGAATAGAATAGAATAGAATAGAATAGAATAGAATAGAATAGAATAGAATAGAATAGAATAGAATAGAATAGAATAGAATAGAATAGAATAGAATAGAATAGAATAGAATAGAATAGAATAGAATAGAATAGAATAGAATAGAATAGAATAGAATAGAATAGAATAGAATAGAATAGAATAGAATAGAATAGAATAGAATAGAATAGAATAGAATAGAATAGAATAGAATAGAATAGAATAGAATAGAATAGAATAGAATAGAATAGAATAGAATAGAATAGAATAGAATAGAATAGAATAGAATAGAATAGAATAGAATAGAATAGAATAGAATAGAATAGAATAGAATAGAATAGAATAGAATAGAATAGAATAGAATAGAATAGAATAGAATAGAATAGAATAGAATAGAATAGAATAGAATAGAATAGAATAGAATAGAATAGAATAGAATAGAATAGAATAGAATAGAATAGAATAGAATAGAATAGAATAGAATAGAATAGAATAGAATAGAATAGAATAGAATAGAATAGAATAGAATAGAATAGAATAGAATAGAATAGAATAGAATAGAATAGAATAGAATAGAATAGAATAGAATAGAATAGAATAGAATAGAATAGAATAGAATAGAATAGAATAGAATAGAATAGAATAGAATAGAATAGAATAGAATAGAATAGAATAGAATAGAATAGAATAGAATAAAATAGAATAGAATAGAATAGAATAGAATAGAATAGAATAGAATAGAATAGAATAGAATAGAATAGAATAGAATAGAATAGAATAGAATAGAATAGAATAGAATAGAATAGAATAGAATAGAATAGAATAGAATAGAATAGAATAGAATAGAATAGAATAGAATAGAATAGAATAGAATAGAATAGAATAGAATAGAATAGAATAGAATAGAATAGAATAGAATAGAATAGAATAGAATAGAATAGAATAGAATAGAATAGAATAGAATAGAATAGAATAGAATAGAATAGAATAGAATAGAATAGAATAGAATAGAATAGAATAGAATAGAATAGAATAGAATAGAATAGAATAGAATAGAATAGAATAGAATAGAATAGAATAGAATAGAATAGAATAGAATAGAATAGAATAGAATAGAATAGAATAGAATAGAATAGAATAGAATAGAATAGAATAGAATAGAATAGAATAGAATAGAATAGAATAGAATAGAATAGAATAGAATAGAATAGAATAGAATAGAATAGAATAGAATAGAATAGAATAGAATAGAATAGAATAGAATAGAATAGAATAGAATAGAATAGAATAGAATAGAATAGAATAGAATAGAATAGAATAGAATAGAATAATAGAATAGAATAGAATAGAATAGAATAGAATAGAATAGAATAGAATAGAATAGAATAGAATAGAATAGAATAGAATAGAATAGAATAGAATAGAATAGAATAGAATAGAATAGAATAGAATAGAATAGAATAGAATAGAATAGAATAGAATAGAATAGAATAGAATAGAATAGAATAGAATAGAATAGAATAGAATAGAATAGAATAGAATAGAATAGAATAGAATAGAATAGAATAGAATAGAATAGAATAGAATAGAATAGAATAGAATAGAATAGAATAGAATAGAATAGAATAGAATAGAATAGAATAGAATAGAATAGAATAGAATAGAATAGAATAGAATAGAATAGAATAGAATAGAATAGAATAGAATAGAATAGAATAGAATAGAATAGAATAGAATAGAATAGAATAGAATAGAATAGAATAGAATAGAATAGAATAGAATAGAATAGAATAGAATAGAATAGAATAGAATAGAATAGAATAGAATAGAATAGAATAGAATAGAATAGAATAGAATAGAATAGAATAGAATAGAATAGAATAGAATAGAATAGAATAGAATAGAATAGAATAGAATAGAATAGAATAGAATAGAATAGAATAGAATAGAATAGAATAGAATAGAATAGAATAGAATAGAATAGAATAGAATAGAATAGAATAGAATAGAATAGAATAGAATAGAATAGAATAGAATAGAATAGAATAGAATAGAATAGAATAGAATAGAATAGAATAGAATAGAATAGAATAGAATAGAATAGAATAGAATAGAATAGAATAGAATAGAATAGAATAGAATAGAATAGAATAGAATAGAATAGAATAGAATAGAATAGAATAGAATAGAATAGAATAGAATAGAATAGAATAGAATAGAATAGAATAGAATAGAATAGAATAGAATAGAATAGAATAGAATAGAATAGAATAGAATAGAATAGAATAGAATAGAATAGAATAGAATAGAATAGAATAGAATAGAATAGAATAGAATAGAATAGAATAGAATAGAATAGAATAGAATAGAATAGAATAGAATAGAATAGAATAGAATAGAATAGAATAGAATAGAATAGAATAGAATAGAATAGAATAGAATAGAATAGAATAGAATAGAATAGAATAGAATAGAATAGAATAGAATAGAATAGAATAGAATAGAATAGAATAGAATAGAATAGAATAGAATAGAATAGAATAGAATAGAATAGAATAGAATAGAATAGAATAGAATAGAATAGAATAGAATAGAATAGAATAGAATAGAATAGAATAGAATAGAATAGAATAGAATAGAATAGAATAGAATAGAATAGAATAGAATAGAATAGAATAGAATAGAATAGAATAGAATAGAATAGAATAGAATAGAATAGAATAGAATAGAATAGAATAGAATAGAATAGAATAGAATAGAATAGAATAGAATAGAATAGAATAGAATAGAATAGAATAGAATAGAATAGAATAGAATAGAATAGAATAGAATAGAATAGAATAGAATAGAATAGAATAGAATAGAATAGAATAGAATAGAATAGAATAGAATAGAATAGAATAGAATAGAATAGAATAGAATAGAATAGAATAGAATAGAATAGAATAGAATAGAATAGAATAGAATAGAATAGAATAGAATAGAATAGAATAGAATAGAATAGAATAGAATAGAATAGAATAGAATAGAATAGAATAGAATAGAATAGAATAGAATAGAATAGAATAGAATTAGAATAGAATAGAATAGAATAGAATAGAATAGAATAGAATAGAATAGAATAGAATAGAATAGAATAGAATAGAATAGAATAGAATAGAATAGAATAGAATAGAATAGAATAGAATAGAATAGAATAGAATAGAATAGAATAGAATAGAATAGAATAGAATAGAATAGAATAGAATAGAATAGAATAGAATAGAATAGAATAGAATAGAATAGAATAGAATAGAATAGAATAGAATAGAATAGAATAGAATAGAATAGAATAGAATAGAATAGAATAGAATAGAATAGAATAGAATAGAATAGAATAGAATAGAATAGAATAGAATAGAATAGAATAGAATAGAATAGAATAGAATAGAATAGAATAGAATAGAATAGAATAGAATAGAATAGAATAGAATAGAATAGAATAGAATAGAATAGAATAGAATAGAATAGAATAGAATAGAATAGAATAGAATAGAATAGAATAGAATAGAATAGAATAGAATAGAATAGAATAGAATAGAATAGAATAGAATAGAATAGAATAGAATAGAATAGAATAGAATAGAATAGAATAGAATAGAATAGAATAGAATAGAATAGAATAGAATAGAATAGAATAGAATAGAATAGAATAGAATAGAATAGAATAGAATAGAATAGAATAGAATAGAATAGAATAGAATAGAATAGAATAGAATAGAATAGAATAGAATAGAATAGAATAGAATAGAATAGAATAGAATAGAATAGAATAGAATAGAATAGAATAGAATAGAATAGAATAGAATAGAATAGAATAGAATAGAATAGAATAGAATAGAATAGAATAGAATAGAATAGAATAGAATAGAATAGAATAGAATAGAATAGAATAGAATAGAATAGAATAGAATAGAATAGAATAGAATAGAATAGAATAGAATAGAATAGAATAGAATAGAATAGAATAGAATAGAATAGAATAGAATAGAATAGAATAGAATAGAATAGAATAGAATAGAATAGAATAGAATAGAATAGAATAGAATAGAATAGAATAGAATAGAATAGAATAGAATAGAATAGAATAGAATAGAATAGAATAGAATAGAATAGAATAGAATAGAATAGAATAGAATAGAATAGAATAGAATAGAATAGAATAGAATAGAATAGAATAGAATAGAATAGAATAGAATAGAATAGAATAGAATAGAATAGAATAGAATAGAATAGAATAGAATAGAATAGAATAGAATAGAATAGAATAGAATAGAATAGAATAGAATAGAATAGAATAGAATAGAATAGAATAGAATAGAATAGAATAGAATAGAATAGAATAGAATAGAATAGAATAGAATAGAATAGAATAGAATAGAATAGAATAGAATAGAATAGAATAGAATAGAATAGAATAGAATAGAATAGAATAGAATAGAATAGAATAGAATAGAATAGAATAGAATAGAATAGAATAGAATAGAATAGAATAGAATAGAATAGAATAGAATAGAATAGAATAGAATAGAATAGAATAGAATAGAATAGAATAGAATAGAATAGAATAGAATAGAATAGAATAGAATAGAATAGAATAGAATAGAATAGAATAGAATAGAATAGAATAGAATAGAATAGAATAGAATAGAATAGAATAGAATA
The DNA here is from genome assembly GCA_920104205.1 of Eupeodes latifasciatus. NCBI lineage: Eukaryota > Metazoa > Arthropoda > Insecta > Diptera > Syrphidae > Eupeodes > Eupeodes latifasciatus. The sequence continues at coordinate 21,010,084 of OV049927.1, forward strand.
GAATAGAATAGAATAGAATAGAATAGAATAGAATAGAATAGAATAGAATAGAATAGAATAGAATAGAATAGAATAGAATAGAATAGAATAGAATAGAATAGAATAGAATAGAATAGAATAGAATAGAATAGAATAGAATAGAATAGAATAGAATAGAATAGAATAGAATAGAATAGAATAGAATAGAATAGAATAGAATAGAATAGAATAGAATAGAATAGAATAGAATAGAATAGAATAGAATAGAATAGAATAGAATAGAATAGAATAGAATAGAATAGAATAGAATAGAATAGAATAGAATAGAATAGAATAGAATAGAATAGAATAGAATAGAATAGAATAGAATAGAATAGAATAGAATAGAATAGAATAGAATAGAATAGAATAGAATAGAATAGAATAGAATAGAATAGAATAGAATAGAATAGAATAGAATAGAATAGAATAGAATAGAATAGAATAGAATAGAATAGAATAGAATAGAATAGAATAGAATAGAATAGAATAGAATAGAATAGAATAGAATAGAATAGAATAGAATAGAATAGAATAGAATAGAATAGAATAGAATAGAATAGAATAGAATAGAATAGAATAGAATAGAATAGAATAGAATAGAATAGAATAGAATAGAATAGAATAGAATAGAATAGAATAGAATAGAATAGAATAGAATAGAATAGAATAGAATAGAATAGAATAGAATAGAATAGAATAGAATAGAATAGAATAGAATAGAATAGAATAGAATAGAATAGAATAGAATAGAATAGAATAGAATAGAATAGAATAGAATAGAATAGAATAGAATAGAATAGAATAGAATAGAATAGAATAGAATAGAATAGAATAGAATAGAATAGAATAGAATAGAATAGAATAGAATAGAATAGAATAGAATAGAATAGAATAGAATAGAATAGAATAGAATAGAATAGAATAGAATAGAATAGAATAGAATAGAATAGAATAGAATAGAATAGAATAGAATAGAATAGAATAGAATAGAATAGAATAGAATAGAATAGAATAGAATAGAATAGAATAGAATAGAATAGAATAGAATAGAATAGAATAGAATAGAATAGAATAGAATAGAATAGAATAGAATAGAATAGAATAGAATAGAATAGAATAGAATAGAATAGAATAGAATAGAATAGAATAGAATAGAATAGAATAGAATAGAATAGAATAGAATAGAATAGAATAGAATAGAATAGAATAGAATAGAATAGAATAGAATAGAATAGAATAGAATAGAATAGAATAGAATAGAATAGAATAGAATAGAATAGAATAGAATAGAATAGAATAGAATAGAATAGAATAGAATAGAATAGAATAGAATAGAATAGAATAGAATAGAATAGAATAGAATAGAATAGAATAGAATAGAATAGAATAGAATAGAATAGAATAGAATAGAATAGAATAGAATAGAATAGAATAGAATAGAATAGAATAGAATAGAATAGAATAGAATAGAATAGAATAGAATAGAATAGAATAGAATAGAATAGAATAGAATAGAATAGAATAGAATAGAATAGAATAGAATAGAATAGAATAGAATAGAATAGAATAGAATAGAATAGAATAGAATAGAATAGAATAGAATAGAATAGAATAGAATAGAATAGAATAGAATAGAATAGAATAGAATAGAATAGAATAGAATAGAATAGAATAGAATAGAATAGAATAGAATAGAATAGAATAGAATAGAATAGAATAGAATAGAATAGAATAGAATAGAATAGAATAGAATAGAATAGAATAGAATAGAATAGAATAGAATAGAATAGAATAGAATAGAATAGAATAGAATAGAATAGAATAGAATAGAATAGAATAGAATAGAATAGAATAGAATAGAATAGAATAGAATAGAATAGAATAGAATAGAATAGAATAGAATAGAATAGAATAGAATAGAATAGAATAGAATAGAATAGAATAGAATAGAATAGAATAGAATAGAATAGAATAGAATAGAATAGAATAGAATAGAATAGAATAGAATAGAATAGAATAGAATAGAATAGAATAGAATAGAATAGAATAGAATAGAATAGAATAGAATAGAATAGAATAGAATAGAATAGAATAGAATAGAATAGAATAGAATAGAATAGAATAGAATAGAATAGAATAGAATAGAACAGAATAGAATAGAATAGAATAGAATAGAATAGAATAGAATAGAATAGAATAGAATAGAATAGAATAGAATAGAATAGAATAGAATAGAATAGAATAGAATAGAATAGAATAGAATAGAATAGAATAGAATAGAATAGAATAGAATAGAATAGAATAGAATAGAATAGAATAGAATAGAATAGAATAGAATAGAATAGAATAGAATAGAATAGAATAGAATAGAATAGAATAGAATAGAATAGAATAGAATAGAATAGAATAGAATAGAATAGAATAGAATAGAATAGAATAGAATAGAATAGAATAGAATAGAATAGAATAGAATAGAATAGAATAGAATAGAATAGAATAGAATAGAATAGAATAGAATAGAATAGAATAGAATAGAATAGAATAGAATAGAATAGAATAGAATAGAATAGAATAGAATAGAATAGAATAGAATAGAATAGAATAGAATAGAATAGAATAGAATAGAATAGAATAGAATAGAATAGAATAGAATAGAATAGAATAGAATAGAATAGAATAGAATAGAATAGAATAGAATAGAATAGAATAGAATAGAATAGAATAGAATAGAATAGAATAGAATAGAATAGAATAGAATAGAATAGAATAGAATAGAATAGAATAGAATAGAATAGAATAGAATAGAATAGAATAGAATAGAATAGAATAGAATAGAATAGAATAGAATAGAATAGAATAGAATAGAATAGAATAGAATAGAATAGAATAGAATAGAATAGAATAGAATAGAATAGAATAGAATAGAATAGAATAGAATAGAATAGAATAGAATAGAATAGAATAGAATAGAATAGAATAGAATAGAATAGAATAGAATAGAATAGAATAGAATAGAATAGAATAGAATAGAATAGAATAGAATAGAATAGAATAGAATAGAATAGAATAGAATAGAATAGAATAGAATAGAATAGAATAGAATAGAATAGAATAGAATAGAATAGAATAGAATAGAATAGAATAGAATAGAATAGAATAGAATAGAATAGAATAGAATAGAATAGAATAGAATAGAATAGAATAGAATAGAATAGAATAGAATAGAATAGAATAGAATAGAATAGAATAGAATAGAATAGAATAGAATAGAATAGAATAGAATAGAATAGAATAGAATAGAATAGAATAGAATAGAATAGAATAGAATAGAATAGAATAGAATAGAATAGAATAGAATAGAATAGAATAGAATAGAATAGAATAGAATAGAATAGAATAGAATAGAATAGAATAGAATAGAATAGAATAGAATAGAATAGAATAGAATAGAATAGAATAGAATAGAATAGAATAGAATAGAATAGAATAGAATAGAATAGAATAGAATAGAATAGAATAGAATAGAATAGAATAGAATAGAATAGAATAGAATAGAATAGAATAGAATAGAATAGAATAGAATAGAATAGAATAGAATAGAATAGAATAGAATAGAATAGAATAGAATAGAATAGAATAGAATAGAATAGAATAGAATAGAATAGAATAGAATAGAATAGAATAGAATAGAATAGAATAGAATAGAATAGAATAGAATAGAATAGAATAGAATAGAATAGAATAGAATAGAATAGAATAGAATAGAATAGAATAGAATAGAATAGAATAGAATAGAATAGAATAGAATAGAATAGAATAGAATAGAATAGAATAGAATAGAATAGAATAGAATAGAATAGAATAGAATAGAATAGAATAGAATAGAATAGAATAGAATAGAATAGAATAGAATAGAATAGAATAGAATAGAATAGAATAGAATAGAATAGAATAGAATAGAATAGAATAGAATAGAATAGAATAGAATAGAATAGAATAGAATAGAATAGAATAGAATAGAATAGAATAGAATAGAATAGAATAGAATAGAATAGAATAGAATAGAATAGAATAGAATAGAATAGAATAGAATAGAATAGAATAGAATAGAATAGAATAGAATAGAATAGAATAGAATAGAATAGAATAGAATAGAATAGAATAGAATAGAATAGAATAGAATAGAATAGAATAGAATAGAATAGAATAGAATAGAATAGAATAGAATAGAATAGAATAGAATAGAATAGAATAGAATAGAATAGAATAGAATAGAATAGAATAGAATAGAATAGAATAGAATAGAATAGAATAGAATAGAATAGAATAGAATAGAATAGAATAGAATAGAATAGAATAGAATAGAATAGAATAGAATAGAATAGAATAGAATAGAATAGAATAGAATAGAATAGAATAGAATAGAATAGAATAGAATAGAATAGAATAGAATAGAATAGAATAGAATAGAATAGAATAGAATAGAATAGAATAGAATAGAATAGAATAGAATAGAATAGAATAGAATAGAATAGAATAGAATAGAATAGAATAGAATAGAATAGAATAGAATAGAATAGAATAGAATAGAATAGAATAGAATAGAATAGAATAGAATAGAATAGAATAGAATAGAATAGAATAGAATAGAATAGAATAGAATAGAATAGAATAGAATAGAATAGAATAGAATAGAATAGAATAGAATAGAATAGAATAGAATAGAATAGAATAGAATAGAATAGAATAGAATAGAATAGAATAGAATAGAATAGAATAGAATAGAATAGAATAGAATAGAATAGAATAGAATAGAATAGAATAGAATAGAATAGAATAGAATAGAATAGAATAGAATAGAATAGAATAGAATAGAATAGAATAGAATAGAATAGAATAGAATAGAATAGAATAGAATAGAATAGAATAGAATAGAATAGAATAGAATAGAATAGAATAGAATAGAATAGAATAGAATAGAATAGAATAGAATAGAATAGAATAGAATAGAATAGAATAGAATAGAATAGAATAGAATAGAATAGAATAGAATAGAATAGAATAGAATAGAATAGAATAGAATAGAATAGAATAGAATAGAATAGAATAGAATAGAATAGAATAGAATAGAATAGAATAGAATAGAATAGAATAGAATAGAATAGAATAGAATAGAATAGAATAGAATAGAATAGAATAGAATAGAATAGAATAGAATAGAATAGAATAGAATAGAATAGAATAGAATAGAATAGAATAGAATAGAATAGAATAGAATAGAATAGAATAGAATAGAATAGAATAGAATAGAATAGAATAGAATAGAATAGAATAGAATAGAATAGAATAGAATAGAATAGAATAGAATAGAATAGAATAGAATAGAATAGAATAGAATAGAATAGAATAGAATAGAATAGAATAGAATAGAATAGAATAGAATAGAATAGAATAGAATAGAATAGAATAGAATAGAATAGAATAGAATAGAATAGAATAGAATAGAATAGAATAGAATAGAATAGAATAGAATAGAATAGAATAGAATAGAATAGAATAGAATAGAATAGAATAGAATAGAATAGAATAGAATAGAATAGAATAGAATAGAATAGAATAGAATAGAATAGAATAGAATAGAATAGAATAGAATAGAATAGAATAGAATAGAATAGAATAGAATAGAATAGAATAGAATAGAATAGAATAGAATAGAATAGAATAGAATAGAATAGAATAGAATAGAATAGAATAGAATAGAATAGAATAGAATAGAATAGAATAGAATAGAATAGAATAGAATAGAATAGAATAGAATAGAATAGAATAGAATAGAATAGAATAGAATAGAATAGAATAGAATAGAATAGAATAGAATAGAATAGAATAGAATAGAATAGAATAGAATAGAATAGAATAGAATAGAATAGAATAGAATAGAATAGAATAGAATAGAATAGAATAGAATAGAATAGAATAGAATAGAATAGAATAGAATAGAATAGAATAGAATAGAATAGAATAGAATAGAATAGAATAGAATAGAATAGAATAGAATAGAATAGAATAGAATAATAGAATATAATAGAATAGAATAGAATAGAATAGAATAGAATAGAATAGAATGAATAGAATAGAATAGAATAGAATAGAATAGAATAGAATAGAATAGAATAGAATAGAATAGAATAGAATAGAATAGAATAGAATAGAATAGAATAGAATAGAATAGAATAGAATAGAATAGAATAGAATAGAATAGAATAGAATAGAATAGAATAGAATAGAATAGAATAGAATAGAATAGAATAGAATAGAATAGAATAGAATAGAATAGAATAGAATAGAATAGAATAGAATAGAATAGAATAGAATAGAATAGAATAGAATAGAATAGAATAGAATAGAATAGAATAGAATAGAATAGAATAGAATAGAATAGAATAGAATAGAATAGAATAGAATAGAATAGAATAGAATAGAATAGAATAGAATAGAATAGAATAGAATAGAATAGAATAGAATAGAATAGAATAGAATAGAATAGAATAGAATAGAATAGAATAGAATAGAATAGAATAGAATAGAATAGAATAGAATAGAATAGAATAGAATAGAATAGAATAGAATAGAATAGAATAGAATAGAATAGAATAGAATAGAATAGAATAGAATAGAATAGAATAGAATAGAATAGAATAGAATAGAATAGAATAGAATAGAATAGAATAGAATAGAATAGAATAGAATAGAATAGAATAGAATAGAATAGAATAGAATAGAATAGAATAGAATAGAATAGAATAGAATAGAATAGAATAGAATAGAATAGAATAGAATAGAATAGAATAGAATAGAATAGAATAGAATAGAATAGAATAGAATAGAATAGAATAGAATAGAATAGAATAGAATAGAATAGAATAGAATAGAATAGAATAGAATAGAATAGAATAGAATAGAATAGAATAGAATAGAATAGAATAGAATAGAATAGAATAGAATAGAATAGAATAGAATAGAATAGAATAGAATAGAATAGAATAGAATAGAATAGAATAGAATAGAATAGAATAGAATAGAATAGAATAGAATAGAATAGAATAGAATAGAATAGAATAGAATAGAATAGAATAGAATAGAATAGAATAGAATAGAATAGAATAGAATAGAATAGAATAGAATAGAATAGAATAGAATAGAATAGAATAGAATAGAATAGAATAGAATAGAATAGAATAGAATAGAATAGAATAGAATAGAATAGAATAGAATAGAATAGAATAGAATAGAATAGAATAGAATAGAATAGAATAGAATAGAATAGAATAGAATAGAATAGAATAGAATAGAATAGAATAGAATAGAATAGAATAGAATAGAATAGAATAGAATAGAATAGAATAGAATAGAATAGAATAGAATAGAATAGAATAGAATAGAATAGAATAGAATAGAATAGAATAGAATAGAATAGAATAGAATAGAATAGAATAGAATAGAATAGAATAGAATAGAATAGAATAGAATAGAATAGAATAGAATAGAATAGAATAGAATAGAATAGAATAGAATAGAATAGAATAGAATAGAATAGAATAGAATAGAATAGAATAGAATAGAATAGAATAGAATAGAATAGAATAGAATAGAATAGAATAGAATAGAATAGAATAGAATAGAATAGAATAGAATAGAATAGAATAGAATAGAATAGAATAGAATAGAATAGAATAGAATAGAATAGAATAGAATAGAATAGAATAGAATAGAATAGAATAGAATAGAATAGAATAGAATAGAATAGAATAGAATAGAATAGAATAGAATAGAATAGAATAGAATAGAATAGAATAGAATAGAATAGAATAGAATAGAATAGAATAGAATAGAATAGAATAGAATAGAATAGAATAGAATAGAATAGAATAGAATAGAATAGAATAGAATAGAATAGAATATAATAGAATAGAATAGAATAGAATAGAATAGAATAGAATAGAATAGAATAGAATAGAATAGAATAGAATAGAATAGAATAGAATAGAATAGAATAGAATAGAATAGAATAGAATAGAATAGAATAGAATAGAATAGAATAGAATAGAATAGAATAGAATAGAATAGAATAGAATAGAATAGAATAGAATAGAATAGAATAGAATAGAATAGAATAGAATAGAATAGAATAGAATAGAATAGAATAGAATAGAATAGAATAGAATAGAATAGAATAGAATAGAATAGAATAGAATAGAATAGAATAGAATAGAATAGAATAGAATAGAATAGAATAGAATAGAATAGAATAGAATAGAATAGAATAGAATAGAATAGAATAGAATAGAATAGAATAGAATAGAATAGAATAGAATAGAATAGAATAGAATAGAATAGAATAGAATAGAATAGAATAGAATAGAATAGAATAGAATAGAATAGAATAGAATAGAATAGAATAGAATAGAATAGAATAGAATAGAATAGAATAGAATAGAATAGAATAGAATAGAATAGAATAGAATAGAATAGAATAGAATAGAATAGAATAGAATAGAATAGAATAGAATAGAATAGAATAGAATAGAATAGAATAGAATAGAATAGAATAGAATAGAATAGAATAGAATAGAATAGATAGAATAGAATAGAATAGAATAGAATAGAATAGAATATTAGAATAGAATAGAATAGAATAGAATAGAATAGAATAGAATAGAATAGAATAGAATAGAATAGAATAGAATAGAATAGAATAGAATAGAATAGAATAGAATAGAATAGAATAGAATAGAATAGAATAGAATAGAATAGAATAGAATAGAATAGAATAGAATAGAATAGAATAGAATAGAATAGAATAGAATAGAATAGAATAGAATAGAATAGAATAGAATAGAATAGAATAGAATAGAATAGAATAGAATAGAATAGAATAGAATAGAATAGAATAGAATAGAATAGAATAGAATAGAATAGAATAGAATAGAATAGAATAGAATAGAATAGAATAGAATAGAATAGAATAGAATAGAATAGAATAGAATAGAATAGAATAGAATAGAATAGAATAGAATAGAATAGAATAGAATAGAATAGAATAGAATAGAATAGAATAGAATAGAATAGAATAGAATAGAATAGAATAGAATAGAATAGAATAGAATAGAATAGAATAGAATAGAATAGAATAGAATAGAATAGAATAGAATAGAATAGAATAGAATAGAATAGAATAGAATAGAATAGAATAGAATAGAATAGAATAGAATAGAATAGAATAGAATAGAATAGAATAGAATAGAATAGAATAGAATAGAATAGAATAGAATAGAATAGAATAGAATAGAATAGAATAGAATAGAATAGAATAGAATAGAATAGAATAGAATAGAATAGAATAGAATAGAATAGAATAGAATAGAATAGAATAGAATAGAATAGAATAGAATAGAATAGAATAGAATAGAATAGAATAGAATAGAATAGAATAGAATAGAATAGAATAGAATAGAATAGAATAGAATAGAATAGAATAGAATAGAATAGAATAGAATAGAATAGAATAGAATAGAATAGAATAGAATAGAATAGAATAGAATAGAATAGAATAGAATAGAATAGAATAGAATAGAATAGAATAGAATAGAATAGAATAGAATAGAATAGAATAGAATAGAATAGAATAGAATAGAATAGAATAGAATAGAATAGAATAGAATAGAATAGAATAGAATAGAATAGAATAGAATAGAATAGAATAGAATAGAATAGAATAGAATAGAATAGAATAGAATAGAATAGAATAGAATAGAATAGAATAGAATAGAATAGAATAGAATAGAATAGAATAGAATAGAATAGAATAGAATAGAATAGAATAGAATAGAATAGAATAGAATAGAATAGAATAGAATAGAATAGAATAGAATAGAATAGAATAGAATAGAATAGAATAGAATAGAATAGAATAGAATAGAATAGAATAGAATAGAATAGAATAGAATAGAATAGAATAGAATAGAATAGAATAGAATAGAATAGAATAGAATAGAATAGAATAGAATAGAATAGAATAGAATAGAATAGAATAGAATAGAATAGAATAGAATAGAATAGAATAGAATAGAATAGAATAGAATAGAATAGAATAGAATAGAATAGAATAGAATAGAATAGAATAGAATAGAATAGAATAGAATAGAATAGAATAGAATAGAATAGAATAGAATAGAATAGAATAGAATAGAATAGAATAGAATAGAATAGAATAGAATAGAATAGAATAGAATAGAATAGAATAGAATAGAATAGAATAGAATAGAATAGAATAGAATAGAATAGAATAGAATAGAATAGAATAGAATAGAATAGAATAGAATAGAATAGAATAGAATAGAATAGAATAGAATAGAATAGAATAGAATAGAATAGAATAGAATAGAATAGAATAGAATAGAATAGAATAGAATAGAATAGAATAGAATAGAATAGAATAGAATAGAATAGAATAGAATAGAATAGAATAGAATAGAATAGAATAGAATAGAATAGAATAGAATAGAATAGAATAGAATAGAATAGAATAGAATAGAATAGAATAGAATAGAATAGAATAGAATAGAATAGAATAGAATAGAATAGAATAGAATAGAATAGAATAGAATAGAATAGAATAGAATAGAATAGAATAGAATAGAATAGAATAGAATAGAATAGAATAGAATAGAATAGAATAGAATAGAATAGAATAGAATAGAATAGAATAGAATAGAATAGAATAGAATAGAATAGAATAGAATAGAATAGAATAGAATAGAATAGAATAGAATAGAATAGAATAGAATAGAATAGAATAGAATAGAATAGAATAGAATAGAATAGAATAGAATAGAATAGAATAGAATAGAATAGAATAGAATAGAATAGAATAGAATAGAATAGAATAGAATAGAATAGAATAGAATAGAATAGAATAGAATAGAATAGAATAGAATAGAATAGAATAGAATAGAATAGAATAGAATAGAATAGAATAGAATAGAATAGAATAGAATAGAATAGAATAGAATAGAATAGAATAGAATAGAATAGAATAGAATAGAATAGAATAGAATAGAATAGAATAGAATAGAATAGAATAGAATAGAATAGAATAGAATAGAATAGAATAGAATAGAATAGAATAGAATAGAATAGAATAGAATAGAATAGAATAGAATAGAATAGAATAGAATAGAATAGAATAGAATAGAATAGAATAGAATAGAATAGAATAGAATAGAATAGAATAGAATAGAATAGAATAGAATAGAATAGAATAGAATAGAATAGAATAGAATAGAATAGAATAGAATAGAATAGAATAGAATAGAATAGAATAGAATAGAATAGAATAGAATAGAATAGAATAGAATAGAATAGAATAGAATAGAATAGAATAGAATAGAATAGAATAGAATAGAATAGAATAGAATAGAATAGAATAGAATAGAATAGAATAGAATAGAATAGAATAGAATAGAATAGAATAGAATAGAATAGAATAGAATAGAATAGAATAGAATAGAATAGAATAGAATAGAATAGAATAGAATAGAATAGAATAGAATAGAATAGAATAGAATAGAATAGAATAGAATAGAATAGAATAGAATAGAATAGAATAGAATAGAATAGAATAGAATAGAATAGAATAGAATAGAATAGAATAGAATAGAATAGAATAGAATAGAATAGAATAGAATAGAATAGAATAGAATAGAATAGAATAGAATAGAATAGAATAGAATAGAATAGAATAGAATAGAATAGAATAGAATAGAATAGAATAGAATAGAATAGAATAGAATAGAATAGAATAGAATAGAATAGAATAGAATAGAATAGAATAGAATAGAATAGAATAGAATAGAATAGAATAGAATAGAATAGAATAGAATAGAATAGAATAGAATAGAATAGAATAGAATAGAATAGAATAGAATAGAATAGAATAGAATAGAATAGAATAGAATAGAATAGAATAGAATAGAATAGAATAGAATAGAATAGAATAGAATAGAATAGAATAGAATAGAATAGAATAGAATAGAATAGAATAGAATAGAATAGAATAGAATAGAATAGAATAGAATAGAATAGAATAGAATAGAATAGAATAGAATAGAATAGAATAGAATAGAATAGAATAGAATAGAATAGAATAGAATAGAATAGAATAGAATAGAATAGAATAGAATAGAATAGAATAGAATAGAATAGAATAGAATAGAATAGAATAGAATAGAATAGAATAGAATAGAATAGAATAGAATAGAATAGAATAGAATAGAATAGAATAGAATAGAATAGAATAGAATAGAATAGAATAGAATAGAATAGAATAGAATAGAATAGAATAGAATAGAATAGAATAGAATAGAATAGAATAGAATAGAATAGAATAGAATAGAATAGAATAGAATAGAATAGAATAGAATAGAATAGAATAGAATAGAATAGAATAGAATAGAATAGAATAGAATAGAATAGAATAGAATAGAATAGAATAGAATAGAATAGAATAGAATAGAATAGAATAGAATAGAATAGAATAGAATAGAATAGAATAGAATAGAATAGAATAGAATAGAATAGAATAGAATAGAATAGAATAGAATAGAATAGAATAGAATAGAATAGAATAGAATAGAATAGAATAGAATAGAATAGAATAGAATAGAATAGAATAGAATAGAATAGAATAGAATAGAATAGAATAGAATAGAATAGAATAGAATAGAATAGAATAGAATAGAATAGAATAGAATAGAATAGAATAGAATAGAATAGAATAGAATAGAATAGAATAGAATAGAATAGAATAGAATAGAATAGAATAGAATAGAATAGAATAGAATAGAATAGAATAGAATAGAATAGAATAGAATAGAATAGAATAGAATAGAATAGAATAGAATAGAATAGAATAGAATAGAATAGAATAGAATAGAATAGAATAGAATAGAATAGAATAGAATAGAATAGAATAGAATAGAATAGAATAGAATAGAATAGAATAGAATAGAATAGAATAGAATAGAATAGAATAGAATAGAATAGAATAGAATAGAATAGAATAGAATAGAATAGAATAGAATAGAATAGAATAGAATAGAATAGAATAGAATAGAATAGAATAGAATAGAATAGAATAGAATAGAATAGAATAGAATAGAATAGAATAGAATAGAATAGAATAGAATAGAATAGAATAGAATAGAATAGAATAGAATAGAATAGAATAGAATAGAATAGAATAGAATAGAATAGAATAGAATAGAATAGAATAGAATAGAATAGAATAGAATAGAATAGAATAGAATAGAATAGAATAGAATAGAATAGAATAGAATAGAATAGAATAGAATAGAATAGAATAGAATAGAATAGAATAGAATAGAATAGAATAGAATAGAATAGAATAGAATAGAATAGAATAGAATAGAATAGAATAGAATAGAATAGAATAGAATAGAATAGAATAGAATAGAATAGAATAGAATAGAATAGAATAGAATAGAATAGAATAGAATAGAATAGAATAGAATAGAATAGAATAGAATAGAATAGAATAGAATAGAATAGAATAGAATAGAATAGAATAGAATAGAATAGAATAGAATAGAATAGAATAGAATAGAATAGAATAGAATAGAATAGAATAGAATAGAATAGAATAGAATAGAATAGAATAGAATAGAATAGAATAGAATAGAATAGAATAGAATAGAATAGAATAGAATAGAATAGAATAGAATAGAATAGAATAGAATAGAATAGAATAGAATAGAATAGAATAGAATAGAATAGAATAGAATAGAATAGAATAGAATAGAATAGAATAGAATAGAATAGAATAGAATAGAATAGAATAGAATAGAATAGAATAGAATAGAATAGAATAGAATAGAATAGAATAGAATAGAATAGAATAGAATAGAATAGAATAGAATAGAATAGAATAGAATAGAATAGAATAGAATAGAATAGAATAGAATAGAATAGAATAGAATAGAATAGAATAGAATAGAATAGAATAGAATAGAATAGAATAGAATAGAATAGAATAGAATAGAATAGAATAGAATAGAATAGAATAGAATAGAATAGAATAGAATAGAATAGAATAGAATAGAATAGAATAGAATAGAATAGAATAGAATAGAATAGAATAGAATAGAATAGAATAGAATAGAATAGAATAGAATAGAATAGAATAGAATAGAATAGAATAGAATAGAATAGAATAGAATAGAATAGAATAGAATAGAATAGAATAGAATAGAATAGAATAGAATAGAATAGAATAGAATAGAATAGAATAGAATAGAATAGAATAGAATAGAATAGAATAGAATAGAATAGAATAGAATAGAATAGAATAGAATAGAATAGAATAGAATAGAATAGAATAGAATAGAATAGAATAGAATAGAATAGAATAGAATAGAATAGAATAGAATAGAATAGAATAGAATAGAATAGAATAGAATAGAATAGAATAGAATAGAATAGAATAGAATAGAATAGAATAGAATAGAATAGAATAGAATAGAATAGAATAGAATAGAATAGAATAGAATAGAATAGAATAGAATAGAATAGAATAGAATAGAATAGAATAGAATAGAATAGAATAGAATAGAATAGAATAGAATAGAATAGAATAGAATAGAATAGAATAGAATAGAATAGAATAGAATAGAATAGAATAGAATAGAATAGAATAGAATAGAATAGAATAGAATAGAATAGAATAGAATAGAATAGAATAGAATAGAATAGAATAGAATAGAATAGAATAGAATAGAATAGAATAGAATAGAATAGAATAGAATAGAATAGAATAGAATAGAATAGAATAGAATAGAATAGAATAGAATAGAATAGAATAGAATAGAATAGAATAGAATAGAATAGAATAGAATAGAATAGAATAGAATAGAATAGAATAGAATAGAATAGAATAGAATAGAATAGAATAGAATAGAATAGAATAGAATAGAATAGAATAGAATAGAATAGAATAGAATAGAATAGAATAGAATAGAATAGAATAGAATAGAATAGAATAGAATAGAATAGAATAGAATAGAATAGAATAGAATAGAATAGAATAGAATAGAATAGAATAGAATAGAATAGAATAGAATAGAATAGAATAGAATAGAATAGAATAGAATAGAATAGAATAGAATAGAATAGAATAGAATAGAATAGAATAGAATAGAATAGAATAGAATAGAATAGAATAGAATAGAATAGAATAGAATAGAATAGAATAGAATAGAATAGAATAGAATAGAATAGAATAGAATAGAATAGAATAGAATAGAATAGAATAGAATAGAATAGAATAGAATAGAATAGAATAGAATAGAATAGAATAGAATAGAATAGAATAGAATAGAATAGAATAGAATAGAATAGAATAGAATAGAATAGAATAGAATAGAATAGAATAGAATAGAATAGAATAGAATAGAATAGAATAGAATAGAATAGAATAGAATAGAATAGAATAGAATAGAATAGAATAGAATAGAATAGAATAGAATAGAATAGAATAGAATAGAATAGAATAGAATAGAATAGAATAGAATAGAATAGAATAGAATAGAATAGAATAGAATAGAATAGAATAGAATAGAATAGAATAGAATAGAATAGAATAGAATAGAATAGAATAGAATAGAATAGAATAGAATAGAATAGAATAGAATAGAATAGAATAGAATAGAATAGAATAGAATAGAATAGAATAGAATAGAATAGAATAGAATAGAATAGAATAGAATAGAATAGAATAGAATAGAATAGAATAGAATAGAATAGAATAGAATAGAATAGAATAGAATAGAATAGAATAGAATAGAATAGAATAGAATAGAATAGAATAGAATAGAATAGAATAGAATAGAATAGAATAGAATAGAATAGAATAGAATAGAATAGAATAGAATAGAATAGAATAGAATAGAATAGAATAGAATAGAATAGAATAGAATAGAATAGAATAGAATAGAATAGAATAGAATAGAATAGAATAGAATAGAATAGAATAGAATAGAATAGAATAGAATAGAATAGAATAGAATAGAATAGAATAGAATAGAATAGAATAGAATAGAATAGAATAGAATAGAATAGAATAGAATAGAATAGAATAGAATAGAATAGAATAGAATAGAATAGAATAGAATAGAATAGAATAGAATAGAATAGAATAGAATAGAATAGAATAGAATAGAATAGAATAGAATAGAATAGAATAGAATAGAATAGAATAGAATAGAATAGAATAGAATAGAATAGAATAGAATAGAATAGAATAGAATAGAATAGAATAGAATAGAATAGAATAGAATAGAATAGAATAGAATAGAATAGAATAGAATAGAATAGAATAGAATAGAATAGAATAGAATAGAATAGAATAGAATAGAATAGAATAGAATAGAATAGAATAGAATAGAATAGAATAGAATAGAATAGAATAGAATAGAATAGAATAGAATAGAATAGAATAGAATAGAATAGAATAGAATAGAATAGAATAGAATAGAATAGAATAGAATAGAATAGAATAGAATAGAATAGAATAGAATAGAATAGAATAGAATAGAATAGAATAGAATAGAATAGAATAGAATAGAATAGAATAGAATAGAATAGAATAGAATAGAATAGAATAGAATAGAATAGAATAGAATAGAATAGAATAGAATAGAATAGAATAGAATAGAATAGAATAGAATAGAATAGAATAGAATAGAATAGAATAGAATAGAATAGAATAGAATAGAATAGAATAGAATAGAATAGAATAGAATAGAATAGAATAGAATAGAATAGAATAGAATAGAATAGAATAGAATAGAATAGAATAGAATAGAATAGAATAGAATAGAATAGAATAGAATAGAATAGAATAGAATAGAATAGAATAGAATAGAATAGAATAGAATAGAATAGAATAGAATAGAATAGAATAGAATAGAATAGAATAGAATAGAATAGAATAGAATAGAATAGAATAGAATAGAATAGAATAGAATAGAATAGAATAGAATAGAATAGAATAGAATAGAATAGAATAGAATAGAATAGAATAGAATAGAATAGAATAGAATAGAATAGAATAGAATAGAATAGAATAGAATAGAATAGAATAGAATAGAATAGAATAGAATAGAATAGAATAGAATAGAATAGAATAGAATAGAATAGAATAGAATAGAATAGAATAGAATAGAATAGAATAGAATAGAATAGAATAGAATAGAATAGAATAGAATAGAATAGAATAGAATAGAATAGAATAGAATAGAATAGAATAGAATAGAATAGAATAGAATAGAATAGAATAGAATAGAATAGAATAGAATAGAATAGAATAGAATAGAATAGAATAGAATAGAATAGAATAGAATAGAATAGAATAGAATAGAATAGAATAGAATAGAATAGAATAGAATAGAATAGAATAGAATAGAATAGAATAGAATAGAATAGAATAGAATAGAATAGAATAGAATAGAATAGAATAGAATAGAATAGAATAGAATAGAATAGAATAGAATAGAATAGAATAGAATAGAATAGAATAGAATAGAATAGAATAGAATAGAATAGAATAGAATAGAATAGAATAGAATAGAATAGAATAGAATAGAATAGAATAGAATAGAATAGAATAGAATAGAATAGAATAGAATAGAATAGAATAGAATAGAATAGAATAGAATAGAATAGAATAGAATAGAATAGAATAGAATAGAATAGAATAGAATAGAATAGAATAGAATAGAATAGAATAGAATAGAATAGAATAGAATAGAATAGAATAGAATAGAATAGAATAGAATAGAATAGAATAGAATAGAATAGAATAGAATAGAATAGAATAGAATAGAATAGAATAGAATAGAATAGAATAGAATAGAATAGAATAGAATAGAATAGAATAGAATAGAATAGAATAGAATAGAATAGAATAGAATAGAATAGAATAGAATAGAATAGAATAGAATAGAATAGAATAGAATAGAATAGAATAGAATAGAATAGAATAGAATAGAATAGAATAGAATAGAATAGAATAGAATAGAATAGAATAGAATAGAATAGAATAGAATAGAATAGAATAGAATAGAATAGAATAGAATAGAATAGAATAGAATAGAATAGAATAGAATAGAATAGAATAGAATAGAATAGAATAGAATAGAATAGAATAGAATAGAATAGAATAGAATAGAATAGAATAGAATAGAATAGAATAGAATAGAATAGAATAGAATAGAATAGAATAGAATAGAATAGAATAGAATAGAATAGAATAGAATAGAATAGAATAGAATAGAATAGAATAGAATAGAATAGAATAGAATAGAATAGAATAGAATAGAATGAATAGAATAGAATAGAATGAATAGAATAGAATAGAATAGAATAGAATAGAATAGAATAGAATAGAATAGAATAGAATAGAATAGAATAGAATAGAATAGAATAGAATAGAATAGAATAGAATAGAATAGAATAGAATAGAATAGAATAGAATAGAATAGAATAGAATAGAATAGAATAGAATAGAATAGAATAGAATAGAATAGAATAGAATAGAATAGAATAGAATAGAATAGAATAGAATAGAATAGAATAGAATAGAATAGAATAGAATAGAATAGAATAGAATAGAATAGAATAGAATAGAATAGAATAGAATAGAATAGAATAGAATAGAATAGAATAGAATAGAATAGAATAGAATAGAATAGAATAGAATAGAATAGAATAGAATAGAATAGAATAGAATAGAATAGAATAGAATAGAATAGAATAGAATAGAATAGAATAGAATAGAATAGAATAGAATAGAATAGAATAGAATAGAATAGAATAGAATAGAATAGAATAGAATAGAATAGAATAGAATAGAATAGAATAGAATAGAATAGAATAGAATAGAATAGAATAGAATAGAATAGAATAGAATAGAATAGAATAGAATAGAATAGAATAGAATAGAATAGAATAGAATAGAATAGAATAGAATAGAATAGAATAGAATAGAATAGAATAGAATAGAATAGAATAGAATAGAATAGAATAGAATAGAATAGAATAGAATAGAATAGAATAGAATAGAATAGAATAGAATAGAATAGAATAGAATAGAATAGAATAGAATAGAATAGAATAGAATAGAATAGAATAGAATAGAATAGAATAGAATAGAATAGAATAGAATAGAATAGAATAGAATAGAATAGAATAGAATAGAATAGAATAGAATAGAATAGAATAGAATAGAATAGAATAGAATAGAATAGAATAGAATAGAATAGAATAGAATAGAATAGAATAGAATAGAATAGAATAGAATAGAATAGAATAGAATAGAATAGAATAGAATAGAATAGAATAGAATAGAATAGAATAGAATAGAATAGAATAGAATAGAATAGAATAGAATAGAATAGAATAGAATAGAATAGAATAGAATAGAATAGAATAGAATAGAATAGAATAGAATAGAATAGAATAGAATAGAATAGAATAGAATAGAATAGAATAGAATAGAATAGAATAGAATAGAATAGAATAGAATAGAATAGAATAGAATAGAATAGAATAGAATAGAATAGAATAGAATAGAATAGAATAGAATAGAATAGAATAGAATAGAATAGAATAGAATAGAATAGAATAGAATAGAATAGAATAGAATAGAATAGAATAGAATAGAATAGAATAGAATAGAATAGAATAGAATAGAATAGAATAGAATAGAATAGAATAGAATAGAATAGAATAGAATAGAATAGAATAGAATAGAATAGAATAGAATAGAATAGAATAGAATAGAATAGAATAGAATAGAATAGAATAGAATAGAATAGAATAGAATAGAATAGAATAGAATAGAATAGAATAGAATAGAATAGAATAGAATAGAATAGAATAGAATAGAATAGAATAGAATAGAATAGAATAGAATAGAATAGAATAGAATAGAATAGAATAGAATAGAATAGAATAGAATAGAATAGAATAGAATAGAATAGAATAGAATAGAATAGAATAGAATAGAATAGAATAGAATAGAATAGAATAGAATAGAATAGAATAGAATAGAATAGAATAGAATAGAATAGATGTAGGAAACTGCACCTTAATATATATAAAAAATAACAAAAAAAATTTAAAAAAATTTAATACCTAATTTAATAACTTGGCAACCCTATCCACAAAAATAAATAAAAAGTAACTAATATAATAATACCTTAATATAATAATCTCTAATAATATTTAAAATAATAATAATAATAATAATAATAATAATAATAATAATAATAATAATAATAATAATAATAATAATAATAATAATAATAATCTGAATAAAAAAACACACAAAACAAAATAATGAACTTTATAGCCCAGTCTATAATAAATGATAGCAAATATAAAATAACGCAATGATAATAATGCACACCTAAACTCATTACATAAGTATGTCTTTTTTTTGGTCTCAGTACCAAACCGCCGTTTAACTGAGAAAATAAGTTATGTAGGTACATAACTCAGTCTAACTGTTAGATGTGATGGCATGATCTATATACCACGACCTCGAACTGTAGGAATTGACCGCTACATAGGTGGGACGATTATCCCGCAAGAGTAAGAGTGGATAAAGTTAGAACATGTAGTTACGATAATTAGTTAGGAGTTGGACAGTTGATCTTGAAATATAATGCAGTGCGGTTCGGTCTCTGGTCAATCCCTTCATTATAAGAGGATTACGCGATTCTTGTTGAAGCCAATAAAAGTATAGAAAAACAAAGAAACAAACAGCTAGTGACAAATTTTTAAAGAACAAAAAAAATAGGAAAATAAAATAAATTTTGGTTTCATTTAACAACCTATTTAAATATTAAATTATATAATCCATGAATACCTACACTGAAAAAAAAAAGGAAAATATAAATAGTAGAATAGTACTTACCAGCTGAAAAATTAATACTTACCTGCCTAAAGAAAAACTAAACACAAAACAAAATAAAAAAAAAAAAAACCAGTGCTATTCACCTGCCGAAAGAAAAATTCAATCAGTGTACTTACCTGCTGAATAATTAATTAAAAATATATAGAAAATAAAAAAAAACCCAGTGATACTTACCTGCTGAAAAAAAAATTAAAAAAAAAAAACCTATAGAAAAGATACTTACCTACAATAAAAAAAAGGAAAATCGGAAATTACAAATTAAAACAAACAACACCTACCTACTTACCTGCGATGAGGACCCCTTTATATTCGAATCTTCATCGTACTTATCTGGAGGATCATCAACTGGAACAACCCCGTGAAATTTCTCCCTTGTGATACTTACCTCCCTACCTTTCGATTTTCTGTGCGCCTCCCCCCTTTTCCTAATTGTACCATGTATCTTGCCTTGTCCGACGTGGCGTATACGTGTAAATTATAAAATTTGTATAACAAAAAAAAAGAGTTTATAAAAAAGTTAGTGTGGGCCTTATAAAATACTAATTAACCAAAAATAAATTAAATCTGACAAAAAATAGAAAAAATATATATAGAAATAAAATAACTGTACCTACCTGAAAGAATTTTAAAATTAATCGAGAAAAAAAATTAAGAATAGAGTAAAAGAAAGTGTCATCAAAACATATCAAAATATTTGTTTGTTTTTTTTTACTTTGTTTATTTCCCAGTGAAAAATAAAAAGAAGGAAACCAAGGTGGTGCACTACATTGGCGGCAACGAATCCAAGTAAGTCAATTAAGTACATATATTTATTATCAAAATATTTTAATTTGTTTTGTTGGAACACTTGTGGGTGGTTTATATAAACAAAAAAAAAATAAATAAATAAAAGCTAAATGAAAAAAAAGTAAATCTCATTTAAATAGTAACATTTAAAAAGAGATGCTTTTGAAAATAAACAATATAAACATATAGACAAATTTTCAACTTGATACAACATCGACGACAAAATATTAAACATTTTTTTTTTGAAATTCTTTCATGGTTGCCAACGAGTTGATTTACACTTTTGATTACATTTAGTCATTATTCGAACATTTTAATTTTTTTTATGAAAGTTAATAAACATAGTGATAAAATAAAAAAAAGTCCTTAATGTAGATTATATTATATGGTTGCCAACTGGCAACAATAAATATTATAAATATTTTGTTTTGATTTAATAGTTTTTTTTGTTTTCCAAACTAAATTTAAATATATATAAAAATTTTTGAATTTTATTGTTACTTTTTGCCCATAATAAATTTGTTCTAAAACTGATCTTCCCTCTTTTTATCGTCCATTGAGCGGTATGGATTGAGTGAAATTTTTGTTACGTCATTGGGAAGTGGAATTCTTTTTTTTTATTTTTTGCTTTATATTTTCATTTAGAATAGCATGAAGCACTAAACCCTAAGTCAGAGGTGGGGTGACACGCTGAAGGATGACGATGGTGACGATTAGGATCTGGTAAGCTGGAACCTCTATCCGGTTAGGGGCTACTGCATAATACGGAGGAAGCAGTAGCCAAGGTATGGTGATCTAGGTCACATAGGGTGGGATAAAACCTCCAAAAAAGGGTCATTAACAACTCTAACCCTCCCCCTATCGGAATCACACACCCCTGCTTCCCACAATGAAGAGTTCGGGCTCAACGATTTTTTTTTATTGTTGAACCCCCGATTCTACGTTCGTACACTCTCCGGCATGAAGTTACGTAACAACGGTTCAGTGCTACGGTAGCAAGAACCCCACCCACCGACGAGCTAGATCGTGCTAAAAGCAAGCATGCCAAGCTGCCGTAGCCTGAACACCCTCTCCTTCCTGCTGCCCGGATCAGCCTCATGCATCTGTAGGCATGGGGTTGTAACGGTGGTATAGGACGGAGAGGTCGGATTCTCGTGGGAATCCAGCCGATATCACCAGCGGTTCGTTACAGATGGCGCCCAACGTGGGGCCCGAATTCTTCAAAAATTTTAACACCTAGTGGGAAGTTTGGTTCGGAATTCATAAGCGTTGACTATACTGCAGATACATGTTGTATTTCGGACTTGTGTTTGTTTAGTGTTAGACTTTTTTTTCAATCCAAGATTTTTTTTTTCTCGTTGTGGATTCTTAATTGTTTTTGCGGACGTCCGCTTAATGGGTTTACCGACCCGCATTAAGGCTGTAGCGATCCGTGATAATGAATTAAAACAGAATACCTGTTTTCAGTATACATTAAAGCCTGAGTTTGGAGATATTTTTCATTCTGCTTCAGTTGTTTAATTTCATGTTGTAAACAGTTAATTATTTTAAAAGGTGCTATCTGCACAGTGATTTAGATGCTTGACTGTCAGCTTGGCAGATAAGCTAGCTGAACATAGCAAGCACAGCCTGTCGTAGCGTAACAAAGCAAGTCTGGGATACAATGTTGTGGATGTAGTATGGCTGAGCTTTCCGAATCAAACTTTCGTGATTCTAAAGGGGGTTACAGCACTGGTCTTCATACGTCGTCAGTATTCGCCTCTTAGTACGTCACTTCACCTCGACTACATGAAATATTTGGATTATCTTTTATAAAATTTTATTTCTCTCTTGCAAACATTTTTTTTTTCTCTATAGATATTTTTTGGTTTTAGTTTATAAACCAATTTAATTTTAATTATATACATACATATATAACAAAAAAATATTTTTTTTGAATTTTAGTTTGAATTTTTACTTATTCTGTTTGGGTTATTAGGCTTCTTTAGAGATATTTCTCTTTTTATTTCTCTACGTTTCGGATTCCATTCTTTCATATAATACGCTGAATTTTTTTTCTTTTCTCGTACTATCTTCCTAATTTCTAAATCTTTCTTTTTAATACCTAAAGGTTAACGTCTGTCTTAACTTTTTCTTTTCTTCTCCGCCTATCTTCAATTGAGTTGCATTTTTATTCTTCATTTAACTTTTAATTTCAACCCATTGAACATGCCACGTCGTATAACTCGAGGAAGGGGTAAGGGTATAATGAAAAGCCGAGATTTACGTTCGCGGCTCCTCACAGATTCCTTTGCTGATCTTGCTCCTCCTATTGGACCACAAATTCCACCTCCACGACCTTCACTGGATGGAGCTAAAAACAACGAAGGGGCTGTGGGCGGATGTCTTTCACCGGTCGGAGCTAAGAGCAACGAAGGGGCTGTGGGCGGAGTCTCTCAGAATAGACTTCTGCAACCTACTCCTAGAAATCGCGATTCCTTAAGGGGGGATGAAGAATACCTTACTGGCTACATACATGAAGTAGTCACAGCAGCTGTTGGGGCGAGTAGAGCTGAGGATTTGCGTTTCTTCGCTGGAGAGATGGAGCGGACGAGAGCGGCCCTCCGGGATGAAGTTGCCAACGTGATGCGGGATACTCTAGCGGCCCCAACGCCAGTAGTTCAACGGACGGCCCCTGAGAGGAGATCGAGCCTGCATGAAGCGTTTTTACGGGGCCGTACTACTACTACTCGTGCCCGATCATCACCAGTCCAATCACCACTAAGGAACGTAACTCCTTCGCGAACGCGATCACCTCCACGTCGTGGTGCTGCTGTTGATACCTCCAATGTGGAAGAATTTCTGCGACGGTTAAACGACCTGACTTTGAGTGATCCCGTCAATAATACTCAGTCGGTCCCGCGTCCATCAAGCCATACAAGTAGGTACCAGAACTACCACAAATGGGGGTTGAAGTTCGACAACCGAGATAAATCCGTGGATGAATTCCTGTTCCAGCTGGACCATATCAGGGAAAGCCATAAGGCCTCATGGGAAGAAGTCGTCATCAACTTCCACCATTTTGTCACAGACCGAGTAGCGGAATGGTATTGGACCTACTTGAAGGCGAATCCAAATGTGACCTGGCCAGTATTGAAGAACGCTCTGATTGAGCAGTTCAGGAGTCTGGAGACGGATCCGGAACTGTCGAGGAGGTTGTACGATAGACATCAGGGCCCGAACGAAACCTTTGATGATTTTTACGCAGCAATCCAGAAGTTGAATGGAAGGTTGAGGATTCGAAAAACAGATGTTGAAATCATCGATATACTGAAAAACAACGTCCGAAGGCAGATGGGATTGTTGCTTATCACTTTCGATACCAGCACCCTGGCGCAGATGGTCCACGTCTGTCGGAAGGTTGAAAAATACATCCTAGACCGTGAAGCCGCAGTACAAAAATCAAGATTTGGACCAACACCACCTCCCCGTAGAAGTGCTGTCTCCGAGCTTGTTGCTGAGAAAGGGGAGGAAGAGGATTTCGTGCCCGAGTTAGAGGCATTCCACCCAAAAAAAGAACGGGATACTCGCAACTTCACTTGTTGGAATTGCAAGGGTAAGGGTCATTCGTTTTTCGAATGCCCTGACCCTCAGAGGTCCCTGTTCTGTTTTAAGTGTGGCTGGGACAATATCACCACTCCGCAATGTCCTCGATGCTCGGGAAACGATCCGAAGAGCAGTTTAAAGCCCCGGGGGAATTGCTCTCTGGAGAAGAACCCGGAGTCGCAATAAGATCAACTGACCTTTCCCTTTCCAGTAATTCTGAATCCGTTTCCAGCTCGAACTCAAACTACAACAACACGTCTCTCACAGACCCGCCAATACCAGCCATCAGAATGCTGAAACGACCTTGCGTTACCAGTCACGCCGATATTCATTCACCCCCTGTTCCACCAAGACATAGACCACTCATACCATTGCACGAAAGACTACAAAACTACCTTGATGTTAGAAAACGAATTTTCGGAAACCAGAACACCATTGTGTCCGAAAAGGTCGCTAAGCTGAGGGAGAAATTCAGAGAGAAGAGGAAAGCGTACAAAGCCATTGAATCAACAACATTATGCAACGCAGATGATCCACGCCCCTATACAACGGTCCATATCTTTGGAGAACCTCTTCTAGGTCTTCTAGATAGTGGGGCCAGCATTAGTTGCTTGGGAGCAGATGGTTTTGACTTTCTAAGAAAACACGACCAAAATTTCTTAAAAATCTCTTCCAACGTCAAGACTGCAGATGGGAAACACCAAGCCATAGTGGGAAAGATCTATGTGGAGATCACCTATAAAGGGAAGACGAAAACCATTCCCCTTTACCTGGTTCCGTCTTTGAAGCAGAGACTGTACCTGGGTATTGACTTCTGGAGGGAGTTTGATATCGCTCCTCAGTTGATCTCCGAGATCTCTTTAGTACCTAGCCCAAATGATATTAAACACAATGAAACAGACCCGAATGCTCACCCACTTAACGAGGAACAGTCCAAGCGGTTAAAAGATGCCATTAGCTTGTTTCCATCCTCTGCTGTACAAGGCTTAGGAAAAACTACGCTAGAGGTACATACCATCGACACAGGAGATGCTGAGCCCATTAAGCAGCGTCATTACCCGATTTCTCCAGCGGTACAGAAACTCCTATATGAGGAATTGGAACGTATGCTTAAACTCGGAGTGATCGAGGAAAGTACAAGTGCGTGGAGCTCTCCTGTAGTCTTAGTGCGAAAGCCCGGCAAAAATCGCTTATGCCTAGACTACAGGAAAGTTAATGCCAAGACTAAGAAAGATGCGTATCCACTTTCTCATATAGAAGGATTGCTATCGCGTCTTCCAGATACACATTTCATTTCGAGTGTGGATCTGAAAGATGCATTTTGGCAGATCCCGCTTGAGAAATCGTCACGGGAAAAAACGGCGTTTACTGTGCCTGGCATGCCCCTGTTGCAGTTTACGGTTATGCCCTTTGGCCTCTGTAATGCGCCTCAACGCATGGTAAGGTTAATGGACAAAGTGGTACCTCATCAACTGCGAGAGAAAATCTTCCCGTACTTGGATGACCTGTTGGTGGTGTCGAGTACGTTCGATGAGCATATTGAACTATTAGAGATTTTGGCCGGTCGACTGAAGGAAGCGGGATTAACGATGAATGTGCAGAAGTCAAAATTCTGCTTCAAAGAATTAAAATATCTTGGGTACATTGTCGGAAATGGCTGTTTAAAGACGGATCCAGACAAAGTGATCGCCATATCGGAATTTCCCACTCCCACTACGCCCAAACAAGTACGACGCTTCTTGGGACTAGCGGGGTGGTACCGTCGGTTCGTGAAAGACTTCTCATCACTAGCAGCTCCAATAACCGACACCTTGAGAAAAGGGAAGAAGTTTATGTTTACAGATGAAGCAAACGAAGCCTTGAACCAGCTGAAGAACGCCTTGACCTCCGCACCTCTGCTTGTGAACCCTGATTTCACCAAGGAGTTCATCATACAATGCGATGCGTCTAACACCGGCATCGGATGCGTATTGAGCCAGGTGGACGAAAGTGGCAGTGAACGTCCGATATACTACCACTCTCAAAAACTCAACTCGGCCCAGCGCAATTACAATGTGACCGAACGTGAATGCCTAGCTGCTGTCATGGGAGTTCAGAAGTTTCGCGCCTACGTCGAGGGACATGCATTTAAAATAGTGACAGATCATGCGAGTTTAAGGTGGTTGATGAACCAGAAAGATCTCAGTGGTCGATTGGCGAGATGGAGCTTAAAGCTTCAGG
The DNA here is from genome assembly GCA_920104205.1 of Eupeodes latifasciatus. Lineage (NCBI taxonomy): Eukaryota > Metazoa > Arthropoda > Insecta > Diptera > Syrphidae > Eupeodes > Eupeodes latifasciatus. The sequence continues at coordinate 21,037,751 of OV049927.1, forward strand.
GATTTGATTTCACCATCGAACATCGCAAAGGCACACAGAACGTTGTACCCGATGCACTTTCACGAGTGTATGGAGTCGACGCTCTGCTTTGCGATGTTTCGATTTTGAATGATCCCTCCGATGTGTTGCATATTGATCTTGCGGATCCTAGTTTCAAATCTACGGATTACTGCAAGCTCATAGACAGCATCGAACAACAAAAAGATAAGCTACCTGACCTTCAAGTGTCGAACAATTTCGTCTATAAGAAGGTCAAACATTGCACAGGGAATCCCATAGAGGATGACCAAGTATGGAAGCTTTGGGTCCCGGAACCGCTGACCGAACGCCTGATAGCTCTGGCTCATCGGCCGCCTCGAGCTTCGCATGGAGGAATTGCAAAAACATTGTACCGGCTTCAGCGTCAATTCTTCTGGCCTCACATGGCAGCCCAAGTCAAAACGTTTATTGGGAGGTGTGACATCTGTAAGGCGTCTAAAGCCTCAAATGCAACCCTGAGGCCTCCAATGGGTAAAGCATTTTTGGCTGAAAGACCCTTTCAGATGTTGTACATCGACTTTCTAGGTCCATACCCTAGATCACGAGATGGGAATACTCATATTGTGATTGCGCTGGACCAGTTGACAAAGTTTGTAGTGGTAAAGGCACTCCGGAAGGCAACAACGGACGCTGTGGTGAAGTTCCTGCAGGAGCAAGTCTTCTGTATCTTTGGAGTACCAGAGACGATCCTCTCCGATAATGGTAAACAATTTACCAGTCGGGAATTCGAAAAATATTTGAAGTCTTTTGGTGTAACACACGTCAAAACCGCATTTTACTCTCCGCAAGCGAATGCTAGCGAGAGGGTAAATCGATCCATACTCGCTGCGATACGCTCCTACATCGAACCTGACCAGAGGGACTGGGATACCCACTTGCAGTCTATAGCCAGTGCTCTTCGCACCACCGTACACTCGGCGATAAACGTATCACCTTACGAAGCGCTCTTTGGGCAAAGTTGTGTGGAACATGGATCCGACTACCAATTGCTTCGTAAGCTTGATGGTCTTAACAACGCGAACGTGGACATTGTGTCTAAAGCCGCACAAATGAATGTTATGCATTCTTACATAAAAAATTCCCTGGCAAAAGCACATACTCAGTATGAAAATACATATAACCTGCGTAGCAAGGCAATAAAGTTTGACGTTGGTGACATAGTCTTTCGAAGAAATTTTGCCCTCAGTGATGCTTCGAAGAGGTTCTGTGCGAAACTTAGTCCCAAGTTCGTAAAAATGAAAGTATGCAAAGTTATTGGGAATAACCTATATGAGCTTGAAGACATAAATGGCAGTAAGGCGGGAGTTTACCATTGCAAAGATTTGAAAAAGTAAAATCACACACATGCCCGGCTTTCAGTGTGTGCATGAGAACTCAGCTCAGGGAGAATAATTAGTATAAGTATCGGTTCGAGCGTATCTTTTAATCTAACGTCACCTAATTTTGTCCGTGGTTTGTTTCTTTCCTTCTCCTTTTCACTTGAACGAATTCTCTTGAAAAGGACAAGTTTTGTAGGAAACTGCACCTTAATATATATAAAAAATAACAAAAAAAATTTAAAAAAATTTAATACCTAATTTAATAACTTGGCAACCCTATCCACAAAAATAAATAAAAAGTAACTAATATAATAATACCTTAATATAATAATCTCTAATAATATTTAAAATAATAATAATAATAATAATAATAATAATAATAATAATAATAATAATAATAATAATAATAATAATAATAATAATAATAATCTGAATAAAAAAGCACACAAAACAAAATAATGAACTTTATAGCCCAGTCTATAATAAATGATAGCAAATATAAAATAACGCAATGATAATAATGCACACCTAAACTCATTACATAAGTATGTCTTTTTTTTGGTCTCAGTACCAAACCGCCGTTTAACTGAGAAAATAAGTTATGTAGGTACATAACTCAGTCTAACTGTTAGATGTGATGGCATGATCTATATACCACGACCTCGAACTGTAGGAATTGACCGCTACATAGGTGGGACGATTATCCCGCAAGAGTAAGAGTGGATAAAGTTAGAACATGTAGTTACGATAATTAGTTAGGAGTTGGACAGTTGATCTTGAAATATAATGCAGTGCGGTTCGGTCTCTGGTCAATCCCTTCATTATAAGAGGATTACGCGATTCTTGTTGAAGCCAATAAAAGTATAGAAAAACAAAGAAACAAACAGCTAGTGACAAATTTTTAAAGAACAAAAAAAATAGGAAAATAAAATAAATTTTGGTTTCATTTAACAACCTATTTAAATATTAAATTATATAATCCATGAATACCTACACTGAAAAAAAAAAGGAAAATATAAATAGTAGAATAGTACTTACCAGCTGAAAAATTAATACTTACCTGCCTAAAGAAAAACTAAACACAAAACAAAATAAAAAAAAAAAAAACCAGTGCTATTCACCTGCCGAAAGAAAAATTCAATCAGTGTACTTACCTGCTGAATAATTAATTAAAAATATATAGAAAATAAAAAAAAACCCAGTGATACTTACCTGCTGAAAAAAAAATTAAAAAAAAAAAACCTATAGAAAAGATACTTACCTACAATAAAAAAAAGGAAAATCGGAAATTACAAATTAAAACAAACAACACCTACCTACTTACCTGCGATGAGGACCCCTTTATATTCGAATCTTCATCGTACTTATCTGGAGGATCATCAACTGGAACAACCCCGTGAAATTTCTCCCTTGTGATACTTACCTCCCTACCTTTCGATTTTCTGTGCGCCTCCCCCCTTTTCCTAATTGTACCATGTATCTTGCCTTGTCCGACGTGGCGTATACGTGTAAATTATAAAATTTGTATAACAAAAAAAAAGAGTTTATAAAAAAGTTAGTGTGGGCCTTATAAAATACTAATTAACCAAAAATAAATTAAATCTGACAAAAAATAGAAAAAATATATATAGAAATAAAATAACTGTACCTACCTGAAAGAATTTTAAAATTAATCGAGAAAAAAAATTAAGAATAGAGTAAAAGAAAGTGTCATCAAAACATATCAAAATATTTGTTTGTTTTTTTTTACTTTGTTTATTTCCCAGTGAAAAATAAAAAGAAGGAAACCAAGGTGGTGCACTACATTGGCGGCAACGAATCCAAGTAGGTCAATTAAGTACATATATTTATTATCAAAATATTTTAATTTGTTTTGTTGGAACACTTGTGGGTGGTTTATATAAACAAAAAAAAAATAAATAAATAAAAGCTAAATGAAAAAAAAGTAAATCTCATTTAAATAGTAACATTTAAAAAGAGATGCTTTTGAAAATAAACAATATAAACATATAGACAAATTTTCAACTTGATACAACATCGACGACAAAATATTAAACATTTTTTTTTTGAAATTCTTTCATGGTTGCCAACGAGTTGATTTACACTTTTGATTACATTTAGTCATTATTCGAACATTTTAATTTTTTTTATGAAAGTTAATAAACATAGTGATAAAATAAAAAAAAGTCCTTAATGTAGATTATATTATATGGTTGCCAACTGGCAACAATAAATATTATAAATATTTTGTTTTGATTTAATAGTTTTTTTTGTTTTCCAAACTAAATTTAAATATATATAAAAATTTTTGAATTTTATTGTTACTTTTTGCCCATAATAAATTTGTTCTAAAACTGATCTTCCCTCTTTTTATCGTCCATTGAGCGGTATGGATTGAGTGAAATTTTTGTTACGTCATTGGGAAGTGGAATTCTTTTTTTTTATTTTTTGCTTTATATTTTCATTTAGAATAGCATGAAGCACTAAACCCTAAGTCAGAGGTGGGGTGACACGCTGAAGGATGACGATGGTGACGATTAGGATCTGGTAAGCTGGAACCTCTATCCGGTTAGGGGCTACTGCATAATACGGAGGAAGCAGTAGCCAAGGTATGGTGATCTAGGTCACATAGGGTGGGATAAAACCTCCAAAAAAGGGTCATTAACAACTCTAACCCTCCCCCTATCGGAATCACACACCCCTGCTTCCCACAATGAAGAGTTCGGGCTCAACGATTTTTTTTTATTGTTGAACCCCCGATTCTACGTTCGTACACTCTCCGGCATGAAGTTACGTAACAACGGTTCAGTGCTACGGTAGCAAGAACCCCACCCACCGACGAGCTAGATCGTGCTAAAAGCAAGCATGCCAAGCTGCCGTAGCCTGAACACCCTCTCCTTCCTGCTGCCCGGATCAGCCTCATGCATCTGTAGGCATGGGGTTGTAACGGTGGTATAGGACGGAGAGGTCGGATTCTCGTGGGAATCCAGCCGATATCACCAGCGGTTCGTTACATAGAATAGAATAGAATAGAATAGAATAGAATAGAATAGAATAGAATAGAATAGAATAGAATAGAATAGAATAGAATAGAATAGAATAGAATAGAATAGAATAGAATAGAATAGAATAGAATAGAATAGAATAGAATAGAATAGAATAGAATAGAATAGAATAGAATAGAATAGAATAGAATAGAATAGAATAGAATAGAATAGAATAGAATAGAATAGAATAGAATAGAATAGAATAGAATAGAATAGAATAGAATAGAATAGAATAGAATAGAATAGAATAGAATAGAATAGAATAGAATAGAATAGAATAGAATAGAATAGAATAGAATAGAATAGAATAGAATAGAATAGAATAGAATAGAATAGAATAGAATAGAATAGAATAGAATAGAATAGAATAGAATAGAATAGAATAGAATAGAATAGAATAGAATAGAATAGAATAGAATAGAATAGAATAGAATAGAATAGAATAGAATAGAATAGAATAGAATAGAATAGAATAGAATAGAATAGAATAGAATAGAATAGAATAGAATAGAATAGAATAGAATAGAATAGAATAGAATAGAATAGAATAGAATAGAATAGAATAGAATAGAATAGAATAGAATAGAATAGAATAGAATAGAATAGAATAGAATAGAATAGAATAGAATAGAATAGAATAGAATAGAATAGAATAGAATAGAATAGAATAGAATAGAATAGAATAGAATAGAATAGAATAGAATAGAATAGAATAGAATAGAATAGAATAGAATAGAATAGAATAGAATAGAATAGAATAGAATAGAATAGAATAGAATAGAATAGAATAGAATAGAATAGAATAGAATAGAATAGAATAGAATAGAATAGAATAGAATAGAATAGAATAGAATAGAATAGAATAGAATAGAATAGAATAGAATAGAATAGAATAGAATAGAATAGAATAGAATAGAATAGAATAGAATAGAATAGAATAGAATAGAATAGAATAGAATAGAATAGAATAGAATAGAATAGAATAGAATAGAATAGAATAGAATAGAATAGAATAGAATAGAATAGAATAGAATAGAATAGAATAGAATAGAATAGAATAGAATAGAATAGAATAGAATAGAATAGAATAGAATAGAATAGAATAGAATAGAATAGAATAGAATAGAATAGAATAGAATAGAATAGAATAGAATAGAATAGAATAGAATAGAATAGAATAGAATAGAATAGAATAGAATAGAATAGAATAGAATAGAATAGAATAGAATAGAATAGAATAGAATAGAATAGAATAGAATAGAATAGAATAGAATAGAATAGAATAGAATAGAATAGAATAGAATAGAATAGAATAGAATAGAATAGAATAGAATAGAATAGAATAGAATAGAATAGAATAGAATAGAATAGAATAGAATAGAATAGAATAGAATAGAATAGAATAGAATAGAATAGAATAGAATAGAATAGAATAGAATAGAATAGAATAGAATAGAATAGAATAGAATAGAATAGAATAGAATAGAATAGAATAGAATAGAATAGAATAGAATAGAATAGAATAGAATAGAATAGAATAGAATAGAATAGAATAGAATAGAATAGAATAGAATAGAATAGAATAGAATAGAATAGAATAGAATAGAATAGAATAGAATAGAATAGAATAGAATAGAATAGAATAGAATAGAATAGAATAGAATAGAATAGAATAGAATAGAATAGAATAGAATAGAATAGAATAGAATAGAATAGAATAGAATAGAATAGAATAGAATAGAATAGAATAGAATAGAATAGAATAGAATAGAATAGAATAGAATAGAATAGAATAGAATAGAATAGAATAGAATAGAATAGAATAGAATAGAATAGAATAGAATAGAATAGAATAGAATAGAATAGAATAGAATAGAATAGAATAGAATAGAATAGAATAGAATAGAATAGAATAGAATAGAATAGAATAGAATAGAATAGAATAGAATAGAATAGAATAGAATAGAATAGAATAGAATAGAATAGAATAGAATAGAATAGAATAGAATAGAATAGAATAGAATAGAATAGAATAGAATAGAATAGAATAGAATAGAATAGAATAGAATAGAATAGAATAGAATAGAATAGAATAGAATAGAATAGAATAGAATAGAATAGAATAGAATAGAATAGAATAGAATAGAATAGAATAGAATAGAATAGAATAGAATAGAATAGAATAGAATAGAATAGAATAGAATAGAATAGAATAGAATAGAATAGAATAGAATAGAATAGAATAGAATAGAATAGAATAGAATAGAATAGAATAGAATAGAATAGAATAGAATAGAATAGAATAGAATAGAATAGAATAGAATAGAATAGAATAGAATAGAATAGAATAGAATAGAATAGAATAGAATAGAATAGAATAGAATAGAATAGAATAGAATAGAATAGAATAGAATAGAATAGAATAGAATAGAATAGAATAGAATAGAATAGAATAGAATAGAATAGAATAGAATAGAATAGAATAGAATAGAATAGAATAGAATAGAATAGAATAGAATAGAATAGAATAGAATAGAATAGAATAGAATAGAATAGAATAGAATAGAATAGAATAGAATAGAATAGAATAGAATAGAATAGAATAGAATAGAATAGAATAGAATAGAATAGAATAGAATAGAATAGAATAGAATAGAATAGAATAGAATAGAATAGAATAGAATAGAATAGAATAGAATAGAATAGAATAGAATAGAATAGAATAGAATAGAATAGAATAGAATAGAATAGAATAGAATAGAATAGAATAGAATAGAATAGAATAGAATAGAATAGAATAGAATAGAATAGAATAGAATAGAATAGAATAGAATAGAATAGAATAGAATAGAATAGAATAGAATAGAATAGAATAGAATAGAATAGAATAGAATAGAATAGAATAGAATAGAATAGAATAGAATAGAATAGAATAGAATAGAATAGAATAGAATAGAATAGAATAGAATAGAATAGAATAGAATAGAATAGAATAGAATAGAATAGAATAGAATAGAATAGAATAGAATAGAATAGAATAGAATAGAATAGAATAGAATAGAATAGAATAGAATAGAATAGAATAGAATAGAATAGAATAGAATAGAATAGAATAGAATAGAATAGAATAGAATAGAATAGAATAGAATAGAATAGAATAGAATAGAATAGAATAGAATAGAATAGAATAGAATAGAATAGAATAGAATAGAATAGAATAGAATAGAATAGAATAGAATAGAATAGAATAGAATAGAATAGAATAGAATAGAATAGAATAGAATAGAATAGAATAGAATAGAATAGAATAGAATAGAATAGAATAGAATAGAATAGAATAGAATAGAATAGAATAGAATAGAATAGAATAGAATAGAATAGAATAGAATAGAATAGAATAGAATAGAATAGAATAGAATAGAATAGAATAGAATAGAATAGAATAGAATAGAATAGAATAGAATAGAATAGAATAGAATAGAATAGAATAGAATAGAATAGAATAGAATAGAATAGAATAGAATAGAATAGAATAGAATAGAATAGAATAGAATAGAATAGAATAGAATAGAATAGAATAGAATAGAATAGAATAGAATAGAATAGAATAGAATAGAATAGAATAGAATAGAATAGAATAGAATAGAATAGAATAGAATAGAATAGAATAGAATAGAATAGAATAGAATAGAATAGAATAGAATAGAATAGAATAGAATAGAATAGAATAGAACAGAATAGAATAGAATAGAATAGAATAGAATAGAATAGAATAGAATAGAATAGAATAGAATAGAATAGAATAGAATAGAATAGAATAGAATAGAATAGAATAGAATAGAATAGAATAGAATAGAATAGAATAGAATAGAATAGAATAGAATAGAATAGAATAGAATAGAATAGAATAGAATAGAATAGAATAGAATAGAATAGAATAGAATAGAATAGAATAGAATAGAATAGAATAGAATAGAATAGAATAGAATAGAATAGAATAGAATAGAATAGAATAGAATAGAATAGAATAGAATAGAATAGAATAGAATAGAATAGAATAGAATAGAATAGAATAGAATAGAATAGAATAGAATAGAATAGAATAGAATAGAATAGAATAGAATAGAATAGAATAGAATAGAATAGAATAGAATAGAATAGAATAGAATAGAATAGAATAGAATAGAATAGAATAGAATAGAATAG